>CM046862.1:53869596-54469596 GCA_025617745.1 Heliocidaris erythrogramma
AAAATTGGTCCGACTCTTGCTAATAAAATACTACGGTGTAATACTGACTTTCGGACATACATGAACATTCCGCCAGATGATTCTCTATTTTTATATCCTACAGATGAAAATGAAATAAGTGATATTGTTAACTTGCTTGAAAATAATAATCTGTTTAGACGAATTCAGTCCCAGGGTAATTAAAAGTGCGATTCGGTATATATCTAAACTGCTATGTCATATTTTCAATTTATCACTTAATAAAAGGATTTTTCCAGACCTACTGAAAATCGCTAGAGTCACACCCATATTTAAGACTGGGGACAAAAGACAGCTTACCCATTATAGACTAATATCTGTTCTATCGGGTTTTTTTCTAAAATTCTTGAACGCATTGTATACACCAGGACTTACGAATTTCTTGTTAAACACTACATTATTTACAAAAACCAATTTGGATTCCGCCAAAATTTTTCTACAGCTATGGCATTATCTAAACTAACAAACGATCTAATTGACTCCTTTGAAAAAATCAATATTCAATTGGAATTTTTATAGACTTATCGAAAGCTTTCGATACCATTAATCACTCAATTTTATTAGAAAACTTTATATGTATGGAATCCGTGGCATAGCGCACGATTGGTTTGCCAGTTATCTTAGCAATCGCCTCCAGTGCAGTAAAATTTGACTCGACCGTCTTTAACATGAGTAATATCACATGTGGTGTACCTCTAGGTTCGTTGCTTGGTCCGTTACTTTCTATTCTTTATATAAACGACATTTTCAAATCAACAGCAACATTAACTTTTGTTCTTTATGCCGACGACACGAATATTTTATGTAGCGGATCTAATCTTACCTCACTGTGCAGTAATGTTAATCAACAGCTAACCTTTGTATGCGAGTGGTTTAAGGCTAATAAATTGTCTGTCAATTTAAACAAATGTAACTATATGATCTTTCACAACAATAAAAACACTGATTTAGACAGCATTTCCATATGTCTCGACAACGCACTACTACCTAGAGTTGAAAACAAAAAAAGAAAGCAAAGCCTCTAAAAACATTGGCATTATTTCTACACTGCGGCACATTTTGCCAGCAACATCCTCCGTATGCTTTACAATTATCTTATCCTACCATATCTATCATACTGCAACCTAGCCTGGGGGAACTCTACAATATCCAAATTACACAAATTAATCACCCTACAAAAGAAAATAATTCGTATAACTACAGGTACTGCTCCCCGGTGTCACGTCGACCATTTGTTCAAACAATTTAACATACTAAAATTTACCGATATAAATAAACATCAACAAAGCATTTTTATGTACAGATGTAAAAACAATTTATTTCCTGACGAATTTTGTAACCTCTTTCAATTGAATTCAACTATTCATAAATACGAAACCAGACACGCAAATCACATCCATCTACCCAAGCACAGAACCTTATTGTTCCAACATAACATCCGGTACTCGGGATCTTAGCTGTGGAACGTTATCCATGACACAATAAAATACTCCGCATCTCTTGCCAGCTTCTCAAGAAGGATAAAAAAAAAACATTTCACTTAATCTTACACATAATATGGTTTAAGATTCTTCCCAACCCTCCATTGGGTCTATTCTCTCCTTCTCTTCTCTCTGCTTCTTCGTTAACACATCTCTTCTCCGTACTCATTTTATGTTGTACCTCCACCCTTCCCCCTTTTCCCCTCTTTCTCCCTCTCTTTTCTTTTTCTCCCCTCCAATTAAGCTCAGCGGTCAAGGAATGTCATCTCTTTCTTTTTATTGTATGTAGTAATTTTCTTTTTATATATTTATTATTGAGGGCACCCTCGCCTCAAGCTTTTGCTTTTGGAGGTGTTATTATTATTTCACTTATTACTTTGTACACTTATATTGAAAAGTTGGAAATTAATGTTTTGAAATTGAATTGAATTGAATTGAACTGAATAATGGTTATTTCTTGCGTATAATCAATATATAGATATAATTTCAAATATGTGCGACGTTATCATCATGAAGGTTTTTGATTGCACAATAAAGCATACAAAAGTAATATATTCGGATCAAGAAAAATTTACCATATCGCATTTAATAAATACACTTGGTACAATGATAAGGCTACATGTTTCATCTATATTTAATTCAGATATGTGTAACGTCATCATCAAACTGATTTCTGATAGGACAAAAATGATCGACACTTTAATATGAACCCTATTTCATTTTCGAAATTATGAACCTTCGGGGTAACGAACTTTCAATATCGGATCAAGTTGATATGTTATGACGCAGTGCAAAATGACCGCTACTGACTGACACTATCGTCAATTTTTTGTGACGTCATCAGTGCTCATTTTTTTGATTGGGCACATGTTAGGGACAAAATGAATTTAGAAATCCGACCAAACTCTCATCTAAATAATGGAGTTATTGCAGTAGCACTTACAGTCTCAAGTGGTTTAAAAAAGGATATTTTATGTTCATTTTCATAAAAGACGTCAAAGATAAAGGAAAACTATCAATTCCTAGCATTCCTGGTCCAGGAAAACAGACAAAATTTTTCGATCGCAAACAAGTGTGAAGGTCATGCGTTGTTTTGGTAGCAAAAACGAAACTAAAAACAATTGCGTTCAAGGGCCCCTGCAACCCAACGCAACCCAAATGCAAGTTTATTGCTGTTGATGTGCACGGATGCATACAACTAAAATTCTGTTATTCAAACATCTAGGTATGTTTCATAGATTTTTAAATGTTTTTTTTTATTTTGTTTTCCCGGCCTCCTAAGCTCCACCCTCAAAAAAAAGCCCCGGATCTCATTCCTGCAATTACATCATCTGTCAATCATCAGTCAGCAACACTAAAATTTTACAATAGAAAGTGGAATGTGACTTCCCGCAGCTCAGCACATGCTCACAATATAATTTAATGCTTTCAAACAATACCTCCTCATTACCACTTTTTTTCCTGGTGATGCTACAGCATATCTGACATATTATCAGCTGCTATGTAGACATTGTGTGGTTTATTAGAGATGGTAATCTCCGGCAAAGATACATACCATTGTCTCTCCTAATTAGCTCACTAATTACTGACAGATGATGTTTCTGCAGGAATGAGATCTGGATTATTTTTTAGGGTGGAGCTTAGCATGTTTGAGAAAATGATTTTAAGAAATCAACTTGCATTTGGGTTGCAGTGGACCATTTAGTTTCATGTTGTTCTCCTCGTAGAAACAGATATATATGTATGAGATCTTGTTCGTATTCCACTCATGATTTCCGGTAAATTTTAGTGTTACTCAATGTGAGGAACGCCGGAGGAACGTTAGATAACAGTCCTAAACTGCCCTGCGCTATAGACCTTCCACCCGGACTGCTGGACGCTCAACGACCTCTGTGATTCACACAGTCGTTAAAGTTTATACACATGTGTACACGTGTTAGTACAATTTGCTGTTTGTATTACATCCTTGTCCTGGTATCTAAAATTCTTTTTTTTTTACCTCTCACATGTTGTTCGCACATTTAAAAAATGTCATGGATGTAGCTATTGATTTCCGGTCCGCTCGCTCGCTATTCATAAGGACCGCTATTCATAGAAAAACACTATTCATTTAACACACGTTATGAATAGCGATCCTTATGAATAGTGGTCCTTATGAATAGAGGTTGCGAGGTAATTTGTCTATGGTTTGCTCTCTATTTAGAAGTACCGATATTCATACAGAACCGCTATTCATTTAGTCACTTGTTATGGATAGCGGTCTTTATGAATAAGTGGTCCCTATGAATAGCAGTCCTTTTGACTAGCGAGGTTACCCCATTGAATTTACCTTAAGTTGATTTTTAAAAAGTCTTTGCGATCGTGTTTTCCTCGATTCCTCTGTAAGCATAACCAGCATGGTCAACCATCATTACATACACAAACCTACACATTAAACCCCTATGATGTATGCAATAAGCTTGTTTCATTTAATTGGTGTAGGTCTGATATTCACTTTCGTCCTATCTATAATATGAAGTTGATAGTTTGGTCACTTTGAACCTAACACGTATCTAGGAAGAATAGTTAACGAGTTTTGACTAATTTAGATGCCTGCGGCCATCTTTCACTGCTAAAATAGTGGCCAACTTGGACACCGTCTCGTAAGTATTTAAAGACTATCCCGTAAGTTCATGACACTTTCACACGTAATCATGTTTTAATCGTTATTATTCTACAATCAAAATGAATGGTTGTAAGTTATTATCTGAGCAAGGAGTTTTGAAGAGCTGGAGTCACTAGTAGCGCATTCCCTTTGAACTATGTTCGATGCCGCGAGGAAAAAAATATGTCAGGCATGTGCTTATCTCGATCTTTCTTGCGGATAAGAAGACAAAAATTCCTGCCTGGCTGTAACCTTACGGGCTATTTTCAAAGGGAAATATGCTTTTGTAATAATAATTACTTTTCGCTTTCACTAGTGTAATATGAGCAGTTCACAGTGTTTACCTTTACTGGAGGCAAGCGAAAAGAAATGGTGCAACATTTCCTGAAATATGAATCAAAATTACTCCACTTTGACATGTCTCAACACTATTCTGACATATAACATCATAAATAACTGTACGTGAACAATTGCATTTTTTATTTTCGTTTGTCGGAAGTAATCGGAAGAGTGTCAAATTGCCAATATTAGGATTGTCAAATTTGCCCCTTTTTCAAAAATTGCAACTGCTATCATACGATATAGCCAAATTTCTGGACACAGTTAGGCTTTTGTATTCATATTTTATCATCTGCTCAATTTTCACTTTGTTTATTGAAATAAAAAAGTGAATGAATTCCCGATATTTAATTTGTGACAAAAATCACTACTCAGCTTTCCCATGAAGTTGACGGCATCGAACATCGGACATCAAAGGAAACAGCGCACCTGTAGATTCTTTTGTGCATCCTTAGAAAGGGGCAGTTGCTTGAATTAATTTGTTGCCAGTTGTGGCTCCAGCTCTTCAACGGTCCTTGATCTGAGGTGTCCACAATATATAAGCTCTTATTTTTAGTGAACCTCTACATTTCCACTGAAAATCAAGATTCATATGTTATTATTCTTCTTTTCTTTTCAAAGATAATATTTTTGTATTGATCTATCTTTATTCAAATATAATGTTTTGTCTAGATTTTGCATTATATTTGTATTACGATAACTGTATTTTGTTTTAAACGAAAAAAAAAAGGAAAACATGAAATATGAATTAAGAAACGGCAACCCACTTTAGGGTTTATTTGTTTTTAAATCGGCGGCCAGCTAGGACGCCGTCTTGGGTTTCCACTTATCTTGATCAACGTTAACACAAACGGTATCAAACTAATATCTTGACCTGAAAACTAGGCAAAGGGCGTCGATATAAATGTTATGCTTGCCTGCCGAATTTGACGCAAAAAGGGTAATTCCTTTTTAGATAACTCTTTTGGAGATTTGAAAGATCGCATGTTTAAGTGGAGTTATTACTTCAGGTATATCTCCTGGATTCCAAAGAAGGGTCCCGCGATAGTAGGAATTTTCCCCAGACCACAAATCTCCATATTTTAAATGCTTACGTGTTCAAATCAGAGTGTTATTAATTAAGGTTCACTTAAGCATATTTTAGGTAAACAAAATATAAAACAAAGAGAGTGTGAGAGAGAGAGATGGGGGGGGGGGGGTCCTTCATTGTGCTTCTCTGAATCATCAACTGATACAATGATGTATTAAAAAGGTACGGTAAGAAACAAAGATTCTGACACAATACTTTTATCAAGAAGAGCTAACTAATTGCTGTATTTTATTTTCGGAACCATTATGTATGTATAGAAATGGTAATTCCAGCGTTATGACAACAACCGACTCTATTCAGGAGTCCAATATTATGATTATATATCATTGCTTGCAAACTACATAATACCGTTTGGTAGAGCCCATTACCAAAAACACAATTTGCATGTATACTATGATCCTTTCTCTCTCATAAATTTTACTATTCTGTAATATAAGTTGCAAGCAACTGAAACCGATTAGATGTATTTTTATTTACATCAATAACTATTCGTATCAATATGGCCTCGTTGTTGAAGCTGTAAATTTGTAATAATAAACTTTAAACGAAATAACCCAAATTATTAATTACACGCAATTATAATATGCCAATGCGTCTGTCTATACACACTCGAATATACACATGAGAACTATGAAATACAAACTAGTCTGCCTCCTGTCTGAAATTGAAGTTAGTTCACCATTCATTTGTATTTATACAAATATTCTGGCACATGTAATTCACAATAATTACGATTCTTAACATGATACATTATATTCCTAAAATATTCAGTCAGCAATAATGAAATGATTTCAACATTTTCTATAACTCAAATATACCACCACAGGAAAAAAAATAACCACCATAAAAACAATTATCTACACAAAAATTCAAGAAGTCATTATAATAAATCTGATCAAATATACAGCATCTAAAACGAAAAAAAATATTAAAACATGCATTTTGTACAGTAGTAACTCTGAACAATGACACACTAATTGCAAAAACTCCCTAATCACTTCAGATAATGTTACATTCCTCATCCCATTATTTCCATGCTATTTACATGTCTGTTTAAACATTGAACAGCGGATAATTTATTCCACGAAATGATCTCGTTTGATGCGATTAAATGTTATTACTTATTCTTATTTAAAAACATCTTTATATAAAATGCAACTACCGCAAATTAAATTATATAAACATTCAATATACAACTTACGACACTGAACAAAAATAAAGAGAGAGAATGCTATCAGAAACGGAAGGCACTTACGTTGGGTCAATACGTCTTAAAACATCTATGACCTTAAATATAGTCATTTCATTTGCCCTCCTTCACGATTCTCCTGTTTACAACATACATACTCGCAGCATGTAAAGGATAAAATGTCCCAAGAAAGAATAATTACATTCATAACATAAAGTGGATAGGCATATTGATCTTAATCAAGGTTCAATTGTATATACCTTCAGATATTATATGAACTCGTTTGCGAATCTGTTAAGGAAGCAGATCTAAGAAAATGAACTTATTATACTAAAGATAAATCGTTACATAAAACTGCTAATATAAGACATAATAATCATGACTGTCTGACACACAATTTTTTTAAAGCATAAAGTTTATAAACTTGGCATTTTAATGCAACTTCGTGTATTTGAATAGGTCTTAGAAAAGGATACACTCAGAAATCAGTGCAAATCTAAAGTTTCCCAGAAAGTAACTTTCTACTTTGAGATTCTTGTCACCCATGATAATTCGGACTAAACTGTGAACATTCATCTTTTACTGAGAAATGAAAATACATGTATCTGAGGTCAATATTGAAGGAAAAAATGCTATTTAAGTATTGGAAATCAAATTATATCATGCATGAACTTCGTATTAATCGTTCAAATTAATTTTCCTTTGGGTCAGTGTAATACACGACATAAACGTGAAATTATATGATAGATACAGCAATAACAAACTGCAATCTCCATCCTAATATCGGCATGTTATACACACATTTGAAAAAGAAAATTCGTTGAAGGGAATCTATGATCTACAATTCAAGAAAGGAATGACTTGTATAACATAAATCAATGATGACCACAATAACAGACCAAAATTGTTGTAAGTAATGAATAACAAATGTATAACAAAATTTTTTTTAATGAAAGATCATTTATTCCATACAATTCAAAAGTATAAGGACTTCATACATCACATGAAAACGCAGTCATGAATCGAAATATCATTATCATCCATAAATGTATAAACACAATCATATCATGAAGTCAATTAATCATCTACATAAAATTATGAACCGCAAGGTTAAATATTTTACAAAAGAGAGTCACTGCAGACAATATATTGTCAGAAACCCAAATATTATTAAATTATGAATATAAAAGTTTACACATAATTCACATTAAAAACAAATGCATATTTGTTCATTCTATTTTAAATTAGGAAGAATGATATAACTTATTTTTACCTACATACGGTAACGCATTTTAGCGCATTAAAAACGCATATTTTTGTCCGCTTGATTTGCGCGTGCAATATGAGAGGATATTGCACGGAACGCTGAATTCCCCATAGGCTACAATACTAAACCTGCCGTGCAATATTATGCCATATTTTGTCTGGTCTGTTTGCGTACGCGCAAATAATGCAACGCATATACACATACGCACATGACGTCATAAAGATGTTACTAGTAAGTCATACTTGTGTGATCACATAAGGGGCTCTATTAAATGAATGTGTTTGGTTAAATGATTTTTATGAAGTTCTAAATCACTTTCCTATAGGGTATAGATAATAATAATTATATTGAATGGCTTTATTTCATGGAATACCAGAAAATATTATACTCGTTACGGCCAATATTGCACTCATCTTCGATTCGTGCATTATTGGCCCTAACTCGTGGAATATTCTCTGGTATCCCATTCACAGCCATCCAATATAATATACATGTAATTGTAATTTACATTAGGATTAATATGTCTGTTTCTCTTCCACTCTGAGTATACATTAGTGAGAAAAGAACTACGATGGTCAAATGATAACCGTATGGAAATACAGATTTACAGGTACGTGTAATAAGAATAGGTTTTAAAGAAAAATCCAGATTATACGAGTGTCAATAATTCAACGATGAAGTAACCTCCCTTTATAATGAGAATTTCTAAAGTGGATGGCATTTTTTGTTTACATGTACAATTAATTAAACAACCAGTAGCCCCCGATAAAATCATCCACACCAGTTATTAGGAAATGGGACAAATTTTACCATTAGTTCCGTGATTTCTTTGATATTCATATTCAAACACATTCCTTTCCATTTTGTATCAAATATATAAATGAATCAATGAATAATGATGCTGATAACAAGAATGATAATAATAATAATAGTAATACAATAAAATAATAATAATGGGTACCCATTTATCTGGGTGGAGATAAGCAATGCTCAAGGACATATAAGGTGCCGTGCCGGGGATCGAACAAACGACCTTCGCATGAACCACTTGGCTTCGACACTTCTACATACCAGTTTTTGAAAACAAAATATATAGAGGAGACAGGTGAGCTATCACATCGCCATAACAAAACAAGTGATAGTAATACAAAATACAATACATCACAAAACAGGTCTTTCATATTTTCATACAAAGAAATAATGGTGGCATTTATGTACATTGAATCATATATAATTCTTATAGATATCATACATTTTCTTCAGTGATTCCTAATATATTATTCACATCTTGCTAAAAATCAGTGTCAAAATTATTTCAGCTTAGTCCTAATTTATACAAAGGTTACCATAACTTGCAAGAATTTGTACAAATCCTGCACGTGACACAATATCAAACCCACCAACGACGGGAAGAATTGGTAACGATACAAGCTGATATCCCAAGATCTATGGGAGACTGTACTAGTCATCTGCTGTTAAAGACCTCAGCCTGACCCAAAATTACTTAATTATTCCCGCTTCATATTTGTCATCAAATTTTCACACCCCCCCCCCCCAAAAAAAAAGTAGCGTTCCTCAGAGACGGGGCCCAAACCACCGGGGCTCAACATTCGGGACGCTGTTACTCATTCCACAGGAAACGGAATCTCATGAAGTTGGTTTCAATTTGTTCAGAAAATATATAGCTCCCCGTGGATGAATAAAGGGTATATTTCAAAATTCGGTCAGGCTGAGGTCTTTAAGAGATGCGTTAGACGTCCCAGTTCAGCTGCTTCAAGAATATTGATAAGCTCAGACAAACTACCACCGTTCTTGTCTTTCCAAATGCCTAAGCATTCCCGAGTTGCCTTCTCGTAGTCATTTTCGTTCTTCTTCAGGATAGTACTTACCCTGTTATATTCATTGGGCAAGAGGCCGTTACAGAACGATGTGTACCGCGTGTCTCTGATTTGTGTCGACAACTTATTTAGAGAGTCATCTGTCACTGGACTCGAACATCTGATAAAAGAAAGAACTGTTTTTCTCAGATACTTCTATTCCCCTTTCTATACATTCATGAATTATATTCAGATTTATTAAATTATTGTGAAAAAGAACGTTTTGTCTTTTGAAATCAATTTTTCCTTCAGCTGTATCATATTAAGTTTTACAACGAAGTTAAAAAAAAAATCGAAATTGTATTCTTCATTTCTAGGTTGACAAAAGGCGAGAGAACACAGCAACTATACTGCTCTCTATTGTTCCCAATTATTACATAATTTTTTTATTTTTAGTTTGTATTTTAGTGAAAGAGGAGGCTTCGCTAAACAGTCGGGTAACGGCTCATCTCGGTTTTCGAAATTAGAGAAATTAGGGGAAACATTTTTCCAGTAATGTTCTGTATGGTATCATTTTATGACTGAAAACAAAAACAAAGGGGACAATAAAGAGTATCAATGGCCGACTACTGAATAAATGAATTTTAGAATAACTTTTGAAATGAATTTTTGAAGAATTTCCGAATGAAACGCAGATGGTCTTGGCGACATGAAAAAAGGACCCCTCCCCGCGTTACTTTCAAGATTGGCTACATGTATCATAATCGATGAGAAAGCCACAGATCATACTGCTAGAGTGCATGCTGTGTTTGGCAGGATATATAGTATATCTCTCAGTGTTTTGTTTGACCAGCGAAAGCCCTTCTCTGAGTCATCCAAGTTAAAATGGATTCAAAGGGAGATATTGTCGGGCAAGCATCATGATTTTTTTTTTTAGCTTTAGATGTATTTCAATTATTTCATTCTTTTTTGCTAACTTCAACTCGTCTAGGAACTCTGTTGCAGTCAACCCCTGTCATGTCTACACGTCCGGCGTGCACCTGACTTGAAATGTATCTAGACGTTGACATGTTATCAACTTTTCACCTGGAAAATCATACTTTAAGACACAATAAAATTTCCGCTGATTTCGGCCAACACACGCACTGTTTCCCGACTGTTTATAGCGAAGGCCATTGCGGATGGGCGTGTGACCTAGGACTTCAATATTTTCTTCGGAGTTAGGCTAAATTACATACTATGAAGAGTGGAAATTATGATTTTTGTAATGATAATGATCACACACCTTCACTGTGAATCAAGCAATCTATGTTTCATCCCGAAATGGAACTAGCTTTTCCACGGTGATCAAGCATTGGTGAAATTGGAGTACTAACAACGTTTTTCTTAGGTCTCATTGAAAACAAAAGAATTGTTACTTTTGGCTACAATGTTTTTGTTTTGTTTTATAAAAATCGACCTGTCAAACCATATTTCGAAAATAAAAAACGAGATATAAACTTATATTATGCTTTTGAAGAAAATAATTTCCTAAAACATAGCTAGAGATCTAATATATTCGTAATGTTCACGTTCTACAAATTAACGTTGTACTCGTGAAACAATGGTAACTGCACCATATTTTAATAAAGTTTGACGACATTTTTTTGAAAAGTTTGTTTCATAGGAAATGTCATTTCACCTATTTCGTCTCTTTCAAATTGTGATTTCAATAAATAAGTAAAATACTTAATTATTCCCGCTTCATATTCTACATTATCCAGTCTCCGTACGAAAAACATGATAATTAACAGTTTCATATATTCGAAGAAACAAAATGTTAAACATCCAGAAACCTTTGCTGTGAAGGCAACCGAGTACGTAGGTTGGTCTGTTTGGATACAGTTGCTCCTCCGCCGAAGTCTGATGTTGAAGGCATGTCCGTCGGGCTGCTATCAATAGATGATGTACGGGCCCCAACGGATGCTGAAGGTGTTGATCCATGTGAGGCAGTAGATAGTGGTGCTGAATGTGAGAAATGTGAGATATGCGAAGGGGTTGCAAGGGCTGTCGGTGTTTGTACCTGGTGTAGCCAAATACCACCCAGGCGGCCTCTGTGGTCTAGTGGTAGAGGCTTTTGGAGTACAGTGCCAAAGACCCAGTGCCAAAGTAAGGAGGAACAACGAATTAAGCTTAGCAAATTAGTTCTCTTATTCAATTCAATTATTCAATTCAATTTTCTGGCCCTCTAGCGTGTATTCTTCATAAATGGAGGCTTCTACAAATGAAGAGCTTACTTGCAAAAGGCCCTAAATCCATTTTTTATCATATGGCACTTTTTTATATGCCTTAATAGAGATTCACCATGTGCATCAAACTGGCTATATTTCAACTTCTAAAAGTTTCAGGAAGTTTGTTAAAAAATGAGATGAAAATTATGTTTTCTTTCAAAAGGCCCTAAATCCAAAACACTTTTCTTGCAAAAAGCCCTATATCCATTCATCTATCCTGCATCCTGATTGGCTAAGAGAATAGGTTTTTGGCATGAATGACCAATCACGCGCCTCCACACAACACACAACCATCTATCCAGAGACTCTGTGTGAGAATCTTTCCAGCTTTTTGACATTTTTTATGGGAATTAAATACACAACATTCCTTAGTTTATCAAGATCTTGAAAATTACTACAACAATGGAGCTTGCAGATATAACCAACAATCCCAGAAAAAAAAATGAAATGAAATGAAATCTTATTGGATGTACATGAGTAGGTGATATGAGGATGGTGTGATATTGAAAAAGGTTCAGCAGGTGCTGTTAACTCTAATGACATGAATAATACAGCCATGACAAAGATGATGGTGATGATGTTACTGTTAGTGATGGTGATGTTGATGATGACAGTGATAAATGTGATGATGGTAGAAATGGTGATAGAGATAATGATAATAGTGGTGGCAATGATAATGGCGATAAAGGTATTTACGATCTCCATAATGACGATGATGATGGTGATGGTTATGATGGTGATGATAATGGCAATAATGAATAACAACAATGATGATTTTGGTTATGATGATGTTGATGCTGATTTCATTCATGTGTATGATGGTGTGATGCTGAATGTTCTGATGATGGTAATGGTGTGATGACGATGGCAATTATACGGGTGATAATGATGGTATTGGTTACGTGATGTGATGTTGATTATGATGATGAACTCTGGATACAGTAGATATTGTTTTTATTTTGAGCAAATCTGCTTTATTAAGGGCAGATAATGACTGGCTACTGTCAGTAGACAATACAAATTATCTTTGGAATCGACTTAAAAATGTTGCTATACCAGGCAAGGTTTATCCGAGCAAAGCAAATATTTTATGCAGTTATCTAGAGCAAGTCTGCTTTATTTTTAAGGTCAGATGATGATTTTCGATAAGTCACCCCAATTATCTTTCGAAGTTTAAATTTTGATTGATTTTATAATGTTGCTATATCAGGCAAGGTTTATTATAACCCATTGACCATAGGGAGGTGGAGCAGCACAAGAGGTTAGGTGAACAAGGGCGGTGGATTTTTGTTTCATTAGAAAGATTTTTAATGCGTAAATTACTATTATCATTCAAGACTTTTCTTGCAAAAGGCCCTAAATCCCACTTTTCTTGCAAAAGGCCCTAAATCCCAAAAAATAATAAATATAAAAAATCATATAAAATATTTGACGGCCGCAGGATTTTTAAAATTGTGATTATTGTTACTTGGGATGATGTCTCTTAAACATACATGAAGATCTTCTTGAATGAAATCATAGAACTGTGTGAAACAAAAAATCTCAATTTACTAAGAAGTAGGTAAAGTGGATTTAGGGCCTTTTGCAAGAAAACTCTTCAAATGCACTGCCAAAAAATGCATTCTTCATAAATACACGCTAGAGGGCCAGAAATTTAAGAGCTCAGTCACAGGTCAAGGATTCCCAATCACTTCACACATTGACTGTAAGACGGCATGGGTAATCTACCTGATAACATGCCTGCAGTGTAACAAACAATATGTTGGTAAAACTGAGAATTCACTCTATACTAGATTATGTAATACAAGATCTGAAATAAAAAGATTCAATACAGAACAACGCAAAACGCTACCATGCACTGTCCACTTTAATTCCCCAAATCACTCAATTGAACATTTTTCTGTCATGGGTATTGAAAGTATATCCACACAACTTCATTCAGTCATTCTTAAACTCGAATCGTTCTGGATCCACAAACTTAATACCCTCTCCCCACACGGTATAAATGTCGAAGAATAACACAGGCATACATACACACACACCCTCACGCAAGAACTAACTCACTCTCTCGTTAGTCTAACATTATCTTATTATATGATGTATAAGTTGTAACATGATCTGATTTGTTGTAAACTTAACCCCTCAGTACTAAGCTATCAAAATCAACTGAGTTAATCAATTAATATAAATATTTGACCATAGTAGTACTGACAGGGTCCAAGTCATTAGACATCCAATATTATATAATACATTATTTTTAGATTCAATGTATTATGATAAAACACCTCACATATTCTTTAATTTATAATGCGATAAGATTTCCGACATACTGCAGATAATAGGTTATTAGAGGCCCCCTATGTGATGGTCATAAATTTTTTTTTGAGGTATATTGTTTGAAGTATAATGCTAATACATTAGATGTAATATAACCCTCTGTATACCACACTATTTTAGATAATTTAGTTATTAACTAAACGGTACTTAAAAGGGTCGGTTGGACGTCGCCGAATATTCTGTAGATTAAAATTAACATATTTTATTAAAAGATATGCAATCAATATCAGACCTAAGTTATTAGGATTATGATTCAAGCTATATTATGATATAATATAACGTCATTTATAGAATGAAAACTCGATAACCATCCCAGTATTACATCACCAATAGATGATTTAGTTTCTATCTTAACTATGTTCCAATGGTACAGTCAGGACATAAATTGTATAGTTCAAATACTATGATTTATAATAAGATGCGTGCAATATATGTATAATATAAACATATGTCATGTAAATATTGTATGTATACATCAGACCATACAAGTGTATGGATGTATACATGTTCATAATTTTGAATATGATGCACATCCACTTTATTATATTGAGCAATCCGACTCTATTATATATGTATAATGTTAGCAGGTACATTTTATATAAAATTATGTAACCGAATTATCACCTAACACTCCGGCCCCACCCTTTACACACAGCCCCCCCCCCCCCCCCTCCGCAACACACACTCCTAGTAGCCCCATACCCGGTCAAGCTTCAGGTACCCCGTACAATACCCACCCACTAATCCTCTTCCCGCTAAAGTGGCACGTTGGTGAACAAACTACAGACATCAACTGAACACGCGTGTAGTGTTCTCTACTAATAGAATGATACCCGCAGTTCGCAAGGATGTACTGCCTTCCCCCCAAATGAGCAATTTCGTTTATCAGTATCATTGTCGGTGTGAAGCCGTCTACGTTGGCCGTACATCTCAGCGTCTAGCGGACCGCATTAAACAGCACGTACCCTCCGTGGTACGACAGACATCAGCTGGTAGCCGAGCACAGCCGAAGCGTAACTGCAAAACCGCTGCTAGCGTCGCTAATGTTCAATGCCGCAGTCACAGCGACTCTGCTATTGGTCAGCACTTGCTAAATAATCCGGCTTGTTCCAAGGCGTATAACCCGGCTCAGTTCACTATTGTTGCCCGAGCACGCAGCTTTCAACATCTTCGCTTCTTAGAAGCGTTGTTCATTCAGTCGAGATCCGCTATTGTGCCGACAAAAGGAGTTTGTACAAGCGCTTCGATTATTCTAGCGTGCCCGGATCCTACCCGGATCGCTATACACACCCTTCCTTGACTTTTGTATTTTCTTGTATTCTCTCATTCCTGCGTTGTGACCCGATGAGTGCAGGTCGAAAAGCTTCGTCACTATGAATTTGTTAAATGTTATCTTTAATATATGAATAATCATTACACAGTCGATGCTAATCTCAGTGAATACACCTGTTTACTAAGTGATTCGAATTTTATGCATACTTTTGAACAAAGGTTCTTCTTGACAACATGAAAGCTTGCCAGAGGCTTGTCAGACATAGCAACAAGTAATGTATGCAAACTGGATTCCAAGTATTGTAGTTCATTCATTAATAACAGGTTAATGGAATACCTGGAATACCTAGGTCCCCGGGAAAGAAACATCCATAAATTTGAATCACTTAGTAAACAGGTCTATTTTAAACGAACATGCCAGTTTATGTCAAATGACCTTGATCTGCTCATGCGCAAATCCTAATTACGAAATCGCTTATCACGGGACGTTTTTCTGCATCTCCCAGACGCAAATGGCACGTGAGGTGTTAGAAATAGCATGTCAAGTGTTCGGATAACCAATCAAATTTAGGAAAGCCCTGCGCGTACTAAGATAGCTAAGCTAAGCTGCGCTTAACGCATACTGCGCTTAACGCATCCTAATTTCTTCATCTCATAAGCGCCTAAGCTGGGAATTCATTATCCTAGTTGTTAATTTTTTATTGTTTTTCTGTTCTCGCGTTCCTTTTTTTTTTTTTTATATAGTTTCGATTTATATACAATGATGGATGAAGCGTGAGTGTGAAGGTAGGAATATAATTCAATTATTTATTCATTGGCTTTTGGGGGAAGCTCAGTAGGAAGGGGAAGTTGTATAAAACAGACAATGCACTTTTGCTTGTGCATTTGGGGCCGAAATAATGCACTCTGTGCTCGACTCGCCACCTGGATATACCGCACTCGGTCCTGCGGACCTCGGTGCAGAATATCTAGAGGCTCTTCTCGCACATTGTGCATTATTTGGCCCTGAATGCACTCGCTACCGTGCATTATCTGTGTATTAACCATCAAGGGGGTCCATTTCATATGAACTGAAGCTACCCTGTATTCGGAACTCGTCTATATGTCCTGTTGATCCCAACATGGAAAGTTATAATCACGTACTACATTATTATTTACCTGGGACAAAACCCTGGAAGTCTATATCAAGAATATCTCGTGCTTTCGTGATGTTATGTTTCTTGAGGGTGGCCCGGAACTCTGAAAATAGTGGGAAAAACAATCTAATTAATGGAGTAGAGTATTGCAATGTTAAAAAATATAAGCACCTGCAAATGATCCGTTGTAGTATGTGTGTGGGGGGGGGGGGGGGGGGGGGGGCAAACACTACCAGGGCCCAAAACTCAGGCTTCCCTACCCCAAATATCAGGTTTCCTTTTTAAAATTATTACTATTTTATTAAGAGCGAGTGACGCGAGGGAAGTATTTTGAGAATTTACTGTAGTGAAATGTAGTTTTGCCATCAGAGTCCAAGATTAAAAAAAAATATTAAAAATACCAGCAGACTACCTCCCTACCCAAATGTGAGGTCACTGTTGGCCAAATATTTGTAATTATGTCTAAGGGTGTAAAAGGTGTATCCCCAGACAAAGGAAATTTTGTATTTGCAGTTATTAAAAACCAACCTTTTATGACATATTTTAAACACCCATGCAAATTACTGAATATCAATCGTTATCATTTTATTAACCTAAGCCTAACAAATGGAATTCTCCTTTCTGCAATGTTATATAACTTTCAGACAGGTTCATTTAAGGCCAGCGTAAAAGAAAACATAAGAATTCAAAAATCTGAACGCTTGGGCTGAAAACATTCAGGGATCCCTGTTGGACTATGAAATTTATACAAGAAATAGCAATTAAAGATTTTCTGTCAAGGCTATGGAGAAAAAAATTTGGCACTCTTTGCTTTGTAACTTCTAAAATATTAATTGTAGGCTCTCCATTTTTACATGTTAAATAGTATCAACAGTAGGGTACAAAACGAGCTCCTCTCGCTATTCATAGAAAACCGCTGTTCATTGAACACGTGTTATGAATAGCGGTCCTTATGAATAGTTATTAACAGTGGTCTTTATTAATGGAGGTCCTTATGAATAGCGAGGTAATATGTCTTTGGTTTGCTCGCTATTTCGAAGGATTATATAGATTATGACTCAAAAAAGCTCATTTTTACTACATACCCAAAAAGTAACCGGGGTGAACTGGGACAAAAGTTCCCAGTTCACCCCGATAGTAAAAAACAACAACAAATGCCTGCAAAATATCAGTGTTGATTTTTATCGCTATAAATAATATTGCAAATTACAGGGCAACACAAGACTTAAATGCTGTTTGCTGGGTGTTCACTATAGCCAAGTTGTATACTTATAAGCAAACTCGCAGTATAGCTCTGGATGTATTTGTGAACATTGATAGTTAAGACCTTTCGTAGGATTCAAAATCATTTATAAAAGGTTATTTTTTTTTAGTTAGTGGTGGTATCCCAGTTCTTCCGTGTCCCCGATCTTATCTATTGTAAGTTTTAACGGGGTGTTAGATTTGTCTGTTTTATTGATTACCTTCGTCATACTTGATAAGGCAAGGCACAAAAAACCAACGTCCTTTGTGTCTCTTCCTAAATCTCTCCATAAGCCATCCTCTAGCGGTGCCAGGTGATCGTGACTGATATTTCTGTTATTTGAAAATATAGTGCCAAGATATTAATCAATGATGAAATTATAATAAACATGTATGACAAATCTCTAAAATGATTTTGATAGTGAAGCATTGGGAATATATGACAGATCAAGTCAAATTAATGTGCAGATCAACTGCATTACACTAAAGTTCGGCATAAAAAAATCTGTTCACCTCTGAACAATTGGTCACACATTAATTACATTAGTGACTGTGTATCCGACATAAAACTTAGTTAATAACCATTTTAAACAGTGGTCAAAGTCAAGGTTTTAGTGAAAGTTCGCCATGCAGAGCAGCATATCAAGTAAAGACATCAGTTTTACCCGTTTTCTCATCATTTTGATGGTTCATGCCCAGTTGACCGAAGGACGGCAAGACCGAAGGCCGATGATCAATGATTCCCAGTTTGGTAACAGAAAAGGTTGTTCGACTGCCCACTACCTCATCGATATTCTAAACGCTATATACGCTAACGCCGATAAACCCAAAACAGTATCAACGTTAATAGCGACTGACTTCAGTAAAGCATTCGATAGAATTGAGCATCGCCTCGCGATTATTAACCTGCTAAAGATGAATGCTTCACCATCTATCGTAACTTGGATTAGTAGCTTTCTTTCAGATCGCGAGCAGTGTGTTAGGTACATGTCAGCCTACTCTAAGTGGACAAAGGTGTCGGCGGGGGCTCCACAAGGGACCCGCCTCGGCCCACTAATTTTTCTATCTATGATAAATGATGCTTGTCAGGAAAGCGAACATCCCACTTGGAAGTACGTTGACGATCTTTCATTGTTAGAGTGCAGGAAAGTGAATAAAACTTCCACGATCCAGAACAGTGTAAAATGAACTAGAACAGTCAAGACAATAGAAAATAATATGAAGCCGAACCCGAAAAAATGTGCAGTAATGAACGTCCACTTCATGCGTTCTGAGGTCATCACACCAAAGATACGCATTGGTGATTATGAACTGAGTGAGGTAACAGTTGTGAAGTTATTAGGAGTACTTGTTCAAAATGATCTAAGGTGGACGAGTCAAGTAAATGAAATGGTCAAACGAGCAAACAAAAGGCTGCACATGCTTCGTATTATGAAAGGGTTTAAACTCCCGGCAAATGATCTAATATGTGTTTACTGTGCATATGTACGACCCGTAGTAGAATATTGCGCCCAAGTTTTGCATTCCGGTTAACAGCAAATCAAAAGAAACAAATTGAGAGAATTCAAAAAAGAGTGTGCCGCCTTGTGCTTGGTCAGTGTTATGATAACTACCAGCAAGCACTAGAACTTTTGGGACTGCCTAGTCTTCAGGCAAGACGAGATAAGTTGTCACTTAGTCTAGCAAAAGGGTTGGCGAGATCGTCATCTTTTTGTTTTGCATACTCCGATTTATCTAATTTTTATTGGACCGGACCTTATGAATATGAATGTTCTTCAAAAGGAATGATTTGACCTCTTGTCGTCACTACCGCTGTGAATTTGACTTCACCCGCACAAAGTAAAAAAAGGTTGTGGAAAGTTTAGAGTACACTTGTATTTATGCTTAATTTTCGAATATTCGAATATATTTATAACAATTTCTGCCATTGTGAACAATCTGCTTCAATCTATCTACATTTTGAAAGGATTCTGCAGAGATGTATGTCATGGGAATAAGCTGGGCAAACCCATCTGTGAAACATATTCAAATGCACATATGGGTATAATATGGGAATAAGCTGGGCAAAACCATCTGGGAAACATATGTAAATGCCCATATGGATATCATGTGGGAATAAGCTGGGCAAACCCATATGGGAAAACATTTGTAAATGCCCATATGGGTATCATATGGGAATAAGCTGGGCAAACCTATCTGGGAAACATATATATTTACCCAAATAGGTATCATGTGGGAATAAGCTGGGCAAAAACCATATGGGAAAGACATGTAAATGCCCAAATGGGTATCACATCGGAGTAAGCTGGGCAAACCCATCTGGGAAACATATATTTTTGCCAAAATGGGTATTATATGGGAATAAGCTGGGCAAACCCATCTGGGAAACATATATATTTGCCCACATGGGTATCATATGGGAATAAGCTGGGCAAACCCACCTGGGAAACATATATATTTGCCCATATGGGTATCATATGGGAATAAAATGGGCAAACCGATATGGGAATGACATGTAAATGCCCATATGGGTATCATATGGGAATATGCTGGGCAAACCCAAATGGGAAAGACATGTAAATGCCCAAATGGGTATCACATCGGAGTAAGCTGGGCAAACCCACCTGGGAAACATATATATTTGCCCATATGGGTATCATATGGGAATAAAATGGGCAAACCGATATGGGAATGGCATGTAAATGCCCATATGGGTATAAAATGGGAATAAACTGGGCAAACCGATATGGGAAAGACATGCAAATGTCCACATAGGAATCATACGGGAATATGCTGGGCAAACTCAAATGGGAAAGACATGTAAATGCCTAAATGGGTATCACATGGGAGTAAGCTGGGAAACATATATATTTGCCCAAATGGGTATCATATGGGGAAAAAATGGGCAAACCGATATGGGAATGACATGTAAATGCCCATATGGGTATCACATGGGAATAAGCTGGGCAAACCCATCTGGGAAACATATATATTTGCCCAAATGGGTATCACATGGGAATAAGCTGGGCAAACCCATCTGGGAAACATATATATTTCCCCAAATGGGTATCATATGGGAATAAAATGGGCAAACCGATATGGGAATGACATGTAAATGCACATATGGGTATTACATGGAAATAAACTGGGCAAACCGATATGGGAATGACATGTAAATGCCCATATGGGTATTACATGGGAATAAACTGGGCAAACCCAAATGGGAAAGACATGTAAATGCCCATATGGGTACTTTATTGGAGTAAGCTAGGCAAACCCGTCTGGGATATATATGTCAATACCCATATGGGTAATAAATGGGAGTAAGCTGGCCAAACCCATATGGGAAAGACATATGAATGCCCACATGGATATCACATGGGAATAAGCTGGGCAACCCCATTTAGGGAAACAACTGTAAATACCCATATGGGTATCATATGGGAATATGCTGGGCAAACCGATATGGAAATGACATGTAAATGCGCATATGGATATTACATGGGAATAAACTGGGCAAACCGATATGGGAAAGACATGCAAATGTCCACATGGGTATAACGTGGGAATTAGCTGGGCAAACCCAAATGGGATATATATGTCAATACCCATATGGGTAATAAATGGAAGTAAGCTGGCCAAACCCATATGGGAAAGACATATGAATGCTCACATGGATATCACATGGGGAATAAGCTGGGCAACCCCATCTGGGGAAACAAAAGTCAATGCCCATATGGGTTTCATATGGGAGTAAGCTGGGCAAGTCCATATGAGTATGATATTCCAAAGTCCAAATGGGTGTCATTTTGAAATGACCTGGGCAAACCCATATGTTAAAATATGTAAACCCCAATGTGGGTATCATTATTGGAATGATCTGGGCGAACCCATGTGGGTAAGATGTGTATATCATAAACTGGGTAAACCCATATTCTTGAGGGGTACATACTTCTGACAAAAAAGAATTATCAGCATACTATTAAAGATCTACATTGTACACATTTGCAAACTGAATTCATATTTTGTTGTCATTATACTGGCCCTAACTTATCAAACGGTAATAGAGTACCGAAGTGTGACGTCATACCGCCCAAGTTGTCAAGGTTGCTGGTTCTAAACAATTTTGTGCTGAACAATGGCGTGGTGATCACACCGGCACCAAACACTGAATTTGCCCTGCTCCAGCCCGTTGCTTGACTGATTTCGCGGTGAACCTCAAGCACGGGCTTTGTTGTTTAGAACTAGTAACCTGGATGAATTGACGAGCGAATATGACGTCAGCACTTCTGAACTCTATTAATCTATGCAGACCTAAAGAATGTGAGAAGTGCTTAAGAGAAAATGAAAGCACCTCCCAACCCCCATGTACTTTTGACCCCTAGTACAAATGGTTGAGTCCACTTTTCAAACCTGCGCCACCTTTTGAGGAAACGGCATTCCATTGCTACTACTTACGAAGGAAGCACTACACATCCACCTCCCTACTCTTTGAAGGTAAGCTGCTTTTTATATCTTATCATTTCTTTCTAAATTCCATTTTCTCTTTGATATTGTTTATTAATTTAAAAGTACATACAAATATAGCCTGAGATGTACCATCCAGTGACATTTTCTGGTCCATGACTGTCTTTTGTGGGATTATTATGAGTGAATTGATAGAGAAATATTAATTCAGTTGAGATACCAGCACTATGAACACGATGAACAATTGCTTTGGTAGACAAAAGAACATCCCTTCATTACTATTATGTAAAATAAGCAGAACAGGTGAATATGCATGTGACACCTGTTCTACATATTTTTACATAATAGCAATGAAGGGATGTTCTTTTGTCTACCAGGGCAATTGTGGAAGGTACAATGAGGAGCTGTATATTTTGTCCGCTTCTTTGTTCGCCATGTTCATAGTGCAGTTTACCTTAGCTTAATACTCCCATTGTTTAAGTTGCAAGGCCCAAGAGGAAAGAAGTATGCCTGGGTCATATCGTTCACCCACCGCGTGATAGTTTACATTCCCTACTGGTCTGTTTATAACCATGGGGTTGTGTGGTAACTCCTTGGTTTAACTAAGTGGTCTGGCTTTCCATGTATATGGGCTAAGAAATCAAAATCATTTCACTAGGCAAGTGTGTATCGAGCACATAATTATGCAGCTTCAATTTCAAGACAAGATGAATGTCATAGTTTATTATGTCATAATAATGTTATTGTTCGCTTTATGTGAGGAGCATCTGCCATAAATGAATAATTGATGTGTCATTACTACCATTCTCAAAATATACAGATGATCTTTTTTTTTTCTTTTTTAAAAACATTTATTAATAGATAATCACATGTCAATGTCATAACAGATGATACAAAACAATGTCATACAAAACATGAGATGTTGTCTTCAACAATGCTGTTTTCAAAAATACACAAATTCTTATTTTTACAATGTTTCTCCAGTTCCAAACGATTACGAATCAATCTTATACAGATGATCTTGATATCTTTATAAAGTTGCCTTTCTTGCACTCTATTTCCCTCCCCTCCCCTTATTTCTGTATCAGTATTGTACCTTTATTCCATTTTATTTTCTGCTATATTTCTTGTCATTTCCTTTTGCATAGGTCAATAGGTATTATCCATATTTCTATATGTTTTCTTTTTTTCCTTTTTTTTTTGGGGGGGGGGGGGGGGGGTTGGGACTCGACTCTCTTTGATTTTTTTATTTTATGGAAACGGCATGATGTCTCGTATATGTGGTATATAGAGAGAGTGAGAGAGAGAAGGGGAGGGGCAGGAGAGAGAAAAAACGAGCTAACATTTAGATTTGCTTTTTAAAAAATATCTGCATTGGTAATCAAAAATTGTAGCATATTTGCAAATTTCACTACAAAAGTTTAATATAATTGTAAATATGCTAGTGTAATATTTTTTGGTGAAATTTGTTACGTGTACATAATATCTCACTCTGTCGTTTCAGATCCAGCAAATAGACGAGAAAAACAGCAACGGTACGAGGAAACAGCATAAGCAGTAACGTAACAACTAAAAAAAGAAATTAACGTATATTCTAGATGGACAAAATGAAGAAGACTTCTGGCACGTGTTAAGATTATATCATGATTATATCCAAACTGGATGAAGCTGTTAAGGTGGCACCATAAGTAGTACGTGCACGAAAATGTTTGCAGTATTCGGAACTGAAGAAATGTTTACTATGAATACTATGAAGGCGGTAAAACTCCTTTCAACATGCCCTGGTCGTGTATGCATCTCAACTATGGGGGAATGCACAATCAACTGATGAACAAAAACCGCAGCTTCATTAGATGTTGACCAGTAATTTGGATAATTATGAGGAAGTGCCAGATGGAAACAACTATTGTTTAACCTTATCGTTTGGATAGCATGATGTGATTGTAATAACAAATACTGCATATTAATCATCTTTAATGTATGCATGGTGAAGGAGGCCTAGAGATTACAACTGGAGGAGAAAGTCTATTGTATATCAATTCATTCTACTTCTGACCGCCGTTCTGTTATTTGATGAATTCGCCAACTAGGCCTTTGGGTATTAAAATATTACTCAGCTCTTTGTGATAAGATACATGCATTTCTGAAAGAACATTCTAAACTCATGGGGCTTGACACTGAACTCCACTAGCCTGCACGTTATGAAGGAACTAATGGCGAAAAATGGATAGTGTGAAATTGTTTCGGGGTATCGCCTTAACCATGACACATGTAGTGGCAAGCTATAATCCGGAGTCGACCCTTCCGAACAGATGCATATTTTTTCAATAGTGAGAAGGAGCCGTGATATAAACTACCTAACCAATACAATATTCCATTATTTATTATTTTCACAATGTGTTTTTCTTTTAAGTTTGTTTTAAGTGTGTTGCCAAGGCTGTTCTTTAGAAATTGTACTTACAGTATCTAAACACACTTCCAATACCATGTGATGTGTCACAAAATGAATTGTATGAGAAATGATTCCATCAAAATCCCATTATCATTTTTAATGGTAGACTCCTAAGCTTATTTCACTTCAATAATGTATGTCGTTGCATATCCCCAAGCTTAAAATGAAAAATCTCCAGTTCTTTTTGTAAGATGAACATTATGGTGGTTAATTGATTGATAATTTATTTAACCTGACAGCTAAGAAAGCAAGTTAGCGTATGTTTGTAAGCAAGCAACCGGGGGAAAGAAATCGTTTAGTCCTATTCGAGGGACTTGGATTAATTCCTTACCAACTATACAGTATTAATTTCTAAGGTTTACTTTGAAATATGATTACTATTTAATGGGTAAAACTATGTAGAAATAAGTGAATACATGTTTGCATGAATGGGATTGATGGGGTACTTCATGGAAATCTAATTACTGCTATGGAGTAAATTTCATGGGCATGTACGAATAAGTGAAAATATATTTGCAGATCAATATAAAATACATGTATGTCGTTGCCTATTCCCAACTTAAAAGTAAAATTCTTGTTTGATGAAAATATCATTTATAGATGCATATTTATAATAAAAAATGTTTATATACTTTGATAATCTAATTACTACTCTGGAGTAAATTTATTGGGTATGTAGCAATAAGTGAATACATGTCAGCGTGAATGAGTTTGGTGGGGGTACTTCATATATAGGCATGCTCAGAAATTTGTTGACCGCGCAAACAGGTCTGTTTTCAAGACAAAATTCCACAGGCAATACTCATTATTTGTGACATACATGTATGTACACAGGTTGCATGGCAGGTCACCGGCAACTTATATTTCAAGTACCCCCATTTTTCATTTTAATGTTGTTGTTTTTTGTACTGGCATAGCTGTGGTGAGAGGCTGATGATGATTGCATGATCAAGTAGTCTTTGTGTCCCATGACTTTCCTTAAAACCGATTTAGGAGTTGTCCCCTTAGGCATGTTGTAAATCTCAGTTGCTAAATTATTTCGGGCCCATGAGGGGGTCCATGGGGGAACACAATATATGGGATCAATCATACTGTTCCCATATATTACCCAGATGGACCCCAGATTAAACCCATATGGGCCATCGGGTATGGCCCATATGGGTCCCCAATGGGCCTTGTGTGCAAAATACTATGGGGCCCCATATGGGCATTCCAGGGTAGGACCCATATGGGATAGCCTAGTATTTGCCAACATATTGCCCACATTTATACCCAGATTGGCCCCAGGCTGAACCCATATTAGCCATATGGACGGCCTTTAGGGCCCCATATGGGCCTTGGGTGCAAATTCTTTTGGGGCCCATATGGACATTCCCATGTGGAACCCATATGGTAGCCGGCAGATAATACCCATACGGGATAGCCCATATTTTACCCACATATTGCCTACATTTTTACCCAGATGGGCCCCAGCCCGAACCCATATTGGCGATCTTGGAAGGCCCATATGGGACCCACATGGGCCTTGGGTGCAAATTCTTATGAGGCCGGTGTGGGCATTCCAATGTGGGACCCATATGGGAACCCACATATAATACCCATATGGGATAGCCCATATTTTACCCACATATTTCCCACATTTATACCCAGATGGGCCCCAGGCCGAACCCATATGGGCCATCTGGGATGGCTCATATGGGACCCACATGGGCCTTGGGTGCAAAATCTCATGGGGCCCATATGGGCATTTCCATGTGGGACCCATATGGGAATCCATAGATAATACCCATATGGGATAGCCCATATTTTACCCACATATTGCCCACATTTATACCCAGATGGGCCCCAGGCCGAACCCATATTGGCCATCTGGGATGACCCATATGGGACCCACATGGGTCTTGGGTGCAAAATCTTATGGGGCCCATATGGGCATTCCCATGTGGGACCCATATGCAAACCCATATGGGGCCTACATGATCCCCATATGGGCTTGCTACCTGGGAATAGCTACATTTATATTGCGCACGTATCCATCCCAGCGGATGCTCTACAAAGGAGTTATTATTACCCCGGTCATCGGATTCTGACATGCCCGCACACAATGTATGCACATTCTCCGCTCCCTGGGGAGTATTCCAGCAATGGGCAGTACAGTGATGCTCACATTGCTAAGCAAACAACATTAACTTTCGCATCCTACCGGGTACCCGTTTAACACCTGGGTGGAGAGTGGCAAATGTAGATTAACGTCTTGCCAAAGGACGCTAGTGCTGCTGTTAGTTTGGAACCACGGACCTCGTGGTTCACAGTCCTGGGGCCTATCCACTGATCCACAACACCTCCACATAGACTCCGCATATATTCTGAAAGACAAAGGGCCCATATGAGGCCCTTTGTAATTGATTCAGTAGGGTATTCTTGTCCGGATTTTTAAAATTTAGAATGAGGAGGGGATTCCATGTTGAATGATATTTTTCCAGAGACCATTCCAGGTCCTGGCCCAGGTCCAGGTCTACTTTGAGTAAATGTTGCACAGTTTGCTATAAATGCCGGTTGTAATTTTAACGCAGTGGTTACTGGTTCTTATATATTAAAATTAATTTGCTTGAGTGTACTAACGTTAGATAGTCTTTGGCCCCCCTTTTCTCTAATCTTGAGACAAGGACAAAGGCTTTACCAAGCATGATGAGGTTTTAGTTTTTTTTTTGTTTCAAGAGAGAGAGAGAGAGAGAGGGGGGGGGGGGGGGGGGGTCATATTTAGTTTTGATTCTACTATTTGTAGACCAGGATCTTTGTTGAGAGGTAATAATAGATCTCCACAAAGTAATATATGGTTGGCCTTTGTTGTTTCAGTATCGCATTCATTAGTCTCATCATGTTGAATTTGAATTCCCTCAGATAAACATGGCAAGGAAGTAACTTGTGGCTGATTTACTTGAAGATGTAGACTCACTACAGCCTAAACGTTAGACGTCTACGTACTTGCACAACTCAACGACTGTTGGGGGTGCCGGATGAAGCGGAAAGTCCTACTATTAAAGAATTTGACGAGACGTGAGAAATAAACAGGCAGGTCTAGACCTCACTAGTTAGACCTATACTTAGTATTACAGCTACAAATTATGAGGTCTGGTAGTGGTAGTGGATCCAGGATCGGTTTACTGGGGGGGGGGGGGGGGGGGAAATGGGGGTGTTAGTTTACATTGTCCAAACAAAACAGCAACAACAACAAAAAAAAAGAGAATGGACATTTCATTTGTACGGAGCCCATAAGGGGACATAAAATGACACGAGTTTTTTTTTTTTTATCTCGGGGCCCCGACTTATTAACTCGGGGCCCCGACTTATTATCTCGGGGCCCCGACTTATTAACTCGGGGTCCCGACTTATTATCTCGGGGCCCCGACTTATTAACTCGGGGCCCCGACTTATTATCTCGGGGCCCCGACTTATTAACTCGGGGCCCCGACTTATTATCTCGGGGCCCCGACTTATTATCTCGGGGCCCCGACTTATTAACTCGGGGCCCCGACTTATTAACTCGGGGCCCCGACTTATTATCTCGGGGCCCCGACTTATTAACTCGGGGCCCCGACTTATTATCTCGGGGCCCCGACTTATTAACTCGGGGCCCCGACTTATTATCTCGGGGCCCCGACTTAATTATCTGCATACGATACCATGCATATGTACGGGGCTCCGTACATTATGCATACACTACCAGCCGTATCAACAATCCCCATGCTGTTTTAACGCGCCATGCTTGCCTAAGTCACCATACCTTACAGTCAAGAATGGACGAACGAGAACAAGAACAAAATGATGTGATTTAGGTTTGTTTCGAAATGGGACTTTTGTATAAAGATATAGTCACGGTTCTTGCAACAGAGTGCGGAATTATCATTTCTACCCGTCATTTGAAACGGCTTCTCAGACAGCTTGGTTTGTTTAGAAGAAAAAACTACAGTCACATCGGTGAGGTAGTTGAATTTGTCCAAAGGCAGGTTGAGGGATCGGGTCGTCTACATGGTTACCGGTGGATGTTTGAAAAATGTTTAGCACATCATATTAAGTGTAAAAAAGATAACCACTATAGATGGGTTGGCAATGTAAGGGGGAATTAATAAATGTAACAGAAACAATATGTGAATCCTGATTTATTAGGAAAAATATGTGTTGTCATTGTCAGATTGTTATATTTAATCAAATCTGACAAACTGTTGTTATGCTCTTTATGAATGTCAATCTGAAATTCTTTGGATTTTCATTGATCCATGGATTAATACACAAACGGCTACTAAAATAGAAAGGTACATTTTGTCAAGGTGAGCTTGAAGTATGTCAAAATCAGATACATTTATGATCGGCTGCCAAGTTATCAATGTCAGAGAAATTTCAGCTCGTAAGTGACAATGCAATGCAATTTTAAAATCTGTGATAGAATTAAATGAATGATGACAATGACATACAATTCTGGACAGTACTCTTGAGTGCATGGTTGGTAACCCATCCCAGGTCACTGTAAAGGAGAGGAGGTTAGTATGGGGAAAGAGTTAAATGATTATATCAACCCACGGAAGACAGTCACCAGTGACGAGTTACAATTGACGGGTTTTTTCTTCATCAGAAACTGAAACTATAATGATGCAAGCTCAGAAATGATAGACATTTGAACTGCTTTGTCCACAAGTTGGAACTTTTTCTGAACTCTTGATCGATCTTTGGATCACACACACCTTGTTTGTACACTGATTTGGTTGGAATGTGCAAATCAAATGTGTTTTTGAATAAATGATAACAAATTGGTTGTAGGCAGTGGCGTAAATCCGTTCCGAGGAGTGGGGGGATGATCGCAATCAGGCGCCGAGATTTCTCGCGCAAATACACACAAGAGCACACGCACGAAAACACATCTAGGTTAGCACAGCGTATGCTTGGGAGGGTAGCTGAAGTCATGTGCGTGTGCCTGTTTGTTTGTGATGTTTTGTTTTGTCTGTTTGGGTTGATATTGGTGAGGGAAGGTTCGGTAAAGGGCTATGTACACTGTGGATGTTGTGTGTGTTCGGATGAGTGTATCTACCTGTTTAAAATTTACCTGTGTGTATGGGGGAGGGGTGGAGTCAACTACAAGAACTGGAAAATGATTAAGCTGCATTATTCTGTTTACTTTTTATTATTGAAATAGCTATAAGGTTTGCAGAAATAAAATGCAAGTGCTACAAACCTTTCAAACCTTTGTGCAGCATGAGCTAACGATACTGATAAAACTCTTCGAAAATAACAATACCAAAATATAACAAAACAACTGTATTTTAAAGCAGAAAGATCATAGATTATGCTAACAAGAAATAGCTATCCGAAACTTGGTATAAATATCACTAGAAATGTCCCTTCCCATGCTACCATAACATCACAAAAAACAATAGGTGTGAAGATCGGGCGGAGGCATAAAACAAGATTGGGATAACATTAACACACAATTCCAAGGAAGCTTATACTCGTAATAAAGTCAACAACTCCATATGAACACAACATGACATCGACCAGTAACAAGAGCCCTGGGTGGGGGCTGAATGCTCACCTAAGCTAAAGGACTACTCACGCAATAACAACGATTGTAACACTTTTCTGGATATTTATACGATATTGAAGGAAAAAATACTTTCACTGCTCCCTCCCCAACCCCATTACTCCCTCACTATAAGACAATCTTGGGGACTGTCATGAGCAATATTTCATCTTTTTATTCTGTACATGTACACGCAATACAGTGTGAGTCAGAAAAATGTTCACTTTTTAGAATGCCTATATCAAAAATATGATACAATATGTAATAACTCATTGCAGTGGATCCTAATCAGGCAAGGTACTGTTGATGTTGGTGCAAGTGGGTTTTCACCCAGACACATTTATCTCCTATCCAGTAGATTCATAAGTGATCCTCACAAATGTGGTATCAAATTAAAGGGGAAATGTGACTATCTAACTGTGGTGCAAGAATTACAGTGTATTCTATCATAGTAACGTAAGCATTTAAAAAAGTGAAAACAAATTTCTGACTCACCCTGTATAAATGGCTGTTGGAGCCCTCATCTGCCCCAGAAGGGCCACATGTACAATCATAAAAATTTGAAACCCCTACCCCTTAGGCCAATTCTTGCCAAATTTGACTTAAACCTGACCTGATTAAAATCGACCATGCCCTATGGAGTAGTAAATAAAGCCTTTATATTTTCCATCGATACCCACCCCAATTTTTTATTCTCCACCTATGAGGGTACCTAACAAAACCATATATAATTTAATTGTTCTACTTCTGAATCTTGGAGACATTCAAATTTACCAATTTTTTGTGTGTGGGGGGGGGGGGGGCACATGTATCATTTTCATGAAAATGCCATATGTTTATGTATGGCAGACAGCAATTAAAATATAAACTTTGTTGTGTGGTGCATTTGTTAAACATGTCACATATATGTATTATATGGATACTGCGTTTTGTATGTTCACAAATTGCAATCTCAACTTATTTTGAATTGAAATCTATATCTTCTTGCATCTGATGCCAGTTTTAACAATTTGGAATGGTTTTAATATTTTCTTTGGCTGGTTCTTGCTTTAACGTGCTCTAGCAACTAGACAATTTGTACAACTAAATTTTAACAAGGGGTGACATAATAAAATATTCAGAAACGTTTTCCTTTTGTAAAAAGATTATTCACACCACAATATCTATAATCCCTTGGACTATAATTCTGTGCAAACGTTTTCCTGAAGACTGCAAGAGCAGCAAAATGCAAACAACTTATGATTATTGCACAACCTTTGTCCAAATATGCACTGCAAAACTGAACTGCTAACCAAAATTTACAACTCCTTAAGCTTCTTTCACAATACATTTCTTTCTGTTACATGTATGGAAGTAGGCTCATCATTTGCAGAAGGGTATGCACGCAACAGTAGCAAATGCAGACAGTGGTACAAAATAGTTCTATACGAATCGAAAGATTTGCTCGCATCTCAAAATAAAAAACAATTTGTACATTGTACTAAATACTCATTTCAGTATGTATGGTGTTTATACTTTACTAATGCACTTTAATGTGTTAAATGATTGATACCTAATCTCTTTAGGACACCCCCCCCCCCCCCAACCCCCATTTAATTGATGTGTGAAGAGCTAGTACAAGGACATTGCTATTTTTCATTATCATATATTTTACAGATCAAAACACTTTTTGGACAAACAGATGTGATCCTGGATATATTTCTGCGCTGAATTCAAATCTCACGGAGGAAAATGGCACCATGTATAACCATTTTCTTTTCAAAGAAATTAGAAGTAAATAATACATAAATTCGTAGTTATTCAACAGTAGATGCAATTACAAGAAAATGAAGTTGATGCAAACAAAACAAAAAAGGAACAATGTTCAGTGAACTTCTGAGTGTAATTTCAACAGTGATTTTTCAAAGATATCACAAAATATCCATGGCGAGGTATCCAGACGACAATACTGCTTGCCATTCGCTTCTGAAGTCGCGGTATGAAGAGTAGGTGGACGGTAAGTCAAGCACTGGACCACAGGTGTGTGCAACTGGCCTGCGGCCAAGTCCTGTCACATCTTTGAACTCTACCACAATTTGATGAACAGACATTACACTAGATGCCGTTAAAAATCTCAGCAAAGTGGCTAGGCCCTCGCTGTCCTGTGCCCTGATGAACTGAATGAGGTAGCGGAGGGCCTGACTCTCATCCTTGTTTTTTGGAGTTGCTTGTAGTAACTCTATAACTCTCTTGTGTGTTGGTTTCAGATTGTCATACATGTTCCGAATCAACTGGACATCCGGAAATTGGTCTTGAAGTGCATCCTGGACCACCCTTTGCATGGCAGTGAGAGCATAGTTACTGTTTTGAATGATGCATTTGTGAGCTAACTGCACCACCACATGACGGATCTGGTTATCATTAGGAATGGAATGACATCCTTCCCGGTCAAGGATCTCTTCAAATATATCCCTATCATCATCGGACAGATGACCCGCCAGCGCTTGTTTGATGACTGCTCTATCAGTACCACTCAGGTACAGCAGGAACGATTCACAAAGATCTTCATTAGATATTGTCTCTTCACCAAACATGAGTGCTTGCATAAAAGCTGGTGCCAACTGCAGGGGGAAAACCTGATGGTCAAGGAAGCCTTTTGCAAGTATGCGCCCAACTGCTTGCAATTCTTCAAGACCATATTCGGGCTGCAGGGATGGCACACGGTAATCTTCCCCGTCAGCAGATGAATTAAAAAATGCCATCCAGAATGCACTGTACGCCTCCCGTGAAACTCCAGCCGCATCAGCCCCCACTTCATCTACGAATGTAACGTCCAGTGGAATGTTGATTATTTCAGGGGTTTTGAAGATTGATATTAATTCCGCTTGGATATTACTACGGTGTATGCGAATTGTCGTCGTAGATTTCTCACCCAGTGACTGAGTGAATTTGATGCCAAACAAACAGTTCTTGAATCATTGGTATCTTGTTCCTGGGACTGGGCATGAGTTAATTCCTCTCTCTCGCACTCGCTTTCCACAACCTCAAGTCCAGATTGTAGATCACTCTCTGACGTTATGAAGATAACTGGAAGCTCTTCTGAAGACTGTTCATCAAGCATGATAATATTCTCAGATGGCTCATCTATGTTGGAATTACATGGCATAGTATCTTCAAGCTGAGATGGCTCGTTAGGTCTGCTGGCATTTTTACCTATTTGAACTTCCTCGTCACTGTCACTTTCGGTGTCTGGAACAATGCCTTTGTCATATGATTGACCCTCTTTCTTTTTCGTGCAGAGGTACAATCTCAACATTTTAACTTTAGTGCAATCGTATAATTCACTGACAGAAAGCTCCCCTATTTCACTACCCTTGAAATCTTGTATGACACATTCATATTCTGCAAGGCGACCCTTTTTATTTTTCCCTTTGGGGAAAAATAGGGCTGTAGATGTGGCCAACAATTCCTTTGCTCCATCATTTCTGGGAACTCTCAGCTGGCGTGTTCCACCACCGTTCTGACATCTAACTTGCTTATACTCATTTAAATCCTTATCAAAGTCAAGCCATCCCAGTTCTATTCTTCGGTCTTTCTTTACAAGGTTTTTGTTCCCTTCATTTGATGTTGATGGAATGCTCTCACACTTCCTTTTCCTGTTCAGCTTGCTCTTAATTTTCTCCATCAGAGATGATTTCACACAATTTCTGTTTTCTCTCACCCTGCAGAAGGCCATTGCTGCCAGTCGGTCTCCATAGGCAGGGATGTAGTCTTTCATGGCCTCATCCTTCATCTCCAGAAGAGCTGGGCAATCAATCTGTAAATTATAAAAAGATTTGCAATAATTAGAAGAAGTCTAAAATCATCAGGCCCATTTCATGGTTATGTGCCACTTTTCATTTTTTTTTCAGTTTATAGTCTACTACACAAAATGAGAGCAGATTCTCCCATAGCATAACGAAAATGCAACTGAAAAGCGTTTGTGCGATATGTGTCCAAATCCGATCCACCGGGTGTTAACCTGCCAAACATCCCTTTCTTGCAAATAGCTATTGATCCATTTGAAACATTGCTTACTGATATTATACGTTTTCATTTTCATTTTATATATCATGACTAACTGTGTCGAAAGCCTTTGTGAGATCTAGCATGACGACACCGACATATTTACCATTATCAATAACATTGTACCAATCTTCGGTAACATTCACCAGTGCAGTACACGTAGAGTATCAATCTATCACAATGATTGCAGTAATGATCACCATCATGACGGCAGGCTTTTACAATCATTGCGACCATTAGTATGCTTCTTTTATATTTGAAGTAAATGTATGCATGCATGAGTGATTCTTTAGATGTATTCATGTATAAGGGTGCAGGATAAAAAAATAAAATTGTACACTTTGTATACCTAAGTAATCTCTAAGTAATCTCTAGAATCATGCTTATTAAACACCACTAAGTATGACTAATCTTGGTTGTTACTTTGATAGAATTCCACCTTAAACTTCTCTGAGAAAATGTGGCTATAGATTCTTTCATTCCATCCCGTCACGCTATCAAACTTGTGTCTGCCAAAGGAACAGATTCCGTGTCAGTATTGAAATTGTTGAGTTATATTGTTCTGTGATGTAAAGTTGATACACATGTACTGTTAACATATTTTTTTAAACTTTTTTCTTATGACAGGAAATTGTATCGCAAATTCCGTACTGTCGCACTGCCATCATTTTCGGATAAAACTTTGTACACAATCATTGGAGAGTTCTCTGCACTTACATCACAGATACTAGCAGAGTTGCGAACTTAAAGATCCCCATAATAAAGATTTACTTTAACTTTGAAAATTCACAACTCTTGAATAGCTTGTCTGATTTTGCTCAAACTTTCACTGTTTACTCTTTCTTGTTCTTCACTCACTGGAAGCACATTGATGTCTGAGTTTCCTTCCCCTTTAACTTTTACCTATATGGCTCATCTACCCCCCCCCCCCCCAACACACACACACACCACCACCACCCACAAAATGGAAATAGAACAAAATTGTTGTTTTTACCTTCTCCTCCTCAATTCTTCTCAGATTGGATTCTTCTACCCCCCTCTTTCTGAGGAAATCTACAAGGTCCTCTTCTTCATGCTCCCCCATCTTGGCTGAAAGGAGGCCTTCAGTATAGTCTAAAGAAAAAGAATACAATTAAAGTGCTGGATTTATTTTAATGATTTCATATCACAATATCACGTTCAATATCTTCAGAGGAAGAAAACTTGGATTCTTGAAAACAAATAAAACAGAGAGAACACATATTTTTCTTTGTAAAGCAATTCTGCCTCATCCTCTATCTGAACATACACGCATGGCTAACAGAGTACCCTAAAGAGAAAATTTGTGAGGACATGGCCAATTCTTACTTGATATCTTTTCATTTTGACATGGTATCTTCTTCAGTTCATATCTCCATTCAAGTTTCTTTTGCCCTCATCTCTATCTTTCTCTCTCTCCTTTAAAAACAGACTCGGCACCATTCACCCAATATGCCCTGTCTGTGTTATTTAGCAAGGTCTAGTTATTCTGATGAAAATTTACACTTCCACTTGAGTTTAGGGTGATAGAATCTACTGGAACTCTCAAATATGCAAATTTATGATGTTCCAACAACATCATGGCTCCGACTGAGGAACGTGGCTCCGACTGAGGAACTTGGAAATGCTGTCCATCTGGATGTAGTAGGATTGCAAAATTCATACCACAGATGCAGCTCTCAAAGGCCTAGGCCGAGTTCTCATGTCACTGGCTTTGACCTATTTTTGAAGGTCAGAGGTCAATAAACTCTCCGTAAGCGCTGTATTCTCAATGGTCCGTATTCACAATGCAGTTTTAACTAAACCTGGCGTCTAAGTTAACCTTTGTGAATACGGGCCACAATGTTCCCACGCTTAGTTAGAGCATGTAGAAGTACTCGCCAAATTCATACCAAAGATTCCTTGAAGGCCTAGGTCGAGTTTGATTGTGATTGACTTTGACCTATTTTTGATGGTCAGAGGTCAATGAACTGTCCATAAGCACTGTACTCTTAATAACTTCCCACTTATAAACAGTTCGGTTATTGCGACGGCAGACACAAGGCCTTCGGGCCGATATGCCGTTTTTTCACCTTATTTTTAACCATAATGAAACAAAAAGCCTAGAGAAGCATTTACTTTGACCCCTATGGTTCTTGGGACCTATCAATAAATACTAATTGCTCATTTTCAGAATTGAGTTCCGATTTCAGTTCACTGTTATTGAAGTAAACCCAAGGTCTCGGGTCTCAGTCTCGGGTCTCAGTCTCGGATGGAGTGGTCTCGGTCTCGGATATTGAGGTCTTGACTACAACACTGCACTGCTATTGCTAAGCCTAAGGCTAAGCCAAGTTCGGGACCTGCAAATTTAGCTACCTTTGGCGACCACTCCAGCGACCACTCGGGGGCACCGAAGCGTAACGCTTTCTTTTTTCTTCAGAACTTCATTATTGAGTTACGTGCAGGCCCCATAATACAATACGAGCGCTCTAATGCGGAGCGTAATATTTCGAGAATATGTGCCGCTGTGAAGTTTAAACAGTAAGATCCAGACAACTTGCTAAGCATAGTGAGTTATACCATGATGAAGCTGAATATCTCCTCTATTTCATGGTGTAATCAGCTAAGAAAATGAAATGTCTTGCGAACATTTATAACACTTTTTCTGCAGAACTTCATTATTGAGTTACGTGAAGCTGCATAGAATATTGCACTGGCGCTATTGTTCATGCGAAGCGTAATAATATCGAGAATATATGCCGTGTTGAAGTTTAAACAGTAAGATCCAGACAACTTGCTAAGCATAGCGACCTATACCATAATAAAGCTGAATATCTCCTCTATTTTATGGTGTAAACAGCTAAGAATATGAAATGTCTTGCGAACATCTGTAACACTTGTAATACTAGCTTGATTAATTTTGAATTGAGCGATGTTCTTCGCCGGAAGAACGGTATTTGAATTCTTGAAAGCAATAAATTCCGAATTATTGGTCTGAAATTTTAATAGTTTGGCTCATGCTATTTAAGATGCAACGAAGACTATTTTTAGACAAATTTTCACCCTCTACAGATTCCAAATTTAGTAAATGAATGGTATTACATGATCTTTTTAATTTAGAAATATTTTTCTGTTTTCTGTTCACTGTTGGACGTTTCGGCGACACCCTAATTGGTCGCTGAACTTGTGGTCGCCAGATTCAAGGAGCGCAAATTTGCAGACCGTGCCCATTCCCATTTCTTGATCCCCGACACTGCTTGATTTTACACAGACCCCCTTTATTTTGAGTCAGCTCCACAGAGTCAGAGTCTAACCAACAACCATTCCTATACACACCATTGCATATTAACGCCACTGTAACATTGACATGACGGTCAGTGACAGTGTAGATCTAAGTTAGGTACGCGTACGTTCATAAAAATTGCTCATGTTAGTCCCATATTTAGTGATTTCTGTGATTCACATTATTGGGACTGGCCAATTAGTCTTAGTGGCGTTTGTAATTTGTATGAAGTTGCGTCTAACGTTAGATCTATAGTATAATAATGGTTGTTGACGGTAGACCAGATCTTATTTACGTCATAAATGGTTTCAACTGGTTTGTACGCACCTAATTATTTGATGATCAGAAATCAAAAACGACGAAAGACCGATGGCAGGCGAACGAACAAGAACTTGCCGTAATAGCCGGATATTGTAAAGTTTTGATGGCGCTGTTACCATTAGTACCGGCCAAGTGCGTACTGGCCGCAAGTCACATTGAGAAAAATGAATGAAAATAAACTTGCCTATGTACCAAATGCGAAAAAATATAAAAATAATGATTATCTTGTTTTCTTTTATTTATTTCAGTTATGTTCATTATTTTAACCAGTAAAATGTGGATAAGAGAGATACTGAGAAATAAAAGAAAGATGTAGATGATGTTGATGACGATAAATTTAATGAAAGAAAACAATTTTAATACCTAGGCTTATAGTGTGGGATGAGAAGCAGAAATCTAATGAATACAGATTATAACCAAAGAGTGAAAGAATTAAGAAATTTAAGAAACAAGAATGAAAACTAAGAGGGAAGGAATCAAAGAAGTGAGAGAGGATGAACATAAGAAAATGGTGAAATGAAAAAGTAAAAAGGGAAAGTATGGGACTAAAAATATAGGGAATGAGAAAGCAAAATGGAAACAAAAGACAAATAGAAACGACAACATAAAATTTACATGTGGGCAAAGGTGACTTAGGCAAGCATGGCGCGGTAAAACATCATGGGGATTGTTGATACGGCTGGTAGTGTATGCATAATGTACGGAGCCCCCTACATATGCATGGTATCGTATGGAGATAATTAAGTCGGGGCCCCGAGATAATAAGTCGGGGCCCCGAGTTAATAAGTCGGGGCCCCGAGATAATAAGTCGGGGCCCCGAGATAATAAGTCGGGGCCCCGAGTTAATAAGTCGGGGCCCCGAGTTAATAAGTCGGGGCCCCGAGATAATAAGTCGGGGCCCCGAGATAATTAGTCGGGGCCCCGAGATAATAAGTCGGGGCCCCGAGATAATAAGTCGGGGCCCCGAGTTAATAAGTCGGGGCCCCGAGTTAATAAGTCGGGGCCCCGAGATAATAAGTCGGGGCCCCGAGATAAAAAAAAAAAACTCGTGTCATTTTATGTCCCCTTAGGGGCTCCGTACATTTGTCCCTTTTTCTTTATCCACCACTGAGATCTGTTTTCTTCAGTGTAATATTAAATTAGCTTTTTTACTGTCTTTAAAAATCAATTATGAGATTCTTGGGGGATGTTCAGTGTGATGTCAGTATAAATAAAATTTTTAGTCCCCTTAATTATTATATGAAACATTTCATTAATTCCTGCAAACAGGAAGAAAACAAAATAAGATGGGTGAACTTATGTAATTGATTATTTATTGTTATTATTATTGATGATGATGATTATTATTATTATCAGTGGCAAAACATTACACTTTCAATTAAAATCCATGAATCTTTTTAGGATGGATTGCACATGTAGTTAGTATTTATCCTCTTTGAAAAGATCAAGAGGGTGAGGATGAGCGTATCTGACTTTTACTTTCTTAATACAGCATAATGCTTCTCTACACGACTCTACTTCATCTATTCTACCAAAAAATGATGATGAAGATGAAAGCTTACCACTGAGAATGAAGACAAATTCTGAGAGGAACAAATGAATACTTAGCTGCTCCAGTTTTGCATGGTAGGCCTATGCTTGAGTTTGAGTTTATTAACAACACATCACATGAATGACAGTATAATTATTAATATAAAGAGTAATAATATTACATATTAAATATAACTTCGTGCTATATAGATATCATTAACCCCACCACTATAACAAGGGACCTGTGTATTTCAGGTGGGCTCAGGATATTTGCTCGTTGGGAGCGAGGCCATAGTGATGAATTACAGCTGTGATCTTAATGCTGGTATAAACAACCTCTGGTTGCTGTGGGGGGTCTGGCTGGAAGGGAATAATAACATGCATGTTCATAATCTTCCCCTCCTATATATCAAGCGTCATGAATGCAGATGATTGCCTAGAAAATACTAATGTGATTTGAGTTGCTGAAATAGATATTTTTTACATGAGACCTTGAAGCTGGAGAGAGTAGTCCTATTTTTAATTTCTGGAGGTAAGGAATTCCACTGCTTTATACAATAAATATAAAAAAGAATTCAAAGCAACTTGAGTTCTGACATATGGCTGATGCACACAATTCTTCCGTCGTGTGTTATAATTGTGAATATCAGAGTTTGAGACAAATAAATCAGTCAACAAACAAGGTTGTGGCCTAGTGAAGAGTTTGAACATAAACACGAGACAATTCAAGGAAACCAGTTGATCGAAAGGTAACAGCTGTAACTGTACAAATAAGGGGGCACTGGATGTCTAAAATGAGAATTAGAGATTAATCTAATTGCTTTCTTTTGTAAAACCAACAATTTGTGTATATGAGTTTTAAATGTGTGGCTCCATGCAACATTACAATATAATAAATGAGGCAACAAAATACTATAAGGTTATTAAAACTCTTTGGGGTAGAATGAATCTCAATTTTGAGAGGACACCAACAGCTCGTGAAATTTTAACACACAAATTGTTCAAGTGACATTTCCATGTCAAATATTCATCAATTACAACACCAAGAAATTGGACATTTTCACTGTGCAAAATAACTTGGCCATTAATAATTAAAGGATCAATATTTACTGGAACCTTTCTACCCTTTGACCTATTAAAATAACACTATTTGACTTTTTAGCATTCAATAAGAGTTTATTACAACAAAACCAATCATAAAGTTTCTCCACCTCTTCGTTTGCCAATGTCATTAAAGTGTGTGGATTATTATGTGATAGCAATAAACTGGTATCATCAGCAAACAGAGAATATGAAAATAATTTTGAGGAATTCACATTATCATTGATGTATAATAAAAACGAAAGAGGGCCCAAAACTGAGCCCTGAGGCACACCGTAATGTATGGTAGCAATCTGTGATTTACAATTTCCAACAACAAATTGCCTCCTGTTACTCAAGTAACTATGAAACCACTGCAAAGTCACACCTCGGATACCATAATGTTCAAGCTTTTTCAAAAGTATGTCATGGTCAATGGTGTCAAAAGCCTTTGACAAATCAAGAAAAATACCTAGACAATACCTGCCCCTATCAATTGCATTTACAATTGTACTAAGTAAATTGAAAACACCCATACTAGTTGAAAAATTCTTCCTGAAACCAAATTGTTGAGAAATTAAAATATCTTCTTTTGTTATAATCATACAACCTTACATGTACCAATTTTTTGAGAATCTTTGAAAATATAGGTAATAATACAATTGGTCTATAGTTTTCGATATTTTTACTATCATTCTTTTGTAAACAGGAACTACTTTTGCTAATTTTAGTTTAGAAGGAACTATGCCCTGTGACAGAGATTTATTAAACACATCGCACAAAGGCTCCACAATGTAATGAACGCAATCCTTCACAATTCTTGGACAAACATCATCAGGCCCACTTGATTTAGAAGGCTTAAATTGTGATACAATTTTGATAATTTCAAAAGTAGTTGTTGGCTTAAAAAAACATAGAAGAATTTTTCTGACAAGGTTTCAGGTATTCATTAAAAGATCTCGGGACTGTGGGAATATCCTTACATATTTTCTGAGGTAATTCAATAAAATATCTATTAAAATAATCAGCTTTCTGCTTATTCGACGTCAGTAAAGTATCATTGTGATACATATCCTCTGGAAGCGAACATTTTTTCCTCCTACCTAGCAAATCGTTTATATAAGACCATGTCTTTTTCATGTCATTTTTTGCAAGTTGAAATAAATTTCCATAATATTTTTTTTTTAGATAACCGAATCGACCCTGTCAGGCGAACCAACAATTCTTTGGGGAAAAAATGAAAGAATTCGTGTCAATATTACTGTCCATGATCACAAACAACTACAATGGGGTATATTGGGGAAGGTGATTTGTTTTTTATCATAGGATTATTCGAAGAGCTCGTTGAATATTAGATTGTTAGAAATTCGCATTCTCAAAGACAAAATCAAACGTCGTGACAGCGTGGGGGGGGGGGGGGGACACGGATATTAATATTAATTTAACTTCATTCAATTTCATTTAGTGTACAGTATTTTCATTGATATTTACATTTATCTGTTTATCTTCTAAGGTCTTATTATATTCTATTGTAAAGCGCATAGAGACTTCTGTTAGTATAATGTGTTAGATAAGAATCTAATTATTATTATTATTATTCATAGTAGGGGCAGCGAAACTTTTTTCAGTGTGGGGGTGGGTGTCACGGAAAAACGACAATTGTACTTGCTATTTTAGGTCTTGGCTCGAAGAGAGTTTATTCACCGTTTTCTAAGGTGTACCTCAATATCAAATAGGAAAACAAAATCTGACTTCAGTCAGATTAACATAGGCAACATAGTTACGACCATAATTCTTATATGACAATTAGCCCCCCATTTTAAGAATAATTTACTCCCATAAATTTTCTTCAAAACCAGAGAATTATAGGACAATTACAATAATCCAAAATCCAGTACCTGACTAAAATAAAGTTACAAAGTCACTAACATCTGTCTTTGTAAATTACATTCATGGCCACTGTCGCATGTATAATCATAAACAAAACCAATTCATCTTGACCTTGACCCATATCAGTCATAATGGTACATTTACAACCATTTTCTTAACCATCTAACTTTATATTTGGTCATGTTCCTAACAAAATGACTTCTTCTAGTATTCACATTAATATAAAACAAGTCAAAGCTGAATAAGTCAGCAAGGCAGATAAATAAACAATCATAACATATTTTCCTTTGTTTACTGCACGTACAAAAACATACATTTCAGTTTCATATGCATGTCAATAAACTATATTTCCTTTTAAGTCATTACAATATAAGAATACAGTCCAAGATGTAACCTTTCAGAGCATAATTCATACTTCTGACATATAGAACAGTCACTGGGCATTACATATCTCCTGAATGTTTGAAAGGAAACTGTTTCCCTTTTTACCTCTCATAATTATTATCAAAGATTTTTCAAAGGCAAAATAACATTTGTATTCCATCAAGCACAGTATGGTACTACCAATAGGTCATTACACAATATAGCTCATATGACTGAAATTAAATCGTAGTCAAAGTAACTATATCCATAAAGTATTATGTTTAGAATGTACACTAATTAAAACAAGGACAACCAAAAGTACATTCATTATAATTCCATTTTTATGGATTTAAATCTGCACATGCAATTCTGTGTGCAATTACTAAGACATATTTTTTGTTTAACTAATACAATAAAACGTGATATTATACAGCACTTGTACCTCAAACGCTAATAACGCACAAAAGCTTGGTCATAGTTATATATGTAATTCTACAAACACCTTTTGAATAAGCTTTGTTCAATCCAATGCCATCAAAGCACAGTAACTTCATGCTATTGGATAATTAGTACACAAAAAAAAAAATGCATGTGTAAACATGTATGACATATTCTGCATAAATTCGAGTTACTATAACACAGCTATATATTAATATCCAGATTACAGTTCATATTAGAGTCTGTGCAAAACTTCTTTTAAGGAAAAAAAAAAACGCAGTGTGTTGAATGTTCACTTCATCACTTAAAGAGAATGTCTTTGACTAAAATGAAACAAAATAATCCAAGCCTGGGCATTAGAGATCACAGTCCAATATATTGAGCATCACTCAGTCCTCTCTGATATACTTAAGTTCATAAGGTGCGGCTGTACAATTATCATCAGTCTCTTGATGCGATCCAAAATATCAGTTCAAGATGCGGCTTAAAATGTATGTTGAAAACATAGTCTCTGTGGTAACAAGGCGTATCGCTCTTAATATGGAAAGTTCATCATCTCAGTCGACATTATCACGATTTGTTGTTCGAGTCTCGACGTTTGTGATCATTGAAGACTTCAAAGATGACCACAAGCAAAAGTCCAAATCTAAACTTTGGCAAAGCTCCCATTTAAATTTGTTTTAGCGTCCATTATCGCAAACTCCAGCATGTAAGTTCATAATGAGTATCAATATACATAGGCATGGTATAAAAAACAGTAATATCAATATTCATGTATTAGCATAAGGTACAATGTATAATATACTGCTGCAATATATACATTTTTTTTCTTCAACTCAAATTCCAGTAATGCATTTCATGCATTTCTAATAAAACATGCTTTATGATAAAAAGTGTATGTATTATCATAGATAGTTTGAAGGGTGGTTCACAAAATCATTTGAAAATAAACATTACATTACCCTGGTAAATGTACTGTATAGCCAACAAACATTAACAAAACGTTTTAAATGATCAATAGTACGTATGTATCCATCAATTTACATTAGTAGACAGATGAGAAAATACATGTGAAATGCATTTCATATTCTGCTCATAAAATCTGCTGCAGTGTTATCCTGCCCCTTCACTGATACAAGCCTAAACCTGTAATCTTGGAGCATCATGCTCCATCGCATGATTCTCTTGTTCTCAAACTTCTTCCCTTGAATGTAGACCAATGGTTTGTGGTCTGTGTGCACTTCAAACTCACGTCCATACAAATAGTAGTCGAACTTCTTGATCGCCCATACTATTGCTAAGCACTCTTTCTCTATTGTCGAGTAATTCTCTTCCCTTGGTAACAGCTTTTTACTAGCATAAGCGATTGGGAATTCTTCCCCTGAATGCTCCTGCATAAGCACAGCACCCACACCCCTGTCAGATGCGTCTACCTTCAATACAAACAACTGATCAAAACAAGGGAGATGAAGGATTGGACGAGTAACTAGACATTCCTTCAACTTTCTGAACGACCTTTCCTCATCTTCTCCCCACTTTACCTCGTTTGGTTTACCTTTAAGCGTTAAGTCTGTCAAAGGCAGTGCGATCTCAGCATAGTTAGGGATGTAGTCCCTATAGTAACCTGTAAGACCTAAGAACGATCGCACCTGCTTCTTGGTTTTTGGCCTAGATGACTCAATGACTTTCTTAGTCAGTCTACTACTAGTTTGGATAGTACCATCTCTAAGACTATGTCCTAAAAACTCGATCGTGTTGAATCCCAAAGCGCATTTGGTAGGACGTGCAGCTAAGTTAACCTCGCGCAATCTTTGCAACACCTTTCTGAGCGTCTCTACATGCTCTTCCCAACTCTGTGTATGAATGAGAACATCATCGATATAATGAACTACGTTGGGAATACCCTGTAACACATTACGCATCATCTTGGTAAACTGTGCACCTGCCGTAACCAAACCAAATGGCATGTATCTAAACCTATACTGCCCACTTGGAGTTAGAAATGCAGTTTTGTTTTTGTCACTGTCTCGCATAGGGATCTGCCAGTATCCCTTTGTCATATCTAGTTTACTGAAGAACTTGCTTTGTGACAATGTAGCAAACAAATCCTTAGGGTCTGGTATTGGTTCTGGATTGAACACAGTGATATTATTCAAACGGCGGAAATCTATACAGAATCTATTAGAACCATCTGGCTTCTTCACCATTACTATCGGATGTCCATAAGGGGAATCTGCCGGTTCAATAATTCCCATCCGCAACATTGTATCTATTTCCTTTTCTACAGTTTCTTTCATTGCCTGTGGAATCTTGTATGGAGGTGAACGTACTGGTTCATCACTCGTCAAATGCAATTTGCATTCTGCAGCAGTCGTCTTCTTCGGCACATCAGAAAAGACATCCTGATACTCTCCCAATAACTGAGATATCTCTTTCTTACGAATCTCCTCCAAGGACTCATTCACCTTGACATGTTCTACAAATTCCTTCTGATGCATGGATGGCATCACTGTGACGTCGGCGCCATCGACATCACTAATCTCAACCTCGATATCTCCCTCACACACTTTCTTACTCTCTGAACACAAATCAAAGCAGCCTGTCATAGACAAGTTAACCTCCTCCCTGGGGAAATATTTCTTGAGAAGATTAATGTGATATGTCTTAGGAACACCATCTACATCTACAATGTAGTCATAGTCATACTTTGCACCAACAACAGGGAAAGGACCCATCCATTTCAGCAACAACTTGTTCTGATCCGTTGGAAGCAAAATCAACACCTGATCTCCGATATTCAACTTCCTGTTCCTAGCATTTCTGTCATAATACTTCTTGTATTTTCCCGCAGCACATTTTAAGGCTTCCTGGGCTAATTCCCACGACTTCACCAACCTCTCACGAAGCTCTATGACATACTCGTACTCATCTTTCAATTCTGGAGTTACATCATCATTCGTCCACAATTCCCTTAACACATCCATGGGACCACGAACATTTCTCCCATACAACAGCTCAAAAGGAGAATATCCAAGACTAGAGCTTGGAGTCTCGCGCAATGCAAAGAGAAGTGCAGGCAAATACCTGTCCCACTCGCGTGGTTCATCCGCGCACAACCGTCGCAGCGCAGTTTTCACCAACCCATTGTACCTCTCTACTAACCCATTACAAATAGGATGATACCTAGAGCTAGTGACCTGTTGAATAGACAACAGTCTCGACACTTCCCGCATTAAACTTGAAACAAACTGTGGTCCCAAGTCTGACATGACTTCATTTGGTATTCCTACCCTGCTATACACACTGAGAAGTGCTTCGGCCACTTCCACAGTTGTTATTGTCTTTAAAGGTATGGCTTCTACATACCTGGTTGCATAATCTACAACCGTTAGTATATGCGTATGACCTCTAGCTGACCTAGTGAATGGTCCTGCTAAATCTATAGCTATTCTCTGAAAGGGTACACCTATGATCGGCATTCGACCTAATGTTGCCTTTGACACTCTACCCTTACTGACCGTCTTCTGACAGATGTCGCAGGATCGACAAAAGTTTGCTACATCCACCGACATTCCTGGCCAGAAAAACTGACTTTTGATTTTGGCCATTGTATTGTTTATGCCTATATGACCTCCCATCAAGGACTCATGTGCCACTTTCATGACTTTCTCTCTTTGTGACCTAGGGAGAACTACGCACTTATGTCCAACACCAAGCTTAGGATTGTTTCCATCTCTTCTCTGCCTGTACAAATACTGTCCTTCTGACACAAACATGTACTTCGACTTTTCATCCCTACCTACTTTGTTCCATAGTGAACGCAAGGTCGGATCTTCCTTCTGTTCGCGAACAAAATCAGCAGGCTCTACACAGGAAATGGGACTCCCAGTTTTCAAACCCTTGAGCGGTTTGACCTTTACCTCCTTTTGAGATCGAGTTTCAACTGCCATCACCTGTGGACTACCCTCTTTCACACCAGAGATACTTGCAACAACCTGCTCAACTCCATCAACAACATGCACATCAATGGCCTCCTTGTCATCACCAATGTCATTCTCACCATCACTATCCACCTGGTCTGCATCATCGATTTCATCATTAACATGCACATCAATGACTTCCTTGTCATCACCAATGGCATTCTCACCAACACTTACTATTTTACCTCCTTTAGGCACCCATTTCAAATCTGGATTACTGGGCTCACGTGCACCAGTTATATTGCCAATAACGAGATCACACAGTGAATGAGGCATACACAAAGCCTCTATCTCACCCACGTAGTATGGAGAATCAACTGTCAGCTTTGCAACTAAGAACTCCCTTATTGTACCATCAATGAGCAACACTAACTGCTTGAAACCTGTCAGCTGATCTTCATCGACCAATTCTGATTTAACTACACAAGTAGTGCACCCGGAATCTCTCAAAACTGACACCGCTTTGCTTCCTTTTACCAGTCTACCTGAAACTATGGGCATATGTTTCATCATAGCCCCCAACAGATCATAAGCCATGCCTAACTTATTCACTATGCTTTGTCTTGCCTGTTCTAATGAATTCAATCCATTTGTTTCTACCTGTAGTAAACAAATACCAGCCAGTCCAAGTTGCACTGAATGAACAGTAGGTGAATTATCATTGGACCTCAATGAACCAATACTATATCCCGTGTCCTTACCATCATTTGCAACTAACCTAGTAGTGATATCACCCTCTTCTCTTTGGGTGGGTAAATCTGTCCCATCTACAGTTATTATTCCTTGCACTGAATGCATCTGCTTTCGCAATGGACATTCCTTCTTAAAATGCCCCTGGCTGCCACATGTATAACAACCTCTAACAGAACGCTTGCCTGCATCATGCGCCCTTCCACCTACACTACTCGGTGTACGCGAATCAGGACCCTTAGCGCTAAAGTTACCCTTGGGGACACCTGGCCGAGTGGAACTAACACCACCTTGTGTACTTGTAGCTGTAGGTTTGAATCCACTTGGTTTACGCGGTGTACAAAATGTATGTAACCCATGAGCCCCTACATAAACCATAGCCCTATCAACAACCTTTTCAATGCTACTACATTGCCCCTCTCTAACAAACACTTCAATTCCCTTTGGGCAACAATACACAAATTGTTCTCTTAGAATCAAATCCAAAAGGGATTCATAGTCTTCATCAATATCTGATAATTCAATCCACTTCTGTAAGTAGCCTTTTAATCTAACACTGAATTGTCTAGGCTGTTCATGCTTTTCTGGCTTAGCTGTACGGAATTTTCTCCTATAACCATCAGCAGTTAAATGATAGAACTCCATCAGCTCCCGCTTTACTGCCTCATAATCATTGCGATCTTCACTTGACATTCTATTCACAACCTCTAAAGCCTGTCCTGTCAGATTAGAAATAAGATGTAAGGCTCTTATGCTGCGAGGTACCTTCTGACTATCCATGAGTAATTCAAATTTGGTAACGTATGCATCAAATTTATCATTTGAGTCATCAAACTTCCCAACTTTCAACTTCAATCCGCCAGTATCTACACTGCCGGTCTTTTTCTCCTCGACCCGAAGCTGAGCTAGCTTCACTTCTTTTTCGCGCTCTTCGCGATCGCGCTGGCTTTCTAGTTCTAACTCTTTTGCCCTTAACACCTCAGCACAGCGCTCAGAAACAAACTTGTTAAGCTCACTGCCCGCCAAGTTCATCTCTCGACCTAGGGCTGAAAATTCTTTTATCTGATCTAAACTGGCCATTGTGAAATATTATGATCCGTGTTCTAAATCAATATAGACCCTATCACAAAACAATCTAGTGCTGGGTATAGATTACAGTTTACACTAACTTTATGTTAATGAGCCACTTAATATTCTACTTGCACTAACAAGTTTAGAATAATCCCTGTAGAATCTATTCTAACCAACTATCTTATCAAGACTCTTGTTGTATCTGTCTAGTTTATATCCCAAGACAAAACAAACTCATGGGAATTTCTACCCACCACTTGTCTTTATAAATCTAGACATGCAATACCAAAACTAGTCTCAAAGTAAGTATGCTTGCATACAAAGTGGATTAACTCACACACAGCTAAATCCAATACCATGTCCAATTCCGGCGAAAAAACCCATCACAGCCCTCGTACAAAAACCTGTACACACCGCTGTAATTCACAATGCCAACGGACATCCCATGCACGTAACACGCATACCTGAAACCTGAATAGCATTCTACACAGAACCCCGCATACCGATCCCTGTACAATACGGTACACGCACTACTGAAACCGTGGCGAGAGACCTACCACACCGAACCGCAAAATCACTCTTTTTGCAAACATCCGTCTCTCTTTCAACCTAAAACATACACACATGGTAGCATTGAGATAAAAACTACAAATTGTGGTATTTCATACAAGACCTAAAACTTTCGTCCTGGCAGGGTCGCCATAAAATTGTCACGGAAAAACGACAATTATACTTGCTATTTTAGGTCTTGGCTCGAAGAGAGTTTATTCACCGTTTTCTAAGGTGTACCTCAATATCAAATAGGAAAACAAAATCTGACTTCAGTCAGATTAACATAGGCAACATAGTTACGACCATAATTCTTATATGACAGTGGGCATTGACGCAAATTTATATGGAGGCATGGAGAGAAAGGAAACAAATCTGAGGAGGAAAATCGGCCTCGCGGGCTTTCGGTCTCGTGGTACCCTTTTTCATTTTGGTATCGTGGTCTTTCGGTCAAGTGGTCAGACCCCATTTTGGTTACATTATATTTTTTCTACTTGGATTACGTAATTCATTATTAAAGCACATCTCAAGCCCACATAGACATTATTACATAGTATAAGAAAATGGCGTTGAAGAGAGACATACTGAAACTTTTCGTCTTACACTCATTGGAGTATACCGCAAGATTGAACAGAAAGCCGAAATCGAACAATATACCGGAAACTAAAGGAACAAAGGGCGCGAAATATTAGACAAATTTTGATTGGCTGCCTGAACATAACGGGAAATTAGGCTTATATTGCCAGCGGTTTTGTAATAACGGGAGATATAGCTAATACGAGCGTCCTCACGAACTCTATTCAGTCGGCATGGAACAGGTTCAGTGAGCTGAATGTATATGGTTTCGACCATGCGCAGAGGTGTAAAGTTTCTCGCTCGGCTAAGAATTGTAAACCATGATGAACAGTTTTGTTTAGCGAACTCTTGATTGTCAAGTAAGTGGTGAGCGATCGCAGAACTGGCATTGTTTGCCTCGTTGCGCACATTTGTTCGTCGACACGAGCACGGGGGTTGCGACCGCGCGCTAGCATGGCGATTCCGAATAGAGGAAGGTACGTGCTGCTTTACGCGATCTGCTAGTCTTGAGTCGTATGCCCTTTGTACCGAGCTTCACATCGGCACTTGAATTCGTAAATAACATTGCAATCTGAGTGATAGGGAGTACATATCTTTTCGGACCGCCGAGATCATTCTGTGTGTGGTAAATACCACGCAAGGCTCTACGGTAGGGAAAACGCTACATACGGCTTGCTTGACATGTTTTCCCTCGCCACGGGAGTTTGAGATAGACAGGACAGTTGTTTGGTCCAAAGACCGGTGTCTTTGTCGGTTTAATTTGTTCAGTTTCCGCGTAACGTGGCATTCGATAACATGGTCGGGATAGCCATTTCCTTGACACGATCGATCTCTGCTTTGAGTTTGCACGGAGAGCAGATTCTCTGTGCTCTATCAATTAGGATACTGATCAAGGGCGTCAATCCCGGGGACTGGGTAGGGGGGGGGGCGTGTCCCCCCACACTTTTGGGACTTTTATTATGAAAAAAAAATAAATCATTCAAAACCGAAATTACCTATCGTTAAATTTCCAAGTATATATATTTCTTACGTTACTTAAGAACTAGTGTAAAAAAAAAAGTTGGCTTTTGGAGATGGCGATTGTAGCATCATGGATACATTACGTAGGCCTGCGTAGGCGTACGATTCGATGGCGGCAAATGACATCGCTACTTTATTTGCGGTTCCGCGTGTATAATGTCTAGCTATACAATACGCTAACATACATGCATAGATCTACCTTAGACAGACTGATGAACATGCATCACTGTGTCGGCATGGCCAGGCGCTAGGCCAGGGCCGGCCCTAGGTCGCGGACGCGTGGACGGCCGATCACTACCTTTCAGTAAGGTACATATCATGGCGCGGATTGGTGGATTTTAAAACTTATTAAGTGAATCGTGTGTGTTGGTTGATGTTTCAGATGACTCACTATTTTTTTCTTTGCATTTTTTTGTTTGTTCAGTAGTGCAATGATAAATGCTAGCCAACCTGGCATGAAAGAAACCAACCAAACAATGGGAACGAAAAGCAAAAGCAATAAGCCCATGCTTTCTCTGCCCAAATGTTTCATTGAATAGTAAAGATGACAAACTAATAGGTATTGTTGTGCAGGTATTTTTTCAAGGAGCAATTGGATTTTAGTTCATAAGGACTATTATATTTGTCTCCAAATGTCTCTGTGTAGTAAAAGTGTACCTCCCCTTAATCTTTTGTGTCTCTCATTCCAAAATAATTCCACATATTTATTTGAAATACTACTTTACAACCATTTTACAAACTGTGGTTTGGCTATTACGTTGCAGTAAGTGAAGCTGACATTCCGCATGGAAATGATGGAAATATGACGAGAGAGAGTACGTGGTGATTGAAAAAATAGTGTATCTTAATAACTTTAATTGTTATCTGAAATACTCAATAATTTTGTGGTGACACGGGGCATATAATTGTATTTTGCCATTTGATGATTTTGTGAATGTGTGTGGGTATGTGTAGTGCCTAAAAGATAAAGCTTTAAGCATTTCAACCCTACCATATACATGTATATTATATATATGTGTGTTCGTGTGTGTGTGTGTGTGTACATTACATATACATGTATTTATTGTCTACTATGATCATGCTGATATGATTTATTTTTAATACCCACGGATAGTACAATGCAATGCTGCATTTCTGTGTAAAATCTGGACATGAAGGAATTTCTGTTATCCATTAAAGAAATATAGAGCATATTTCCAGTGCCTGGTTAGTTTTGTACTAAAGGGGAAAATGGAATTGTGATAAAGAGGAGTAAACATAGGATTGTAAAATAAATGCACTTTCCCTGCCTTAAATTTTCATACTGCAATAACTAAGTTTCTGGTATATATTCATTATGCAAGTAGGATGTAAAAGAAAAGCCTGAATGTGACAGTGTTTGAATATAAAATACTACTGCTCAAAAAAAATTTTTTTTAAAAGAATACAACAGAATTAGAGTATGTAAAGTGAACATGTGATCATTAGACTTAAATGTTCATGTTTCCACTAACGGTGGAGTCCAATTACATGAGGTTATTCATGAAGATTACTTAGTATTAGTTTCTACTGTTGTATTTGTTTTGTAATAAAGTCGTAGGCTAATGCAAGAAACCTGAAAGAGTTACAGGTATATGAACACTGGCGTAGACAGGGGGCACCAGGGGCCATGCCCCCCCCCCCCTATTCAGCCACTTAAAACAAGCGGGAGCCAAAAAGCGGGGGGAAGTGAGAGAAAAGGACTAAAAAGGCGCCACAAGCCGTTATCTGGCTCTCAAAATTTGCTAAAACATCAAAGTTTTCGCGCTTCGGGCGCGAAGGGGGAAATTACTCTCCTCTCCCTGCACCCATCCCTGTTACCGTGGGTGTCCATAAGATAAGAATTATGATACATTTGCTTAAAACTAATACAAAAGTCAAGGAAGGGTGTGTACATCGACCCGAATATGATCCGGGTACGCTAAAATAATCGAAGAGCTTCTACAAACTCCTTTTGTCGGCACAATAGCGGATCTCTCGACTTAATGAACAACGCCTCTAACAAGCGAAGATGTTGAAAGCTGCGTGCTCGGGCAACAATAGTGAACTGAGCCGGGTTATACGCCTTGGAACAAGCGGACTATTCAGCAAGTGCTGACCAATAGCAGAGTCGCTGTGATTGCGGCATTGAACATTAGGGACGCTAGCAGCGGTTTTGCAATTACGTTTCGGCTGTGCTTGGCTACCAGCTGATGTCTGTCGTACCACAGAGGGTACGTGCTATTTAATGCGGTCCGATAGACGCTGAGATGTACGGCCAACGTAGACGGCTTCACACCGACAATGATACTTATAAACGACATTGCTCATTTGGGGGGAGGGCAGTACATCCTTGCGAACTGCGGGTAGCATTCTATTAGTAGAGAACACGACACGCGTAGCCACGGCAAAGTAACAGCGCGACACTGTATGCTTAATATCGCGTGCATATCAGACACTTTACCTCGCCAAGGTAATTTGAGGTAGACCGGGCATTTATTAGGCCCATACACAGGGCGAGTCCGCGAATCAATGGTAGGCAGCACAACGCGATCAAAGACAATGAGTGTTTGCGACGTGGCATCCGTCATGCGTGGTCTGGAGTTCGCAGCTTCATATCCCTTTTTGATTTGATTCGTTTGACTAGGTATATTGCGTCCATCGATGTCAAGATGGAAGATAAAACCCGCGCTAAGCATGCCCGTATTATTGCGTCGCTGAAGCAGCACCGATTCGGTAGCGCTATTAAGGACACCGCTGTACATGTTTTGAATCTTTCGGATTACAAGCTCTCGGAAACTGAAGAATTTGTGCTTGCGCACGGGTTCAATTTTGGCATACCCAAACCTCACAGCCGCGAAGAGGTGTTTGCGGAATTTGAACTCCTGTATTCACAGCTAATGCGGCACAATACTTGCAAGGATGACGCAGCTTCAGCCAAGGCGCGTTTGGCTGATCTCGCGCACTCGTATTGTGGCATACCTAACGACATGTCCGATTTCCATATGACGCGTGAATGTATGACGGCTGTGCGTGGTCTTAGGTCTAACAAAGACATTCATATTTGTAAACCCGACAAAGGCACCGGTGTTGTTCTTTTGAATAAGCGTGATTATGTTGGAATGATGATGGATGTTCTTGATGATGATTCCGAATTTCAGTGCATTGGTCCTGCATGTAATCACGATCGGACCAGTTGCCTCGAGGGTAGGTTGCAGCGCTACCTGCTAGATTTGCGTAAGAATGATCAGCTAGCACATAATATTTATGATAGGATCCGCCCGCATGGCTCTCAGCGCCCCCGTATGTATGGCTTACCGAAGACACATAAAGCCAATACTCCGCTCCGCCCTATTCTTTCCATGACTGGTTCAGCGCAGCATGAACTGGCTAGGTGGTTGAGTGAGCTCCTGCAACCTGTGCTTGAGCGATACTCAACCTATGCAATTAAGGACTCTTTTACATTTGCTCGGTCGGTTCGTCAGATGGTAATTAGTGAATCTGTCTCTTTATGTTCATTTGATGTCTGTAGTTTGTTCACCAACGTGCCACTAAAGGAGACCATTGATATCTGTGTCTCCGCCCTCTATCATGGTGATTTGGATGAACCTCCTATCTCCGAATCCGTGTTTGTTGAACTAATGAAACATGCTACAAGTGCTGTCGAGTTTAGCTTTAATGATATCATGTATTCGCAGATCGATGGTGTTGCTATGGGTTCCCCGTTGGGCCCCGTGCTTGCTAATATCTTTGTTGGCTTTCATGAAGCCCGCCTTCATGAAAACATCACTGATCCTAGCCTTACCCCGCTCGCCTACTTTCGTTACGTTGATGATACTTTGCTATGTTTGATTCAAGCGCTGCGTACAAGGACTTTCTTACACAACTCAACTCGCTTCATCCGGCGCTTCGGTTTACATGTGAGATGGAGCAGTCTAACGCGCTTCCATTTTTGGATGTACTGGTTGAGAAGAGTGACGGCAAACTTCTCACGTCCGTATATCGTAAACCTACGTTTACGGGCCAGTACACGCGATGGGATTCGTACAGTGCTACATCGTATAAAACTGGTTTGATTAATAACTTAGTGTGTCGCGCCTTGCAAATTTGTTCTCCGTGTAAGCTCAACCCCGAGCTTCTTCGCATCAAGCAAATCCTGCGAGACAATGGCTATCCGGAGCTTGTCATTGTCGCGCTGTTACTTTGCCGTGGCTACGCGTGTCGTGTTCTCTACTAATAGAATGCTACCCGCAGTTCGCAAGGATGTACTGCCTTCCCCCCAAATGAGCAATGTCGTTTATCAGTATCATTGTCGGTGTGAAGCCGTCTACGTTGGCCGTACATCTCAGCGTCTAGCGGACCGCATTAAACAGCACGTACCCTCCGTGGTACGACAGACATCAGCTGGTAGCCGAGCACAGCCGAAGCGTAATTGCAAAACCGCTGCTAGCGTCGCTAATGTTCAATGCCGCAATCACAGCGACTCTGCTATTGGTCAGCACTTGCTGAATAGTCCGGCTTGTTTCCAAGCGTATAAACCCGGCTCCGTTCACTATTGTTGCCCGAGCACGCAGCCTTCAACATCTTCGCTTCTTAGAGGCGTTGTTCATTCAGTCGAGAGATCCGCTATGAAGCCGTCTACGTTGGCCGTACATCTCAGCGTCTAGCGGACCGCATTGAACAGCACGTACCCTCCGTGGTACGACAGACATCAGCTGGTAGCCGAGCACAGCCGTAGCGAAATTGCAAAACCGCTGCTAGCGTCGCTAATGTTCAATGGCGCAATCACAGCGACTCTGCTATTGGTCAGCACTTGCTGAATAGTCCGGCTTGTTCCAAGGCGTATAACCCGGCTCAGTTCACTATTGTTGCCCGAGCACGCAGCCTTCAACATCTTCGCTTCTTAGAGGCGTTGTTCAGTCGAGAGATCCGCTATTGTGCCGACAAAAGTAGTTTGTACAAGCTCTTCGATTATTTTAGCGTGCCCGGATCATATCGGGGTCTGCTCGCTAGTCATAAGGACCGCTATTCATAAAAAAAAATTATTCATAAGGACCGCTATTCATAATAAGACATAAGGGTTGCTATTCATAAGGGTAATTATTCATAAGGACCGCCATTCATAATAAGACATAAGGATCGCTATTCATAATATGGAAAGAGGGTCGCTATTCATAATACCAAATCAGGGTCGTTAATCATAAGGGTCCCTATTCATAATACGAAAATAGGGTCGCTATTCATAAAGGTCGCTATTCATAAAGGTCGCTATTCATAAAGGTCAATATTCATAAGGGTCGCTATTCATAATCGAAGAAGAGGGTCGCTATTCATAATAACATAAGAGGGTCGCTATTCATAATCACAGAAGAGGGTCGCTATTCATAATCGGAGAAGAGGGTCGCTATTCATAATCACTAAAGAGGGTCGCTGTTCATAATCACAGAAGAGGGTTGTCATTTAAATCAAATAAGAAAGGGATATGGAGGAAGGACAACCCAAGGCCCAACGGTATTGTATTTAAGAAAGCTCTATACAATGCATTTCCGGTTTTTGTCAAATATATCCCTATTTTCTAAAAAAGTGAACTATATTTATCAATACTCCCCACACTTTGAAAGGCGCTTTGCCAGTGCCTTAATAATTAAAAAAACGATGTCTAATCCATACATCTACGTGGGAGGAGAGGACCCCCCCCCCCCCCCCCCCCATCTACACACCCACATACACGCAGACACGTGCTTTGTTTTGAATATTGGAGTGTCATTGCCACACCTATTTTAGAGTTAGGGGAAGTACTGGTTGTCTATTTATGTACCCTTTTCGTTCTTTCTTTTTTCTTTTTCCTCCTCTCTCTCTCTCTCTCTCTCTCTTTCCTCTTTCCTTCCTTTTCCAGCTTCTTGTTTCTTTGTTTCTGCATGGTTTTCTGCAAGACATGGACCTCTTGCTTGTACTCTTATTTCCTTTTGTATACTGTTTACGTAGATATATCATGGAATAATTATTGTCATGCCTCTTTCTCAATGTGTTAATATATTTTTGATACATGTGCATTAATATATTTTTCTGTATTCATTCTTATCCATCACGTGCAATTTTTGAAATTGGGAAATCAGATTGTAACACAATTTGTATCCTTGTTGCATGACAATAAATGAATCACTGAATCATCCAGATCCTCCCGTTTCTCAACTCCTGTGAAGACCTAATCCTTAGCCTTTATCTCAAGTTCCAGCAATCGTCCATTTGGGGGAGATGAGGGGAAAGTTGGGCGGGGAGGAGGGGGGGGGGGGGGGGGTGGGATTCTCGTAGGGGGTATTTGTCCTGGAGATTAGTTGTAGGGGTAGTTGTCCGGATAGGGGCTTAGAAATTGCCGCGAAAAATTTGTTTTCGTTTTTATTTTGGGATGGGATAGTAATATTTTCATAATACGTGATTTTAGTAACGTACAATTCATTAGCATCTACCGTTTTTACAGTGTGCCCTGTTTATGGGCATGGATGGGAATGAAGTATGCCCTCCCACGGTTGGGACTTTCAAATTTCCCCGAGTTAAAAATCACCTCTCAGAGCATTTGAGTGCATGTTCTTTCATGGTAATTACTAACTTATTTATTTCATTATATTCTTTGAAATCTTTATTTCGGTCTTCCTTATCATAATCTTAACAAAAATCATGACAAAAATTATCACCATGTCGTGATCCTATGAATAATAATCATCGTGGTCATCCTCCTCCTCCTGATCATATTATTTTATCATGTCATTTATTGAAGGTGAATTATTGCGGGGGGATGATACAAGCCAATCCTACAGGCCACCCCCACCCCCCCCCCCCCCCCCATTACAAGGGCATGCGCATCATGTATTTTCTATGTTTGTTTGATCTTAATTGAATTCTATCAAATTTATTCCCATTTCTTTATACTGTAAAGCATATTGGTTGTATGTAAACAACCACAGGACCAACGGCTTTAACCCTAACAGAGCCGGGTTATTTTAGACCCATCTCACAGCCGGGGGTGGGGGCTGATTCCGCCCCCTAAGATCTCGGCCGTCCACCGCGCATTCGCAACGAAAATCGGCACACACGTCGCCGACCACGTAATCTACAAAACTGTATAGTCAATTTCTCCGAAAAATTTAATAACTAATTAATTATGCTAATTTATGCATAAAATTAATTTGCTCTAATTAATTGCTAATTGCTAATTTTTGGTATAGAGACTCTTTGTCAGATTCTGATCAAATAAACCGGTAAAAATCCTTTTTTTTTCTTATGTTTTTTATTGTTTTTTTGATGGAATTTGTCGGCGACACTATTTTAATCCTAAACAACATAAATTAATTGTTTTTAAACAGTAAAAGTAAAAATAATGAAACATTTATGAATTTTAGCTGGAAACACAATTTGGATTGGATTTGTACACGAAATCACGTTTTTGAACAATATTGGGTCTGACATGCACTTATGAAATGTTGGGTAACTCCGGAACCGCACGCGCGGACATCACAAATTTGGTCTCAAAAGTTGCGCAAGACTTGAAAGAAAAAAGTAGTGAAGCGGCGTGGTGACTGTTTTTCGCAATGCGAACATATTACGCGAAACGTCGAGGGGGGGGGGGGGGGAATCCGCCCCCGGGCCTATTAGGGTTAAGTCCTCTCCGAGGGACTTGAGGTTAATGCCTTACCAAAGGACATGAGTGCATCCTGGTTTCAAACACGCATCCTTCAGTTACAAAGCCACTGTTCGACCTCTGAGCTATCTCGCCTATCTCTGAGGATTATGGACATGATAGAACAACACCTGGTGGCAACACCTACTACAGCACCCCCCCCCCCCCCCCCCCCCGCCACCCGCACACAGACTATGCCATTTATGAATTGCTTTGACGAAAATTGTCAGTACTATGTGCTTGTACCGAAACAAGATGGGTAGAATAGCGCAACGTGATCGGACTGATGGTGGGGGGGGGGGGGGGGGGGGGGGGGGGGGTGACACAGGCGTAGCCAGGATTTTTCAATATGGGGCGTTTGTGAGCCCGCGAAGCGTACCATAGAGTTGTTAGGGGTATGTAACTATATGGTTTTCCCCCTCCCGTGCGAAAGCTCTGACGTTTTATAGCAAATCTGAGATAAAGATAATGGCTCGTCGCAATACTGCACTGTATGTAACAGGGGTGGGTGCATGGAGAGGGGGGGGGGGGGGGGTCCCTCAGACGTTTTGTAGCAAATTTGAGAAAAAGATAAAGGCTCGTACATTTAGCACCTCCTTTTAGGCGGAAAGTTAGTTCGACACCCACGCAATGCTGCACTGCATGTATCAGGGGTGGATGCATGGATGGGGAATTACTTCCCCCTCCCCACGGGAAGCGCGAATACTGACGCAAATTTCGTAGCTTTTATCGTTCTCTTCCTCCGCTTCCTCACGCTTTTTCGCTCTCGCCTGTTTTTAAGGGATGTATTTGTTTCATCGCCCGTCCCCATATTGGCTCGACACAGCCGTGGGGTGTCTAGATCCCATCCAATATTATTATTTTTGTTCTTTCATATTTGAGTGTTCATTGAACAATGAAAATCATATTATAATATTTGACAAATAATCCTAACCCTAACCTATTCTTCGATTGTGAACAGCGCCCCTCTTTCGTGATTATGAATAGCGACCCTCTACTTCGATTATGAATAGCGACCCTCTTCTGTGATTATGAATAGCGACCCTCTTCTTTGATTATGAATAGCGACCCTCTTCTGTGATTATGAATAGCGACCCTCTTCTTCGATTATGAATAGCGACCCTCTTCTGTGATTATGAATAGCGACCCTCTTCTCTGATTATGAATAGCGACCCTCTTCTCTGATTATGAATAGCGACCCTCTTCTCCGATTATGAATAGCGACCCTTATGAATATCGACCTTTATGAATAGCGACCCTTATGAATATTGACCTTTATGAATAGCGACCCTTATGATTAACGACCCCGATTTGGTATTATGAATAGCGACCCTGTATCTGTATTATGTATAGCGACCCTTATGACTTATTATGAATAGCGGCCCTTATGAGTAATGACCCTTTTCTTCGATTATGAATAGCGACCCTCTTCTCATATTATGAATAGCAATCCTTATGAATAATGCTCCTTATGAGTTTATGAATAGTGACCCCCTTTTCGCTTTATGAATAGCGACCCTACAGGTATAGGAAATTACACGTTATGACTAGCGGTCCTTATGAGCCACTGATCCTTATGACTAGCGGTCCTTATGACTAGCGAGGTTACCCCATCATATCCGGGTCGCTGTACACCCTTCCTTGACTTTTGTATTTTCTTGTGTTCTCTCATTCCTCCGTTGTGACCCGATGAGTGCAGGTCGAAAAGCTTCGTCACTATTAATTTGTTAAATGTTATCTTGAAGTTTTGTAGTACCAATCGTCTGTTTAAAACTAATAATTACCCAAACTCATGATCTTTGATCTTGAAATACCATCACATTCTTTAATGATTAGAAGTAAGGAAATAAGAAATGCCATTATTTCAATGCGAAAATATCGAAGAAAATGAAAACAAATCGTTTGAAATGCGAAAATTTTCCAAATCTCGATCGCTTTTCTCCCTCGCATAATTATTTTCTTTCAGGATCTCGTAATTTCGCTCCCCCAGTATATAGTTCTTTAATAGCTTAAAGGGTTAAAAAAGTTTCAAAACAAATAAAGATGTAATTGCTTTGCTCGCTACATAACGATATAATGTAAGTTTCATATGACTCCTGCTAAATATTTGCGCTCCCAATATAGGATAAAGTGTATAAAGCAGCATTTGCAGAGGTTCAACTTTTGAAAGAAATCTCAACTTCAGGTCGTCTTGCTGAATTTCTCGACTCTTTCTCAAGCCTATAGGGTTTTCGTTCTGCTCCGATTGTAGAAGTGAGTGAATAGAAAAACCGTTTATCAATGTATAAAAATCGAGCTTCTCTACCGCTCAACAATGTGTCATCTTCTCAAATAGCTAAGCTACAAAGAGCACAAAACGCTGCTGCCAGAATATTGTCTAGGACACGTAAAAGGGATCATATTTCACCAATTTTGAAAGGGTTACATTGGCTACCAGTCAGAGAGTGTATCGAGTATAAAATTCTGCTTATTACTTGGAAAGCATTACATGGTTTTGCCCCCTAATATATTGAAAATATAATTTCTGAATACGTACCAACTCGCTGTCTGCGTTCTTCTGGCAAAAATCTTATTGTGGCACAAAGAACGAAATCATCTCTTGGTGACCCTGCCTTCATAGCTGCGGCGCCTAGTTTATGGAACAACTTACCTCCTAATATCCGTTCCATAGACACTTAAAATTGAAGACATTCCTTTTTTCTAAAGCATACAGTGAAATGTAATTCAACACAGATTTGCAGTATTCTTCAGTCCATTTTATTTCTACCTTCTCGCTTCTCTCATTTTCATCAAGCGCCTTGGAATGGTTAAATAGATAGATGGCGCAATATAAGTGCGTTTTTATTATTATGATTATTATTCAAATAATTTCTTGGTACTACAAAAATTTCAATATGGCACGAAAAAGAGACATGATAACGAAGCTTTTCGACCTGCACTCATCAGGTTATCACGCAGGTATATAACAAATTACTTGAAATCAACTATATTATACTCGATGAACCCGGACGCAACCCAGACGCCGTAATTTCAGAACAATCGCAAAGCTTGGACGAACTCCTTTTGTCTGCACAGAAGAGGTTCGTGCGATTGAATGTAGGCGGCTTCCAGAAAGCGTAAATGCGCTGCGCTTCTGGCCCGGGACATAATTGAGAATTGATCGTCGGCATAGCTTTGTGCGCAAGCTGGATTGTTCAGCAAATGGAGACCAATCGCTGAATCGCATTTGGCTATCTTTGGCCTTTTTGCGTGCATTTCAGATTTGCAGGCAGGGACGGGCTGCGTGCGCTGATTGGTTGTACGGTTCCGAATAGTCGAGGGGACGTGTTGTTTAATGCGATCAGCCAACAGCTGAGAAGTACGGTCCACGTACCTGGCACCTGGCATATAGTTGATTTCAAGTAATTTGTTATATACCTGATGAGTGTAGGTCGAAAAGCTTCGTTATCATGTCTCTTTTTCGTGCCATTTATTATTATTATTATTATTATATTCCGATGAGTGCAAGACGAAAAGCTTCAGTATGTAGTACTAAACATCTTTTCATATATATAAGATGCAAATCCTTACTGCTATCCTTATTACTACTCGTAATAAAACTGAATCCCATCCACTGAAGATTTCCTTCTGTTCAAAGTGATTAGATATATTTAAAAAAAAGGCCGATATTATGTATCATTCACATGTGCTGTCCTTACCTTATCTATTTCACAGATGAGGTCAAATTTCTCCATGATCTTCAGTAGGTCCTTTTTTGTTCGGCATTGTCTTTCCACACATGGTCAATCAGTTGCTCGGTGAGTATTCCTTCTTTTTCAAGTTTGTCCCAAGCATCAAGAGTACTTCGCTGTACATGGAGGTGAACTATGTCATTCATCACAATTTTTACAAAAGGTAGGTTTCGGAGCTTCGTCGTAATTGTGACTACAACACATTCATGTTCATATTTGCATTATATTTATCTAGGGCAGACACTCCACCATTTGCATCTTCAAATAGACCCTCCCCCCCCCCCAAAAAAAAAAAATAAAATAAAAAAAATAATAAAAAATAAATAAATAAATAAAGAAAAAGAAAAAGAAAAAAAAAAAGAAATAATCAATAAATAAATAAAAAAATTAAAAAAATAATAATAATAAATAAATAAAATTTAAAAAAGGAGGGAGAGAGTGTGTAAGAGCAGAAAGACAGAAAGAAAATCGTGATTCGCCTTGCACATCGTCCTTGCTAACTGACTCACAAACCTAAACGAAGAAGAATAAACATGATCTGAAACGTGAGTTAAAACCGAGTCAAATGCGATAAACAATATTCATCAAATAATGCATGTGGAAGTAGATGTACACAATTAAAACAGAGGACACGGTGTCAATTACAAATGGAAAGGGAAATTGAAATGATTTTTTATGAGGTCACCAGCGGATATATTCAGTTGCCAGCCATGTTCGGTGGAAGAGATAAAATGAGTTTGCTATTGAATTGGAAAACAAAGATTTCGTTGCCCGGAAAGAAACTAATATATATATATATATAGATATATATATATATATATATATACAAATTATGTATAACAATGCGGCCTCCCGGCTATTACCATAATGGCTTTATGGCAACACAAGGACTTGGGACCCTTGTTGTGCGATTCATCTGTATATATATATATATATATATATATATACAGATGAATCGAATAAGTACCATGAAAATTTAATCATAAAACTATACGGTTAAAAAATAATGCAGTTTGTACTGACTTTGTATCTCGATTACTCTAAAGTACGATGCACTTTGTGTAGTTACAAGCATGTTTTAGAAAAACACATTACTGAATTATTGAGTTATCATACCACGGGTGTGATTGCCATGCGACGACACCACCTCCACCAGCTGAGCTGCTAGGGCATTCAGGGCAACCGTACGAGTGCCTCCCTGCCGATTGATATATGCCGCCACAGTAACATTGTCCGTGAGAATCAGAACCACACGACTGAGAAGTCGACTTCTGAAATGGAGCAAGGTCAACAGAACTGCCATAGACTCCAGGACATTGATATGAGGAAGAGTCCCAAGATGAGACCAATCCCCCGCAACCGTGCTGCCGTTGCAGTGTCCTCCCCACCCCAACCGAGAGGCGTCCGTCGAAACCGATATCGACGGAAGAGGGGCAGAGAAGGACCTGCCTCGCGCGAGAAACACCTCGCTCGTCCAACAAGAGAGAAGAGACTTGAACCTTACTGGTACTGGAATCCAGACCAAAAGAGAGTCTTTTCCCGGCTTGAAGAACCTGAGGAGATGTCTCTGAAAGGGTCTCATGAGGAGCCGGCAGTCCTCTAAAATCACTGTCTGGCCGAGATTCTTCTGGCCAGCAAGAGCTTGCGAGCCGCAGAGACAATGGTGAGAATCCTGTCTCGACTGGGCCGAGCCAACTGATTCCTTATGTCTAACACCGCCCCCAGAAAAAACTGGGCTGCGAGTGGGAACTAACTCTGACTTTTCCCACTTTATTAGGAAACCTAAGTCTTGAGTAAGATTGACGAGCAAACTAGTCTCGTCCAACAAACAATCGCGCAACTCCGCTAGGCGAAGCCAATCGTCCAGGTAGCAAAAATAGCCGAAGGCCGCATCGCCTCAGAGAGGCTGCCAGCACGGCTACAACCTGAGTAAGAACCCGAGGGACTGGGCACAGCCCAAAGGGAAGAGTGCGAAAACGATAAGTCTCTGAGAGGAAGAAAAACCCCAGAAGATCGCGCAAAGCGCGAAGAACGGGAAAGTGGAAATACGCATCTTCGAAAACTATCAAGACCGCGTAGTCCTTCCTCTTGATCAACGGGAGAATGGAGGCGAGAGTCTCCATCCAAAAAAGTACTGAAGTTTTCCCGAGCGCTTGGGAATAACAAAAGTCGGAGAAAAGGAAAAAGACAGCCTGTGAGGTGACCGAGTTCCTATAACACCTCCGGGGAGCGGGGCGGACAGATCTATGAAGAATCCGTCTCGTCCGTCAAAGAGAACAAAAGCGTCCGCGGAGATGGCCTCCCAAGCGGGGAGAAAGGAACGAAGACAGCCACCAACCAATACTCTGCGACGGTATAAGACCGAGGCAGCTGCAGTGGAAAACTAAGACCACTGCAAACCAAACATGACGCTCAAAAAGAAGCACCGCTTCAATGCATCCAAAATCCAGCTAGAAATCCTCCGCGAGAGAAAAACGCTCGGAGGAATCCCGCTGCCTGAACCCAAGCAAAGTCAAACCCTGCGCGCGGGTTGACTAAAAGTCAGGGAAAGTTTAGAACAGAGCAATCACTTCTACCCACAAAGGGAAAGCAACTAAGGCTCTGCCTGCCCCAGCGATTCGGAGACCGAAGCTTGAGAGGCTGCTTCCAAAACTGGATTCGCCTGAAATGATCGTGACAAAGAATCACGAACAAAGGCCGAAACGGTCGGATTCACGCATGAACCGCCGTAAGCCTCCTCACCCGACGGAGCCCCGAGGCTGCGAGACTAGGAGGCTCATGTGATCTCATCACAGACAAAGAAGAATAAACCATAAAAGGCTAATTAGTCTCGATGTCCGACCCAAAAAAGGGACAAGAGCAGGGGATGCAAATCCTGGCACAAGGGACCAACCCTGAGTCAGGGCAAAGGCCATCTCACACTGAACATCTCAGCTTGAGAGACCGGAGGGTTAGCTAAACCCGATGGGCAAGAGGCCAGCAAAACCTTGCCTCTTTTAGCCCCTTCCCTAGGCTTCTGATTGGCCCAAAAAGAGCCGAAGTCGAAACCCGCTTTTCAGAGCGTTTATTCGGTTTCGTTCGGATCCCCGAAGCCCTTCGGGAACACGAACCGAACCCTCCACTGAGGGACGCTCACCTCCCTTTATGGGAGAAGTGCGCTGAGGGTATTGAACCCAAAGACGCGCACCAATTACCCATATCGGCCGAGCAAGGAGATGCAACAGCCATGGGCCGGACGCCAAGGCGCCCAGAGCAAGGGCGGACCGGGATGACCCGGCAAAGGAACGCCAACAAAGGACTCAGCAGGAATCCCGCTGCTTAAACCAACGCGAAGTCGAACCCTGCGCGCGGGTTGACTAAAATTCAGAGAGATATCTGGATAACAAAGCAATCGCTTCCACCCCGCAGAGGGCGAGCGATTGAGACTCCGCCTGCCCAAGCGATTCAAAAACGAAGCTTGAGAGGCCAGCTCCAAATCTGATTCCACCCGAGTGGAAAGAGACAAAGGAACGCTAACAAAGGCCTCAGCAGGCAGAGCCCCGCATGGTTCAACGAAAGTCTCCTCGCCCAGCGGCGCCCCAAGGGCCGCGGGAATAGGAGGCACATGCGAAACCGACTCAGACAAAGACGAATCAAACACAAAAGGCTGATTAGTCTCAAAGTCAGACCCCTGAAAAGGGACAGAAGTCAGGGTTGAAGTAGCCGGTACAAAGGCCCAACCCTGATTCTGAGCAAAAGCCCGCATCATGCTGAACATGTCAGCTTGAGAGGAGCTAGCTAGTTAGCCAGGCCAGACGGGCAAGAGGCCGGCAAAGCCTTGCCACTTATTGCCTTCTTCTTGGCCTTTTTCTTGGCTGGCTCGACAAGAGTCGTAGCCGAAACCATTTTGTTAGAACGCTTAATCGGATTCATTCGGATCTCCGAAGCCACTTCGGAAACACGAACCGATCCCTCCGCGGAGGGACGTTCACTTCCCAAAAAGGGATTGGAGCGCTCATGGCGTAAGCCTAGAGAATCGTCCAAATCACCCATATTGGCTAAGCAAGAAGATGCAGTAGCCATGGGTTGGGAGCTAAAAGCTCCCAGTGCGTGGGCAGACCGAGATGACTCGGTATGTGCCCGATGACTACTAAAGGCGTGTCAACCCGCTATTGGACCGCTCGAAAGCAGCAATAGGGGAGCACTAGTAGTCACGCACTCAGGTGAAAACACCTGTTGCTCCGAAGAGCGTCCATAATTGTTAGCTCGAGCATTCCCATCAGCTGGCAACTGAGACAGCCCAGAAAGTACTCGTTCCCCCATATGGCGTTTGCCGGGGGCTAGGGTTTTAGAACCCAGACCAACATGGACTAAGCCCGTGGGTTGCCCTGCAGTAGTGGGGCGCGTCTCCCCTAACGGATCAGAGCGAGTGAACGCTACCGTACGGGAAACAGCCCCCCCCCCCCCCCCCCCCCCCACCCCCCCCCCCCCCCCCTCTGGTCTCAGCGACCGGGGGATTGGATTCGTTAGATATCCAAACCACTAGAATCTGACGCCACCCACCCCGAAACCACGGGCTTCGGAGTTGACAATCCCGATTCAGTTAACGCCACCCGTCCCGAAGCCGCAAGCTCCGAGACTGGCAAACTCTGCAAGGAAACACCACTAGGCAACTTACCCTTAGCCCTCCTCCCTCCCCCATGTACCGAAGTACTCGGGAGAGTTCTGGAAGGCCGAGTCGTCTTGCTAGACGACTCTTCGGAAGAAGCAGGTCTCCGTGACCTAGCTGCTTCTTCTTCCGAATTCAAACCACTGCAATAAAACAGACAATAAAGCATACATTTCGAAATAAGAAATACTTCAACTGAATGCAGTAAAATAAGAGTAAAATTTATTTGGGAGATACGCACAAAAGATTTTCACAGCCAAAAAACCGTAAGAACAAACACCGAACCCAAAGGCTCGGTGACAAACGGAAACACCCGCAAACACAGAAATATCTACGTGGGGCTGACCGTGAAAGGGAAAAATAAATGCCAAGAAAAGGATATCAAAAATCCCTTGCAATCGGCAAAAGTGACTACTAAAACACACAGTACTATAATCTAAGCGAATATAGGTACCTAAAAGTGCTTTAAATGTGCGAAAAAGCGCACCTAAAAGATACTATACGACCTGATTTCAGGAGCGCTGTGACTATACGTCCTATCTCGTCGGGGGCGAGCAAGAAAGAGGAAGATGGCCGTAGCGTGTTGACGCGCGTGAGTGGCGAAGGGGACAATAGGATTACGGGGGGTGCGCACAATATTGTGACTCATGTGTGTTAAATTCTCGAAGGGGTCCCGTAGTCAAGACTACAGGCATAATAGGTAGGTATATATGATTTATTGCAGTAAATTATAAAGGTAAGAAAAAGGCATCTTTCTGTAATTTGCTTTTTAAAAATTTTTTATTGCAAGGAGTCCCAACGTATTTCAACGTATCGCACAATTCGTGCAGTGCGTCACAACATCAATATCTATAAAGAAATAAATCACAGTGTTTATGGTTTATGGTTGCCCGTAAAGGAACGTATAATTTTTAAAATCCTTCTTTTGGTCTATTACATTATTAACGGAACAGCCCCTTAATATAACAAGTCTTTGTTACGCCAGTATCAACCCACACGAACCCTACGATCCTCCAACTCTGGTCTTCTACATGTTCCGCTTTCTAAGAAATCTTGGGGGAACGAGCTTTTGCTCATGCCGGACCAGCCCTGTGGAATTCACATCAACATGAGCTGAAGAACTCCAACTCCTTTAAGGCCAACCTAAATCCCATTTGTTCAATCTTGCGTTTTGAAGACAGACATTTTTTGTTTGTTATTCATTTTTTGTTATGTTTGTATAATTTTCTTTATGTTGTAAAGCGCCTTGAGCAGTTAATTAAAATGGATAATGGCATAATAGAAATCTTATGTATTATTATTATTATTTCCACAAATACAAGCGCAGAATCGCAAAAAAATTAATGATGTGGGTACACTACTACTAGGTGTTACAAAAAACATTTCCCACTTTTGATCCTTAATAGTTCAAAAACTATATATCAGATAACACTGTCAATGATATGAGTAATAGCGGAATAGTGTACAATTTAGTTGGAGGTGATTTGAATATGAAAGCATAAATAAGTTTCATTAAATCAATGATTAATTTTAAAGTAAGGCTCCCCAATTTTGGTCAAATTTTTACCCTCCGTACAAAACTTGAACTTCACACAGGAACCAATGATGTGTATGTGAGTGTGTGCTTACAATGACCCTGAACAATGGACATGAATACCACCTTTCCAGAGCTCTGCTGATCAGGCTTCTGGTCTCTTGCTCAAAGGCACATGAATGCTTAATAATAATTCATGATGGATTGCCCTGGGCACTGCTAGTCTGAATAGACCTGTTTACTAAGTGATTCAAATTTTATGCATACTTTTGAAACGAATGTTGTTCTTGACAACCTGAAAGCTTTCCAGAGGCTTATCAGACATAGCAACAAGTAATGTATGCAAACTGGATTCCAAGCATTATAGTTCATTCATTAATAACAGGTTAATGGTATACCTCGTTACTAGGTCCCCAGGAAAGAAGCATCCATAAATTTGAATCACTTAGTAAACAGGTCTATTCATGGTAAAGGGTAAAATGCATGCACATGAATTAAAGTAAGCACATGTTTCCATGTGCTTGCATACACTACATTTCATTCGAGCTAACAATCATTTTCAAATTTTGTCTCACAGATCACTATAAAATTTGGAATATAAATAAGCATAAAATCTATCTAAATTTTTTTCATTTTAACACAACCGTCTACTAATAGTCTGACAAGTTCGTCGCTTTTTTCGATACAAAGATATATGTTTTTGGTATAGAGTTCTGCAGCATTTTTCATTGGGGCGATTTGTTTGTAAAACAAATCGCCCCAATGAAAAATGCTGCATTTTATTTGAGGCTCCATATACTCTAATTTATTTTCTTTGCTTCTTGTCATCTTGTTTACAACAGAACAGAAGGTATTCATTGTAATTTCTTTTTTCAGAAGTAGGAAGAGCACTGTCGTAACTCAACGACAGTATCGCAGGCGTTTGGCCAATACCCCTCACGAAGGAGCATCAGAAACATCATCAACAAATTTACAAAACATGGGAATGTTTTGAACAGGTGGAAAAATAATTCGGGTTGCAACAGGACAGCATGCAACAATAATACACAGAGAAAAAAAAACAGGAAATTTTGGATGAAGGCAGAGTATCCTCTCTTAGGGATATGGCATCTCAACTGGGTGATGTCTCATATGGTTCAGTTACTCTTGATAATCTGCCCTACTTCGATTTCATCTAGATGGGCATGTAGCGACCCATAATGCAATTATCTGGGCAACATATGACAACAAACCACAACACCATCACACTCAGACAATGTTAAATCCTCCTGCAGTAGTTGTGTGGTGTGCAATATCTGCCTCTATGCTAATGCTAATAGGTCCGTTTTTCTTTGACGGGAATTTGAATGGAGAAACATATCTCCAAATGCTGCAGGACCAATTTCTTCCAGAACTCCAAGCTTTGATGGGGGAGGATATCGAGCATGCTGTATTCATGCACGATTGAGCAACACCGCACCGTACTCGCGCAGTTAGGGCTTGGTTACAGGAGACATTCCCGGAGAGAACTGTTGGTCTTCAGCTCCATAGAGAATGGCCCCCAAGAAGTCATGACCTCACGGTTTGTGACTTCTATTTGTGGGGATATCTAAAGGAGTTGGTCTATCAGGTCTATGTTCGACGGCCATTCCAGGACCTTGATGAATTGCGTCAGGTAATTGTTGATGTTTGTGATGGGCTAAGAGGGTGTCCTGACTTCATGCAGAAGTCTTACTCTGCTTTTAGGGCATTTCGGCACAGAGTATTGGTATTGGGGGAAGACAAGTGGAGAGTGGGAGGTTTTAAATTTTAGTGCATTTAATCCAGTTTACAATAGATTTATTTTTACCATTTTCAATTTTGCTTCAGTTGCATTCTAGCATAAATAAAGCCACTTAATTCCAAGATAGGAAACTATACATACAGTAAACTGTCAATTCTTTATTTAATTCCAAGATACGTAGGAAATGTAAAAACAGTCAACTGTCAACTCTTTAATTTAATTCCAAGATATGAAAATGTAAATACAGTAAAGTTTGGTAAACTGTCAATTCTTTAATTTCAAAACGAATTACAAAATAGGTCACAAACAAAACCATTTTCACTTTATTTTCAATATCTAATTTCGAATACAGCAAATAGCGTGAGAATATTTTGGTCATCTAAAGAAAGCCACTGAATTTTATTCATTTCATGTAATGCCCTATTTTCCATTGCAACATAATGGGGCAACATCATCATCACTATCATCATCGTCATCACCATCAATATCATCATCGTCGTTATCATCATTATTATCATCATCATCACTGTCACTATCATGGTCATCATCATTAATAGCAGCAGCAGCATTATCATTTCCATCATAATCATCATCATCCCCGTCATCATTATCATTATCACCATAATCGTTATCATCATAATCATCACTATCATTGTCATCATAATCATCACTATCATTGTCATCATAATCATCACTATCATTGTCATCATTATCATCACTATCATTGTCCTCATCATTATCATCATCACTATCATCTTCGTCCTCATCATCATCATCAAGGACAACATCAATATTCCCATCCTTTGAATGACTTAAATCATTTCGCATTGCTTTGATTGCTTCAAAATCCATTAAAATTACATCTCAGTGAAATGACTTTACACAGTTAATGCCAGAGGATGATTAAAGACTAGCTGTGATAGTGGAATTCCTCATGAATGAATAATAAAGCATTCAAACCCTGGCCATTGTCCAGGACCATTGTCTGGGTGTTAACCAAACACTCCCATACACACCAACTGACCCCCTGTGCGTAGTTAGTTTTGTACAGAGGGTTGAAAATAGAGCAAATTCTGAACCCTAACTTAAAAAGTAATCTTCAATTTAATGAAACTGATTTATGCTTCCATTTTAAATTACCTCGAACAAAATTGTACACTACTCAGCTATTGCTCATATCAATGTCAGTGTTATCTGATATATAGTTTTTGAACTATTAAGGATCAAAAGTGGGAAATGTTTTTTGTAACACCTAGTACAATGGGTTTGTATTATTTACTTATAACTGGAAAGTCGCCAAAAACATATAATATCTTTATCATTATTATCAATAACGATAATATCAAACTGATTGTTGTTTTGCTAATATGGCTAATATTAAATGTTTGTGTAAATTATGTTAAAGTAAAGGTGGATTTCGGGTAAAGGTGACTATAACTTGTCGCCACATATTTTTTTTTTTATTGTTATTTGTTTACTTCTTTGATTAACGGATACTCACTAGTTTCACAATTCAATCGCTAGACATGAAGTCAACTCTTCTTATTTAATATATGATTCGTAAGGTTGTTGTTGTTGTTTTTTACCTCACAAAATGGAAGGTGGAATGTCCTCTGCGATGTTAACTTGAATAAAAGGTCTTCAAACAGAACCCATCTGGTTGGTACTTCTTCTTTCATGAAGGGGACTTCATTCATTTGATCATCGACAGTACGACGAATTTCTTGAATCTGTTAACAGAGAGGCATATTGAACTTGATAAATTTATGTATATATATATATATATATACAGACAAAATAGGAATGAAAAGTCCGTATACGATGAAAAAAATCGAATTTTCGGCCATAGGCCTTCATCAGGAAATGATGAAAATTTATTAGATAGGTACACAAAAGAGCGTGAAGCGCAAAAAAAAAAAACAACGCAAAAGCTCCATGGATACCAGCGCAACCATGGTAGAGATCAGGAAGGAGAGGAGAGAGAGAGAGAGAGAGAGAAAGAGAAAGATATAGAGGCGTAATAGAGCAGAAGCGCAGAAAGGGACAAAGCTCCATGGAAACTCGCGCAACCATGGTAAAGAAAGTTAAGAGGAGAGAGAGAGAGAAAGAGAGAAAGAAATAGAGATAGAGGCGTAATAAAACGTCATAAAAGAAGAGAAAAAAGAAAACAAAAAAGGAGAAGGAAGGAAAGGGAGAGAGGATGACGTAGTAAAACGTCATAAAGAAACCAAGGGAAGATGAAAGAGAGAAAGGGGTGGTGGAAGGGGGGAGAGAGAGGGGGAAGGGAAAAGAAGAGAGGAGAAAAAAAGGGGGGAGAGGGAGAGAGAGAGAGAGAGGGAGAGGAACAAAGAAAATAAAGAGAGGAAGATGAAGCACAACGGAAAGAAAAAAAAAGAAGAAAAGGGGGAAAAGGAGGAAGTAGTGAAGAAAGAGAGTAAAGAGCAAAAGGAAGAGAGGGAGAGAGAGGGGGAAAAAAAGTAGAAGAAAAGCAGAACGAAGAATGGAAGAGAAAGGTGGAAAGGACAAAAAGAAAACATTCAATTCGTACGAAATGATCGAAATGTTACATTCATCCCACGAGGATGAAGGGTTCCCAGGTGGAAAATCAGTCTTTCCTCCCTTCTCTTCCTGGATAGATCATCGCCATTGCACTTGATGGCGCCGATCACTTTGAAGTCTGCAACCGAGTGGCCGGGGAGGTTGAAATGGCGTGCAACAGGCAAGCCACTTGTGTTCAGACGTATGGAACGTAGATGTTCAGTAACCCGGTCCGCTAGACGCCGCTTGGTTTCGCCCACGTTTCGCCGCGAAAGCAAAGTTAACTGATGCGTGTCATTGTGGCGCCACCTTAATTCATGACAACCCATGTGCACGAGTAGAGTCATTGCAAAGAAATAGTTGTAGTTTTAGGTATTCGAATGAGATGATATTGGTAAAGTATATATATATATATATAATAAGTCAGGATTGGTCGACTTTCGCTACTAAACAGTGCTTTTACATAATGTAGAGCTAAATAAATATATATGAAGAAAAGTACACAACTACGTATACCCGACAAGCCTGTTTCGTAGATCTCTCCACTCTTCAGCGGTAACGCATTACCCCTGAAGAGTGGAGAGATCTACGAAACAGGCTTGTCGGGTACACGTAGTTGTGTACTTTTCTTCATATATATATATATATGCGTAAACAGAAGGAAAGTCTAGGAACTGTACAAAGACGTAGCTGTTATACATACACGTTTTAATCGAGCTTTCGGCTATTTAGGCCTTCTTCAGGATCTGAAGATAAGTCATAAAACAAAAACAAAAACCAATACATCGTAGCGATCATATATGACATACTATGTCATATATCATATATCGTATTACATCAATTAAGCATCAACAATCATGGTCATCATACAATCACAGTCAAGATAAATTAAAATGACATATAATTAGGAACGAAGCGGGAAGAAAATTGCGTGAATTCAAATTATTTACCTAATGGCTCGTGATGAGTTTTTGATGTTGTTGCTGCTATGTGTGTTTAGTTGGCTTGTGTGTTTAAAGCGTAAAGAGGGTGTGAGGTCAAGTGTGAAACGGTCAGTGTATTGACCTGTGTCGGGGGGGGGGGGGAGGAGGTCGTTCTGAGACGATAATGGTGTGTGTCATCCGACGAGTTGCAGTATGGTTATTGGTACTGCATTGTGTCACTCATGCGTAACTTTGGCTTGAGAGCAAATGAAAGTGAAAACTAAGAGATAAAATGAGCATGAGCATATATGTATATACAATTATATTAAATCTAACAAACTGCGTTTAGGAGATATCATCACTGTGCCGAGCTTTGGCATGCAATTTAAAGAACATATATGAAAGATGAGTGACGACCATTATACATGTATACCAGCTACGTCTTTGTACAGTTCCTAGACTTTTCTTCTGTTTACGCATATCTATATCTGGAACACCGTCGGTCATGTATAAGTTGAGCATCCTTACACTCCTATAGTTTGTCTGATATTAAATACATGTCTTTACTATGACATACCTTTGGTTCTTGGTCATTTTTATTGTCAACGTCGTAATATCCTGTGATCATGTCGCTATAGGGCTTCTGTTGAAGACCAGCTTTGACTTCCTCGAGTTTGCTTTGTACCTATGTTCCATGAAATAACAAGAAGCAGCCTCAATGCAGAAATATAAACTGTAAGTTTACATGAAACAGTACCAAAGGTGTGTGTGGGGGGGGGGGGATAACTAGTTATTCTTGAAAAATGTTGTTGGGGGAGTTGCCCGCCACTACATTCAGTGACATTACTGATTCGGCCAATTTGAAATTTCTAGTTGTATAGTAATTACAACTTTTCAAAATTCATAACTTTGATATTGCTTATCCGATTTCGTTCAAACTATCACGAATATGCTTCTTTGATTTTTCCCCGCTTTCTGTCATAGCAACTGGCAACTGACGTTGAATTTCTCTTTGAAAATAGGACTAAAACCACATATTGATTCAAGATAACATGAGCTAAATCCTATCGATTGTTTGCAACAGAGACTTACCTCCTGCCTCACATCGTCTGCATGCGTGCCAACTACTATGAACTTGGTACTATCATTTCCAGGAGAGGCGTCCTTGTGAGCCTTAGGCAGATCTTGGGGGCGGACAGCATAAGTGTAAATGGACATCATCCAAAAATGCACCTCCTCAACAATCTCCTGAAGGATAAAACAATCATGGGGATAATTTTTATTTTATTTTGCAAATAGAAATATAGCTGGCAGGAATGCAAGAGCGCCGTAATATTTTAGCCATTCTAAAGCCGGTGATAATTGTGGAGCGCTGAATGTCATGTCTGACAGACATGAGCGCTATACAAGAACCAATTATTAGTAGTAATATTATAATTATTACTACTATTTTTTATTATTATCAGTATTATGCAATACAGGAAGTTTCCAAATAATATACATTGATCCACCAGGTTATTGTAATTTTACCAGGAATGGGGTACGCAAACTAAATTACCGAAACCATAAGGGCCCCATTCCGATTTGCAATACTATTGTGGGTCAATAATTACAAATAAAACAATAAATAAAATAACAAGTAAAAACAAAGAAGGAGTAACCAAATATTATGGAAAACAATATCAACAGTCGGAAAATGGCGTTGAGTGTATGCCTTTTTGGTTATGAAGTTATGAAGTTCCTTTATGTTCCAAACAGTTTTACAGAGTCACTAAAATTCAAGTCGTGAAGGCTATATTTTATTGACGTTCATTATTCATAATGTAAGATACTCATTCTGGTGTCTCTGGACAAATGCTATGTCTTCAATTGTTCTGGTCTAAGTTATGGTGTAAATGTCAGGTTTCAATAGAGGTATTTTATTGGAGCGGTTTCCTGTGGTTATCTTTTTTATTCCAGGAGTTTGCGTTTATCATTTTTTTTTAAATCCTGGAAAAGGGGAAAGAGAGTAGGGAAGGAAAGAAGAGGTCACGCCATTGGGTATTGTTGAGATAATGTGATGTTCGCCCTCTGTTGGCAATAATGTACATCGGCCTCTTTGAGACGCTGCTGGACGTGCCGAAGCATTAAAGGGAAAGTAAATCCTGGCGATTTACTGTTTAGTTGAAGGGCACATTGTTGATTATATATGTCGAATTTCAACACATTTGGGCCCCCCTAACGCCGTCAACAAGTAGTTAGAAAAATCATTTTGTCGTCTGCTAGAAAGTCCTATATCGATCGTGTGCGTCGCCATTTTGAACAGATAAGCCCCGCCCGCGCGTTTACGTTTTACAACCTTGCCTAGGCAGATTTTTCCAAAATCGCAACGAAACGGCTTGAGCTCAACCCTACGCATTGTAGCAACCCTACACATACGTAGCGAGCGCATTACGTAACGTAGAGAGATCGAGACGCGGGTTCTTTGAATGAATTAATGTGCACGTTTTGTCGTTCATATCATTCGACGTCGGGTGTGTTAGCTAGAATCAATTTGCGACGCGCGGTCGAAGACGAAGTAGATATCGACATGATGGAGGTGGGTGATGATGAAGTCTCAAGCTCAGCCTCAGGTTCAGGGTTAATCGCTGAAGGCTCCGAGTCTGACTCTGAGTCTGACTGCAGTGTTGTTAGCTCTGCCTCTGCCTCTGCCTCTGACTCTGTCTCTGAGTTTGCCCATATGTCCATGTCCATGCCTCTGACTCTGTCTCTGAGTTTGCCCATATCCATGTCCATGATGATGGTGTAGAGGAAATTCCAGCATCTCTTCAGGTAGGTCTAAATGACTCTAACGTTAAAATCTAGTGGAAATATTGCCCTCATTTTTTTTTAATTAAAAAAGAGGCATGCCAAAAAAGAAATACAAGTGTGTACGCTATTTGTGAGTGGTATGCCATGACCATGATGACGGCATGAGATGTGACTGACTGATTAAACGAATTATGATGTAGACCTAGGCCCTTGCTCTTGTAAGGCTTGTCACTTCCTTTTATATTTGTTTTGTTTTAATACCTGTGTCATAGATCACTTACTGAAAACTGTTACTGTTAGCTTGTAACTTAGCTCCTTTCCTCTTTTTTCTTGATTATTTTTGGCCGTTCAATTGGAGGGGGGTTGGGCACCTGCCCCCCCCCCCCCCCCCACACATCACTTGCATTATCACTTATCCAGTGACTTAGACTGAAAATACAACAGAGAAGAAAAAGAAAAAATGACAGCATTCTATTTGATTTTGTTTAATTTATTTAATTTCAAGGAACTTAACATTGTTTATGTAATAGCATATGCAATAAAAAGTATAATATAAACAAAATAATGCTTTGCGATTGCCCCAAACACAAGTTTTTGATGTTTACTACAAATACATAGTAAAAATGATAGTAAACATAAAAAAATTGGGGGAAAAAGGGGGAAAAGTAAAACAAACTACACCCTCCCTTTAAGCAGCAGCCTCATGAAATTGCACTAAATTTTCCGAGATAAACTGGTGCCCCCCCCCCCCATGATGCCAGTGCCTCCCCCATATGCCCCCTTAATGGCTGGGCTAGACTATGCCACTGTTTTCTTGTCAGCCCCCCCCCCCCCCCATATGCCCCCTTAATGGCTGGGCTAGACTATGCCACTGTTTTCTTGTCAGCCCCCCTCCCCCCATATGCCCCCTTAATGGCTGGGCTAGACTATGCCACTGTTTTCTTGTCAGCCCCCCCCCCCCCCCCAATGTTTTTATTGTGGACTTATGTTGGTATATATTATATATAAGAGCAAGACAGAAGAGAATAAACAAGAAGACATGACAAAATCAAAGTCATGTCTATTTACATCACACAGATCAGTGATTTACATATGCTTTAGTCATTCATTAATACTTTGATTACATAATCAGTATTTGTGATAGTGCTCACTCGCCACAAGCTTTATATGCTTTTTGAGTTGTTGCCTTAATTATATTTTGACTCAAACTTGATATTTTTTGTGTGCATTTTTTTTTTGGTAAATAAATGTCATTTTGAACTGAACTGAACTGATGCCAACTGATTGTCAACCCCCCCCCCCCCCTTCCCCCTGCATAAATGTGAATGTGCCCTTGTTCGTTTATCTCATCCCCTCATCACGCTTCATTTGTCAAATACACACGTCTGTCAAATACACACGTCTGTGCTTCAATGCGTAGCTGCCTACATCAGTGTATGGAGTGTACAGGTGACAAAACGGAATATATACGCATTCGATCCAACGCCACAGTCAGTACTTAGAGTGAGCTCGAGCCGTTTCGTTGCAATATTTGGAAAATATGCCTAGGCTAGGTTGTAAAACGTAAACGCGCGCCCCGCCCTGTGACGTTTTGTCGGACCTCTCGGACCAGAAGTACCCGGATGCCGCCATTATTACGCGTTTCAAAATGGTTTACTGCCAGGCGTTCGGATGCTCCAATATAATAAAAATGAACAAGACGTTCCGAATTTCAGCCAATCACAGTTCCCCCTTGGCATGTCCGACAAAACGTCATCATAGCGCGGGTGAATCAAAAATATGGCCAACCCCGATAGCAGGCTGTAGCAGACGATCATTGCTCACAAAAGTGTGAATTACTCCACCGTCAAGCGTTCATAAGAGGTAAATTTTCACAGTAATGTCAAGAATTGTGCTCTTAACACTCTCAGTAGGCCAAAAGTCCAGGGTTTACCTTCCCTTTAATAAAGTTATGCTAAAATTGAACCGTCGTTGTGTGACTGATCTTTTATCTCAGTTATGGCGTAGAATAATATTTCAAACAATTGTGGAAATTCGCGCTAGACGGGTTTCCTTCTCCGCCAAACACGACCGGCTTCATCATGACGGATGACTTTGTGGTTGACATGTTGCAGAACAGCAGAGGTTCCAAATGCCGGAAGCTGATTGATACATTCAGAAGTAAGTATTTAGAATAACTATATTGTAATCTGATCGAGTTTATACTCAAAACATATGTGTGTTGTTATGACATCTATATGATGTCTAGATCTAGACTACAGTCACAGAATAAATTACAATCTAGACCTGCAACTTTGCAAGTTGCCTTTGCAGCGCAGCGCAGTTTAAGTTGCGCACAGAGAACGCGCGTGGGTCCGGTCCTATAATCTATGTGCAACGAAACTGAAAAGTCTAATTTACCAGAAGTATTTTAATTTTCTTATAGTTTAAGTGCCCGCCGAATATAAGATGGTGATCATCTAATGTATATTCTTTATTCATCAAAGTGCGGAAGTAATCATACGATTACATCGGGTGAGTTTTTTTTCCGAAATATGATGGGTTTTTTAAGAGTCTGTTGCACTAAATTCATTTATGATATTTCAGCACTCTTTCGTGTTTGTTCTTCCCCTTATTTTTTCCAGTTTTTAGAACGGATTTTTCGCCCATCCCGTAATATTAAGATTAAAAGAATCATTTTCATTTTTTTGGCAAAGTTAATGAGCTGTGGTAAAAGATTTTAACTGCTTGATAGATAACCGAAAGTTAACTTTTAACTTTCAATATTGCATGAAATGAAGATCAATGAGGATATTGATACGACATACCTTGAGTGTTTTAGACAGATCAAATACAACTACGAAGACTGCTCTCCAAGTAAGGAAAATCTAACCACAAGTAAAGAGAGAGGAAGAAAAAGAAATATGTCACCAGACTCCTTACTATACATGAAGAATTCTCTGGATAATGCAATCATTCAAACTACAATACATGACAATAAAGAACAACTCACGGGGTGGGTGATGTGGTAGACTCGCTGCCCACCAAAATCCCACAGATGATATGTGATTTTATCATCTTGATTTGGCATATGATTAGTTTCCTTCGCCTCCGAGAGAACTTTTGATTTGGTGTCTGAAGGAACATCAGTAGGAACCTCTCTAGGATGTTGCAAGCCCTCCTCTGAAAGACAGTCACAATAAAAGGAACACAGTATGGTCTTCGCGCAACGCTCATTATCTTTGTTGGTTATGAGCCTCTCCCCTTTTTAATAGAAGATAACCGAAAGTTAACTTTTAACTTTCAATATTAGTTTACTCCGTTTTGGTTTGATATAAAATAGAAGCAATAAACTTTAGCAAAGGCATGATAACTTTAAGTAGATTTTTCAATTACACGGACGTTTGGGTGCGTATTATATCGACAAGTCCACCTGGAATTATGCCAACCGACCCTGCTCTATGTAGAGGTGTCGTAGTCGAGTGGTTTCAACACCTGACTGGAGATGTGAAGGTCATGGGTTCAATTCGCCGGCACGAAACATATTCTTGAGCAAGGCATTTGATCTACATTGCTCCTTTCCACCCATGTGTTAAATGGTACCCGGAAGATGCAAACGTCATTGTGGCCTATTCAGCATTGGCAGCGAATTTAAAAAAAAAAGAAAAGCGCCTGGCCGGAATGCTTGCGGGAAAGACTGGATCCGATGACTGGGGTAAATCTGTAAAGCGCTGAGAGACATTGTGGATGTATAAGCCGCTTTATAAATCCAGAATATTATTGTCATGAAAATTACCAGTATTATAAAGGTGATTTATGTACGCTGGTCTTCGTTATCTTTACCGATTCAAAATGACTTTTGAACGAAAATTTCACCAGCCATCAAAAACTCCTTACATGGACTATCCAGCGTGTGTGGCAGAACTTATCATGTGGCTATGGTAAAAGATAATGGATATTGGTCCTCATGAAAATGGTCATGTTCTATTCATTAATTTCCTCATTTGGGGTGGATTGCCCTTTAAATGAAAGTTTTATTATTCGACTTTTTTACCATTCTTTTCAGTAAAAATGATTGATCACTACTGCTCCTTTCTTATATATTTACCTTCCTCGCCCTCATCTTTACTGTAGTCCTCTGAAGTCCTAAATGAGAAGGACTGTAAATGAAAACAGAAATGCCGTTTCACTACACTGTTAAAAAAATATGGGGAAGTATTAGACAGTATATGAATAGCTTCGTTCTAAAACATGCTACATCTATAAAAAGTAAGCTCTAATGTAGGAGCCTAAATTAAAAAAGGCCAATTACTTTCGAATATCTGTAGATGAAGCATGTTTCCGAAACGACATCTTGATCCCCCGTGCGTACAGTTCTTAGAGTGCAACTTGCCACACAAAATTGTGACATATATACTTTTGCTCAAGAATTAGATCTACTCTCTCTTTCTCTCTTTCACCTTGCAAGCTTTGTTATTATTCTTAGATGATAATATTTCACATCTCCTTTCAAAAATGTAACTGCAAGTAGGTTTATGCCGGATAGGACGTACCTTTTTGACATTTGGTGACGTTAATGTTCGCCGCGTGACCCTCGCAGTTTCTTCTGTATTTAGAGAGGTACATTATTCAAGGAAATCAACAAACTTTGACATCAGTTCTGATGAAGTCCAACGACGAAAGTCTAAATTTTCCAGAGTATCCTGCGTCATTTTTAGCTTAAATTCATCCCACCTTGTTCTGTACCACCCAAACCAAAGCGAATGGTAACATTACATTGAACATTATCACATTATATACGGTGCGTCCCAGAAAAAAACAAACAAACCGAGATTTATCGATGTTTAATCATTTCTTAATCACAATTATGATTAACAAAATGACACATATAATTATGTAAAGCTTGGAACCCCTTCTTTTATTTGATGCCCCTCATATGGGGGTAACCTCGCTAGTCATAAGGACCGCTAGTCATAAGGATCAGTGGCTCATAAGGACCGCTAGTCATAACGTGTAATTTCCTATACCTGTAGGGTCGCTATTCATAAAGCGAAAAGGGGGTCACTATTCATAAACTCATAAGGAGCATTATTCATAAGGATTGCTATTCATAATATGAGAAGAGGGTCGCTATTCATAATCGAAGAAAAGGGTCATTACTCATGAGGGCCGCTATTCATAATAAGTCATAAGGGTCGCTATACATAATACAGATACAGGGTCGCTATTCATAATACCAAATCGGGGTCGTTAATCATAGGGGTCGCTATTCATAAAGGTCAATATTCATAAGGGTCGCTATTCATAATCGGAGAAGAGGGTCGCTATTCATAATCAGAGAAGAGGGTCGCTATTCATAATCGGAGAAGAGGGTCGCTATTCATAATCACAGAAGAGGGTCGCTATTCATAATAAAAAAAGAGGGTCGCTATTCATAATCACAGAAGAGGGTCGCTATTCATAATCGAAGAAGAGGGTCGCTATTCATAATCAGAGAAGAGGGTCGCTATTCATAATCAAAGAAGAGGGTCGCTATTCATAATCAGAGAAGAGGGTCGCTATTCATAATCGAAGTAGAGGGTCGCTATTCATAATCACAGAAGAGGGTCGCTATTCATAATCGAAGATGAGGGTCGCTAATCATAATCAAAGAAGAGGGTCGCTATTCATAATCACGAAAGAGGGGCGCTGTTCATAATCGAAGAATAGGTTAGGGTTAGGATTATTTGTCAAATATTATAATATGATTTTCATTGTTCAATGAACACTCAAATATGAAAGAACAAAAATAATAATATTGGATGGGATCTAGACACTCCACGGCTGTGTCGAGCCAATATGGGGACGGGCGATGAAACAAATACACCCCTTAAAAACAGGCGAGAGCGAAAAAGCGTGAGGAAGCGGAGGAAGAGAACGATAAAAGCTACGAAATTTGCGTCAGTATTCGCGCTTCCCGTGGGGAGGGGGAAGTAATTCCCCATCCATGCATCCACCCCTGATACATGCAGTGCAGCATCGCGTGGGTGTCGAACTAACTTTCCGCCTAAAAGGAGGTGCTACATGTACGAGCCTTTATCTTTCTCTCAAATTTGCTACAAAACGTCAGAGGGACCCCCCCCCCCCCCCCCCTCTCCATGCACCCACACCTGTTAAATACAGTGCAGTATTGCGACGAGCCATTATCTTTATCTCAGATTTGCTGTAAAACGTCAGAGCTTTCGCACGGGAGGGGGAAAATCATATAGTTACATACCCCTAACAACGCAAAGAGTGCTCGTCACCAAATTGGCACGCTTCGCGGGCTCACAAACGCCCCATATTGAAAAATCCTGGCTACGCCTGTGTCACCCCCCCCCCCCCCCCCCCCCCATCAGTCCGATCACGTTGCGCTATTCTACCCATCTTGTTTCGGTACAAGCACATATAGTACCGACAATTTTCGTCAAAGCAATTCATAAATGGCATAGTCTGTGTGCGGGTGGCGGGGGGGGGGGGGGGGGGGGTGCTGTAGTAGGTGTTGCCACCAGATGTTGTTCTATCATGTCCATAATCCTCAGAGATAGGCGAGATATCTCGATCAGAGGTCGAACAGTGGCTTTGTAACTGAAGGATGCGTGTTTGAAACCAGGATGCACTCATGTCCTTTGGTAAGGCATTAACCTCAAGTCCCTCGGAGAGGACTTAACCCTAATAGGCCCGGGGGCGGATTCCCCCCCCCCCCCCCTCGACGTTTCGCGTAATATGTTCGCATTGCGAAAAGCAGTCACCACGCCGCTTCACTACTTTTTTCTTTCAAGTCTTGCGCAACTTTTGAGACCAAATTTGTGATGTCCGCGCGTGCGGTTCCGGAGTTACCCAACATTTCGTAAGTGCATGTCAGACCCAAAATTGTTCAAAAACGTGATTTCGTGTACAAATCCAATCCAAATTGTGTTTCCAGCTAAAATTCATAAATGTTTCATTACTTTTACTTTTACTGTTTAAAAACAATTAATTTTATGTTGTTTAGGATTAAAATAGTGTCGCCGACAAATTCCATCGAAAAAACAATAAAAAACATAAGAAAAAAAGGATTTTTACCGGTTTATTTGATCAGAATCTGACAAAGAGTCTCTATACCAAAAATTAGCAGTTTTGGGGCTTTAATTAATTAATTAGAGCAAATTAATTTTATGCATAAATTAGCATAATTAATTAGTTATTAAATTTTTCGGAGAAATTGACTATACAGTTTTGTAGATTACGTGGTCGGCGACGTTTGTGCCGATTTTCGTTGCGAATGCGCGGTGGACGGCCGAGATCTTAGGGGTGGAATCAGCCCCCCACCCGGCTGTGAGATGGGTCTAAAATAACCCGGCTCTGTTAGGGTTAAATCCGTTGGTCCTGTGGTTGTTTACATACAACCAATATGCTTTACATTATAAAGAAATGGGAATAAATTTGATAGAATTGAATTAAGATCAAACAAACATAGAAAATACATGATGCGCATGCCCTTGTAATGGGGGGGGGGGGGGGGTGGCCTGTAGGATTGGCTTGTATCATCCCCCGCAATAATTCACCTTCAATAAATGACATGATCAAATAATATGATCAGGAGGAGGAGGAGGATGACCATGATGATTATTATTCATAGGATCACGATCGATCAACATGGTGATAATTTTTGTCATGATTTTTGTTAAGATTATCATAAGGAAGACCGAAATAAAGATTTCAAAGAATATAATGAAATAAATAAGTTAGTAATTACCATGAAAGAACATGCACTGAAATGCTCTGAGAGGTGATTTTAAACTCGGGGAAATTTGAAAGTCCCAACCGTGGGAGGGCATACTTCATTCCCATCCATGCCCATAAACAGGGGCACACTGTAAAAACGGTAGATGCCAATGAATTGTACGTTACTAAAATCACGTATTATGAAAATATTACTATCCCACCCCAAAATAAAAACGAAAACAAATTTTTCGCGGCAATTTCTAAGCCCGTATCCGGACAACTACCCCTACAACTAATCTCCAGGACAAATACCCCCTACGAGAATCCCACCCCCCCCCCCTCCTCCCCGCCCAACTTTCCCCTCATCTCCCCCCAAATGAACGATTGCTGGAACTTGAGATAAAGGCTAAGGATTAGGTCTTCACAGGAGTTGAGAAACGGGAGGATCTGGATGATTCAGTGATTCATTTATTGTCATGCAACAAGGATACAAATTGTGTTACAATCTGATTTCCCAATTTCAAGCATAAAAAATTGCACGTGATGGATAAGAATGAATACAGAAAAATATATTAATGCACATGTATCAAAAATATATTAACACATTGAGAAAGAGGCATGACAATAATTATTCCATGATAAATCTACGTAAACAGTATACAAAAGGAAATAAGAGTACAAGCAAGAGGTCCATGTCTTGCAGAAAACCATGCAGAAACAAAGAAACAAGAAGCTGGAAAAGGAAGGAAAGAGGAAGAGAGAGAGAGAGAGAGAGAGGAGGAAAAAGAAAAAAGAAAGAACGAAAAGGGTACATAAATAGACAACCAGTAAGTACTTCCCCTAACTCTAAAATAGGTGTGGCAATGACACTCCAATATTCAAAACAAAGCACATGTCTGCGTGTATGTGGGTGTGTGGATGGGGGGGGGGGGGGTCCTCTCCTCCCACGTAGATGTATGGATTAGACATCGTTTTTTTTAATTATTAAGGCACTGGCAAAGCGCCTTTCAAAGTGTGGGGAGTATTGATAAATATAGTTCACTTTTTTAGAAAATAGGGATATATTTGACAAAAACCGGAAATGCATTGTATAGAGCTTTCTTAAATACAATACCGTTGGGCCTTGGGTTGTCCTTCCTCCATATCCCTTTCTTATTTGATTTAAATGACAACCCTCTTCTTTGATTATGAATAGCGACCCTCTTCTGTGATTATGAACAGCGACCCTCTTTAGTGATTATGAATAGCGACCCTCTTCTCCGATTATGAATAGCGACCCTCTTCTGTGATTATGAATAGCGACCCTCTTCTCCGATTATGAATAGCGACCCTCTTATGTGATTATGAATAGCGACCCTCTTTTGTGATTATGAATAGCGACCCTCTTATCCGATTATGAATAGCGACCCTCTTCTCCGATTATGAATTGCGACCCTCTTATGTTATTATGAATAGCGACCCTCTTCTTCGATTATGAATAGCGACCCTTATGAATATTGACCTTTATGAATAGCGACCTTTATGAATAGCGACCTTTATGAATAGCGACCCTATTTTCGTATTATGAATAGGGACCCTTATGATTAACGACCGCGTCTGATTTGGTATTATGAATAGCGACCCTCTTTCCATATTATGAATAGCGATCCTTATGTCTTATTATGAATAGCGGTCCTTATGACTATTTTTTTTTTATGAATAGCGGTCCTTATGACTAGCGAGCAGACCCCCTCATATGATACTTCACGCATGACTGAATATTATGAAGCAGGGTTGCCAATTAGTCATTTGGCCAACGATACCTGAATTTCAAAGAAATAATATAATTTCTAGAAAGTTTATTTTCTGCTCTTTCATATGATACCTCAATCGGGAGCCAGGGATGACAAATCTCTTTTGTTGTAAAGTGATGCCTGCATTTGCATGATTTATTAAACGAATCCGTTTGCACTGGCTGCCTGCACGAGCAATAATCAAACAAGACAAAAAAAAATAATGCATGGCGATCTTCAACAAAATGGAGTGGTGAGTACAATGATAAAAGCTGATTGAAAAGGAGGTACGTTTTCATTAACCTACTTGACGATGCAGTTAGCAACAGAGCAACTTGTATTTCTGGTAGCAGAATGGGGACGATCTGGGAGCCTTTACTAAATCATGAAAATGCAATCATTTTACTCCAACAGAACTTTGTCATCCCTGGCTCATTTTTCCCAATTGAGGTGTAATAAGAAAGAGCAGAAAATGAATCACTAGAAACGTGATATTTTTGAAATTCAGATATCGTTGGCCAAACGACTTTTTGGTAACTCTGCTTCTTATTGTCTTTATTCACTCATGCGTGAAGTAAGTATCTTATGGGTGGCATCAAATGAAAGAAAAGGTTCCAAGCTTTACAAATATGAGTCATTTATTAATCATAATTTTGATTAAGATATGATATAACATCGATTATGAGCCTAAATCTCGGTTTCGTTTTTTTATGGGATGACCTGTATATATATATATATATATATATATATATATATATATATATAGTAATTTCTTAAAATTATTAGAACATCTGCTAAAAATTACCAAATTTTATTTTCATTTGTTTATCAATATTCAGTTTGATATATCTGCAATCTCTGGTTGGTGAATGCTGTGATGGGGTATAAGTATTACCAAACCATGTCAAAGATGTCGGTCATAGTGAAGTCAATATTTATTGAAATTCGGTGTGTTTTTTTCTATACCCATCCCACCTCTGAAGTTCATTGCAATCTGATAGTGTGGTTAGGATTTTTACCTTTATTTTTTTTATACGCTGGTGTAACATTTCCAGTATTTTTTATTTTTTTTTTACTAAGTGCAACTTTAGCAGCAAATATCAACGGTATGGCTGTAGGAAGGGTATTGACAAGGTAAAAAAAAACCAAGGTACTTACTGATGGGTTCTCTCTCTATTTCTTGAATATCCTTTTCTTTCCAACCAGAAACATCTACAGTGTAAATCTTGTCCTGATCTACTCCAACCGTAGATACCTCATTGGGGTCGAATCTGCGATGTTACCATAAAACATAAAGGTTTTTTTTTATTCTATTAAGAATATTCTAAAATTAATATTTTTGATATTAATTTACAAACAAATACATGTTGATATCCATTTGCAAAATGAAGTGTTTTCTTAAAATAAATAATCCATTGGAAAAATATAAGTTTTAACAGAAATGTGCAAATAGGTGGGTTGCACTCTTGTATACAGTCAAGCCAAGAATTGGTATTCTTCTTTATGTCACGAAACAGGTGATGATTTATGTTACATAATAGCTAAAAATATGAAAGTTCTTGATCAGTGTATGGTGTTTAATCTAAACAACAACAACAACAAAGTGTGAACAAATAAAAACCTTGTTGTATTTCTATTCCATCGAAATCATCTTGTTTCTTGTAAAGGTTAGTAATAAAGTTTTCTGGTTTTGAAAAATAGAAATACGTAAACCATTTTTGTTCAATAGTATACTATTAATACATGGTTGGGAGTGCGTTGGTGCGATCTGTCAACACAAAGGTTTTTATCGTGGTGTACTATACACACGAGGCGCAAGCCAAGTTTGTTTGACACCACGATAAAAACCTTTGTGTTGCCAGATCGCACTAACGCACAAACTCATGCACAACCATGTTAATAGTTTTATAAACGGGTCGGCAATATGATTATGAAGTCTATAAAAAATGGTTACGAACCCCATAGAAACGCTTAGAGTCGCGCAGTCATGGAGGCTGCCATTTGCTTTCCTGGATGACATCACAGAAACGCAGCCAACAGAAGTCATGCGCGTTTCAGTGCGCGCATGTAATCCCTGCGATTTCATTGCGTTTTAAGTTTGCACGCACCAGAGGTACGCTTACGCGCGGCCCATCCGTGCTTTAGAGCTTTTCTGCCGTATGTTATCACTTTTTTTGCACGGTCACGTGGTGTTATTTGACTAATCAGTATGGCTACATTCTTGAACCCGTTTTATAATCTTTTTTAAAGGAGGGTTATTTTAAACCATTAGGCATAAATTATACTATTCTACAGAGTTATACCATATTTAAACACGAAATGTAATTTAACCAAACGCACGGTCTGAGTTTCAGCAAGTCAGCTGATTGTGTCGATTTTTTTGTCTTTTCTTCTTTCCTTTTTTTTCCACGCCCGCAGTTCCAGTACTAAAGTGAAAAATGCCAAAGTGCCAAAAAAAAAAAAAGGGAAGGGGGGGGGGGGGGGGGAATGAAGAAAATTGTTGACGTGCAGAACCAGTGGATGATGACTATTATCTGGCAATTTTTGTGCGCATTGTTGATAGACAGGGCAGATATTTTCGGATCATTGCAATAAAACTACTGCAGTCATATACGTAAACTTCGACTTATTCTTTGGTTGAGTCCCGGTACAGTGGCGGATCATAGTGACAATAATTCTAACATTACTCTGCAACCCCTATCCAGACTAGTCACACTGCAAATTGCATACCTGTGATCCGTCGTTTGATATTTTTACGAATGACAATGATCGTATTGTGTGAGTGTGAAATGTTCATGTTCAAGGGAAAATCTGAGTTTCGGAATATCTATATCAATCATACATTACGATGTATTATAAAAGATTAAGCATTTGATTTTTTTTCATATTCTAACAGATTTCTGTTTCAAATTAAATTTAATTACATAAGAATAACAGCAATTTGAAGAGGTAAAGAAATTATATATATAAGAAATGTTGAAAAAGACCTTAAACACATAACTTACGAAATGTATCGAAATACTCTCACAGAGTGAATCGAATTTTTTGCCCATTGACTACTGAATTCTCTGATTTCCATAGGCCTAACACAGGGACCATCCGGTTCCCGTAGGCAGTGGGTTAAAATTAAATTATTATACCAAAAATCAAAGAGAAATAGATGATAATCCACTTTTTAGGATGGAAAGCAGGATATTTCACCCAGTTTCATTAATAATTGCTTACTGCGTTCAAATCGATCCAAATAAAAAAACCCAAATGGATTTAAGGCGACTAAAACATTAATGATGATGTTTCCTAAATGTTTCAATGTGTGGAGGTGTCGTTGTAAAGTGGTTCATTCACTTGACTCTCAATCCAAGGGTTGAGGGTTCGAATCTCAGCCCAGCACTAGTGTCTTTTGGTAAGACATTAATTCACGTTTGCCACTCTCCACCTAGATGTTAAATGGGTACCTGGCAGGATTTATTCCTCGAAATGCATTGTGCGCTCATTGCGGCCGCAGGAGCTGAAGCCAGGGTAACCCTGATAGCAGAAAGTGTTAAAAATGACGTGATATTTACGTCGTGGTTTTCGTCCTTTTTACGTCCTGCAATTACGTCAATAAGACGACAACTTGCACCAACGCAAGACGTCAAGACGTCAAGAGGACGTCTTATTTTGACGTCATCTATACACTGTAAAAACTGAAGTGCTGTATATAGCACTTTTTGAGGGCATGCATAGGGACTGCACTCAGAGTGATATTGAATGCACACAGCGTGCTATTTCAGCACTTTCACTGGAGCTGGACCGGCTCCTTAAACTGCTAAACATTCATTAAAAAATGATATTGGCGAGCCTCGAACCAGGGTCCGCTGATCGAGAATTGCTGGCATTAACGCTAGACTAACTCACATCGTACGATTTAGAGCAAATCATATTGTTACATAGTGAATTTACGACACCACATAGTTCATGTTATCTACTTGACTCCCATGACTAAACTGGATTGCAAGAAGCATTCGTTAGTCCATCGGTAACGTCAGCGCCTCTCAATCAGCGGAACCTGGTTCGAGGCTCGCCACGGTCACATTTTTTTTTGCCGGTAAATTAGCACACTACAAGAGCTAAAAACAGCATTTCAGGTGCATGCAGTCATTATACATGCCCCTAAAAGTAGCACTTTAGTTTTTACAGTGTACAAGACGTAGAGATGACGTCAAAATAAGACGTCCTCATGACGTCTTGCGTTGGTGTAAGTTGTCGTCTTATTGACGTAATTACAGGACGTAAAAAAGACGTAAATGACGTAAATATCACGTCATTTTTCCTCTTTCTGCTATCAGGGAATATTATCCAAACCCTTTGGAAGCGCATAGTGACGTTATATCATAATGTGATATGCCCTATATACAAGACCGGTTTACTCAATGTTTCTATACAAGCAACTGAAGAATAGAGAATTATACAAGTAGTTAGAAAGTTAAATTAGAAGACATACCTATGTCATGATTGTATTAATGCCAGTGTCATAAATCAAACCACACATGTATTGATATCACCTTTGAATCATATATTCAACGTATCTTTTGAGTTTACTTAATTTCTATAAAGTCTCAAACTAGGAACTTTATGACCCATATTTAAAACAAGGTTATTTACTGGCATGCGGAAAGTGAAATAAAAAAGTATATGTAACATATACTTTATCTTGGGCATAAAACGCTACCCTTGTATAATGTACTTGTATCCGTATTATGTATATCGTTAAAACGAAACAACGGATTTCAATTAAATCATAAATACGAAACTAGACACGCACATCACATCCATCTGCCCAAGCACAGAACCTTATTATTCCAACATAACATCCGGTACTCAGGACCTAAGCTGTGGAACGTTATCCCTGACACAATAAAGTACCCTGCATCTCTTGCCAGCTTCTCAAGAAGGATTAAAAAAAATCACTTCATCTTACAAATTATATATCTTTAAGATTCTTCCTCACACTCCAGTGGGTCTATTCTCTCCCTCTCTTCTCTCTGCTTCTTTGTGAATACATCTCTTCTCCGTACTCATTTTATGTTGCACCTCCATCCTTCCCCCCTTTTTCCCCCTTTTTTTTCTCTCTTTCCTTATTTCTTTTTCCCCCTCCAATTAAGCTCAGCGGTCTAGGAATGTTATCCTTTTTTGTATGCAGTTATTTTCTTTTTACATAATATTATGTATTATGTTACTAAGGGCAACCTCGCCTGAAGCTTTTGCTTTTAGAGGTGTGTCATCCAACTATGTATGTACCACATGAATGTGTATTATGTCGCATTTTTTGTTTAAAACACATGTACATTATTTCGCTCATTTATTACTTTGTACACCTATATTGAAAAGTTGGAAATAAATGTCTTAAAGGGAAATCCAACCTTCATAGCAAGTTCCTTTGAAAGAAAGAGGAAAAATCAGAGAAACAGATTGGTGAAAGTTTGAACGAAAGTTATGAGTTTTTAAAAGTTGTAATCAATATACAATTGGGAATTTCAAATTGGCCGAATAGGTAATGTCACTGTGATGTAGCTGTGGACAACTCCCCCATTCGCTCCAGCACACAAAATGACTAAAATGTCACTTTTTTCAAAATGTATTACTCAGTAGGATCTTTTTCTTTCATGAGGACCTATAACAATATGCTATCTCTAATATACTTTGACCCGAGGGTAAAAACGCCTCGAAGAAAACCGCAAATTAAGGATATTTTTTTGTGTACGACAAACGGGAGAGTTGTCCACAAAAATGTCACAATCGACTCACCAAATTGCCAATTTGAGATTGGCATAGATGTAGTGCTCTCATTTTTCAAACATCCATAACTTTCTTAGTCCTTGTCCGATTTCTTTCAAACTTTCACCATCCTGTTTTTCTTATTTTTCTGCTTTCACACAAATCATCTTATTACCAATGTTGGATTGCCCTTTAAATTGAAATGAAAATATTTTTTTCACACTGAATGGGAGTGTTCGACATGTAAGACATCTACTATAAAGGCATTGTCAATTAGCAGTTACCCAGCAATCGAATTTCTTAATAACGTACACTATTTTCTTTCTGATGATTTTGATGCATCAGCCCAAGCCCCTCTTTTAAACAAATAATAAAGAATCCCTTAATTTGGTTTCTCTACTAAAATGAACATAATACTAGAAAAAACCCTGATAAATAAAATATTAACAATAATAGTAATATTTTAATTTGTAAACAAATCTTTCGGCATATTACTCCCAGTGTTAAAGATCGTATGCTCGATCTGTAATGAAAAACACAAGTCAGAAAAAAATGGAACCAGCGGGATTCGAACCTGTCATCTACTGCTTGCCGGGCAGCGACTTAACCACCAGGCCATTCTGGTTCACGGCCAAGTCACGGCCAAGTCACGACTGGTTCCAATTTTTTCTGACTTGTGTTTTTCATTACAGATCGAGCATACGATCTTTAACACTGGGAGTAATATGCCGAAAGATTTGTTTACAAATTAAAAATTCCTCCCCAGTCAAGCTTCTTCGTTTACTAACCATTGTCTACGGCGGACCGTTTGAATATTAATGAGTCAGAAAGAAGAGGATCTTGGGTATTTGATTCTAGTTCGTCGTGACTTGGCCGTGAACCAGAATGGCCTGGTGGTTAAGTCGCTGCCCGGCAAGCAGTAGATGACAGGTTCGAATCCCGCTTGTTCCAATTTTTTCTGACTTGTGTTTTTCATTACAGATCGAGCATACGATCTTTAACACTGGGAGTAATATGCCGAAAGATTTGTTTACAAATTAAAAATTCCTCCCCAGTCAAGCTTCTTCGTTTACTAATAGTGATATTAATAATAAATACGGGAAATAAATACTTCCTCTGTTTTTTAACAAGGTTTTTGATTATTTCTTTTCCGGGTCAATGAAAACAGTAATGCCTATGAGAAATATGTTTGCGACCTAAAGTACATTCTTCTAAATAAGTAGACCTTTCAGAACAGTGAGCATACTTACTTTTCTCCGATGAGGCGTTTGAGAAGAGAGGTTTTTCCTGCTCTTGATGGTCCTACAAACATCACTCTTCCCCTTTTCAGTTTACTAACGCCGTCTTTCAGCGCTGCTTCGAAGGCTTCTTGCAAACGTTCTGTTATTCATATATAAATAAAGTATGCAGGTGACATAGTGAATAAGAAATGATTATGGTCTAAAGATATTTTACATGATATTACATTGTATATACCCAAATGCATAATTATGCAGGTATATCATGTCGCGAGCAATTTCAGATTTTTTTTTTTTTTTTTTATTTTTTTTTTTTTAGGCTGGGACGTTTGCATATTCAAAATAATAGAGGCGTATGGGAAGGTGGACGGATGCAACAAGGGACACATGGGGAACGCGTATCCTTTTGCTCTGTCATCGTCGGCGGCTTCAATCTGTTTCGCATTTGTTGGGTGAAAGCAATGTGCCCAGTATTGTGGTCATTATCATGCAATAAACTGATGGAATGTGAAATGGACGTCCCGTATATTGGAGATCCAAACACGTTAAGAAATCGTTTTAAATCGAAGAGTGACCCTGTATATCACAACCAACATGCGCGAAGTCAGATTGGTCAGAATGGACAGGGCGTGGTTGACGACCTTAAAAGTCCACTACCCCATTTTTCCCCACTTTTTTGTTAAGAATCTGTAAAAGATTTTTTTTCATATAACCCCCTTCCCCTTCGCCCCCCAACACACACTGGCTTATCGAGTGACGAATATGCATTGTATATATATATATATATAATATATATATATATACATAATGATATTTCATAACCGCGTGTTGGAAAAGCATGAAGAGAGAAACAATTAATGAAGTCCAGAGAAGACATTGGTAATGCATTGAATTCCAACTTTTATATTTATTTTCACCAAATTTTCGATCCTCACGGATCTTCTTATGTATTTTGCGCTAATTATAAAATAAGCGCTCAAAACTTTACCTAGCAATTAAGCGCGTTACCATGGTATATTACATTGTCAACCTTTTCTGAGCAGAGCTTCACATACATATTTCACTTTGTTCATTACCCTGAGGAAGATCCGTGAGGATCGAAAATTTGGTGAAAATAAATATAAAAGTTGGAATTCAATGCATTACCAATGTCTTCTCTGGACTTCATTAATTGTTTCTCTCTATATATATACATATATATATGGGTAGTTGACAATTATACTGTTCTTCATGGAACACAAATCATAGAACAAATTCAAAGAACATACCAAAATCGATTTAATAGATATTCCTAGAGATAAGCAGTGGGGGACTAGCCCTATAATTTGCGAGCGATTGTCCATTGAATTGACCCCCTTTGACCTCGCCAGTTCTTGCATTTTCCCACGATTTACGTAAAGTCGTTTACATATGCAAACTGAAAAATAATGTATTAAACATCACTTTTTGTAAACATAAAGTTCGAAAAATGATGAAATAAAAATGTATGTTTCACAACAATACTGCAAAGTCAAAGCTCGACCAACGAAAAATATGAAATTATAGCGATATTTCTTCTGTTACAAACAGAAAATTTTACCTGTTAAACTTACCCTAAAATTCCTCATTTCGGCTACATTCGCAAGAAAATCACTGTGATGGATCATTTTTGTACAATCGTATAGTATTTATTTAGGTGAATTTTCCGCACAGACTTATGTCAGAAAAACAGGATGTCGGTGTCAGATCGCCGAGGCTGACATACCAGAAAAAATATTACAACCTTGTCCCACACCTTGAAAGCTATGTACGGCTGAGCTCTGTGCGCGAGTGCTACATGGGCCACGCGCATGCGCAGCCATGAATAAGCTGATTACGGCTGACTCATGAATATCGTACGTGCAGATCGTGAATTTGGCATCACTGCGCATAATACAGAATATATTTTTTTAATTTAAGACCCTGTGAATGGGTATAAAGCATAGTCTATACTACAGAAAAAAAAATCAATACTAAGGCCCTGTATAATAATCTTGTGTATAGATCATAGTCTGTGTTCCAGAACCAGTTATTGGAAATACTTCAAAACTAAGACCCAACCATCTTCAAAACTTAAAGACCCTGTTTAATACCCATGGGTGTAGAGTAATATTGGGGCTCAGATACCATTGAGCAACGCCAACAATATGTTTTAGCGGGCCTTATATTCATTAAGACTGCCCCTCCCGAAATAAATGGGTGGGGTTTGGGTATCATTGAGCCCCTACTATTTTAAGTGGGGACGAGATATAATTGAGCCGCCCCTAATAGTTATTGTGGGCTTCTGTTTTCTAATGGTTTTGAAGATGGTTTGGTCTTATCATGGGCTTAGGATTCAGGGGAGGGGGTTTTGGGGTGCAGCCCGAGCCCCCCCCCCCCCAAAAAAAAAAAAAAAAAAAATAAAAATATATATAGGTGTGGGGTAGCATCAGTATTACACAGGGTCTTAGTTTGAACTTTTTCCAATAACTAGGTCTGGAGTACAGACTATGTTTTTCACCCATTCATGAGCATTACACAGGGTCTTAATTTCGAACATGGTTGGGTCTTAGTTTGAAGTTATTTTTCAACAACTTGGTCTGGAGTACAGACTATGCTCTACACCCATTCAGGAGTATTACACAGGGTCTTAGTTTTGAAGATGGTTGGGTCTTAGTTTTGAAGTTTTTTCAACAACTGGGTCTGGAGTACAGACTATGGTCTACACCCATGACTATTACACAGGGTCTTAGTTTTGAAGATGGTTGGGTCTTAGTTTTGAAGTTTTTTTCAATAACTGGGTCTGGAGTAGAGACTATGCTCTACACCCATGATTATTACACAGGGTCTTATTTTTGAAGATGGTTGGGTCTTAGTTTTGAAGTTTTTTTCAATAACTGGGTCTGGAGTACAGACTATGCTCCACACCCATTCATGAGTATTACACAGGGGCTTAGTTTTGATTTTTTTTTTGTAGTATGGATATGATCTAGATCTTATAGGTCTTAGGTCTTAGGTCTTAGTTTTGTAGACCCCCCTGTAAGGACGGTTTAGAACAGCTGGAGATTATATTCCGTGGCCCGTATTATTGAAAGCTATCTAAATATAAGCCAGGTTTATAAATAGAGTTAGCCTACCAATCTATAGAGAGCCAGATATCATGTTAACATTTACCTGTAAGCGATAAAGAAATATAATTATGTGAAATTAATTTCTTATTTTTATATATCAATCTTATTTCGTTTTTGTTGTACATTATAGTATAGTATAGTATAGAGAGTATGGGGGTTGACACTTGGCTTGCAAGAAAGCAGTGAGCTAATATAATAGTTAATACCTTGGTCTCGTAACTGCTGATTTCCTTTACCCGTTTTGCCTGTAGAGTAACCTATCATAAAGAGAAAGTAGACAGAGAAAAAAACAACAACAATAAAACAAACTGAACTTCCGGTTTACTGTCTGATGTCATGGATGAAGTATGATTTGCATCATATCATAACATATCTGTTTCTTTTTCCGCCATTGATGTTCCAACAATTATATGTTTATACAATTCCCATCATATTTTCATGGATTTATTGACTTTTAAAACGTTGCAAATCCGCCAAAATTTAAGATAGGATGTCCGATTTTTTAGGCTATATCATGCATTGATTATTGCTTTTGAAATTTATTATTGGTTTTCCTCCTACAGGAAAAGTTCACCTCCAAAGTACGTCCATTTTCCATCAACTTCCGATTGCTTGGCCTTTTGACATTTTTACGATGTCAACTGAAATATCAAGGGAAAATACTGTTAAACCTTTGAATCACAAATGTTAATAATTTTACCATATATATATGGTAATATAATTAACATTATTAACATTTATTAACATATATATATTCCATACAAAATCAAGCGTTGGCATAAGAAGACACAAATATAAACAAAATTAATTTCATGCTTTAATCCAACGTTTAATTGGTCTTTCCACGAATTTTCGATACTTCCTATTGCATTTATCAAGTGATAATGACACAATGTTATCCTTGCAGTATTTGTAATACTACTACTACTACTACTACTACTACTACTACTAATACTATTCTGGATTTATATAGCGCCTATTACATCTACGATGTCTCTAAGCGCTTTACAGATATCTTATTACCGCGGTCATTGGATTCATGGCTTGCCCGTACACAATGCATGCACCTTCCCTAATCTCTACTCTTTAGAGAGCATCGCAGCCAGTCGCCTATTTACAGACGCTCACAGTGCTGAACGAACGACAATGACTTTAGCATCCTAACGGGTACCCATTTAACACCTGGGTGGAGAGAAGCAATGTACATAAAATGTGTGCCTAAGGACTTTTAAGGCAATGCGCATTAGTTTTCAGTGGCGCAAATACATTTTGAAATACGGGGGGGGGGGGGGGGGTGTTCACCACATTTGTTGTCAGACAACCAATCAAATTAACACATTATTGGGGTCTAGTTTTCCAAAAAAGTCCTATTCCATATTTTTTTTTCTAATTTAATTTTTAATTTTTTATATTTATTTAATTGATTAATTTATTTATTGTATTTATTTATTTTTTATTTTTTATTTTTTATTTTTCATTTATTTTTTTATTTATTTTTTATTTTTTATTTATTTATTTATTTATTTATTTTTATTTTTTTTTTTTGGGGGGGGGGGGCATTCGCCTGTCTTCAAAATAGTCCCCCTGTCCCCCTGGGTTTTTGCCCATGATTAGTTTATAAGAATGTACACAGGAGCATTTTTCTTGTACATACTTTACAGCTCACAACATTTTCATGAAAAATTTGAACACGTCACTGAGACGTCACAATGAAATAATAAACGTTTCTTGATATGATGAGAAGTAACTAGTTTAATAGAAGCACAAAAAAGTGCAAGGTAAAAATAAAATGAATGGGAGCATATTACTCACACGTCATAATAGAATTCAAACGTAAAATTAACAAATATGAATTTGCGCGAAAGATTTGCTGATTTGTCCTCATAAGATTTAAGTTTGAAAGAAATAGTGGAGCACGGGAGGAATAATCATTGTCTTTTGAACGCGTTCAAGCCCAAAAATGAAAAGACATGAAATATTTTGATACGAGAATTAAAGCGAGGTGATACGCAGTGAAACTTGCCTTCGGCCGTGAAAAAAAAATGTAAGAAGGCTGTAACTGATGGCAGCTGATATGTGATCTATGATTCACAGTTCATCCACAACGTGAAAACCAGTAATAGTAATGTCTTCATAAATCCCCAATTAATCTAATACTTTGAAAGTCTTTAGGCAAATAATTGTAGGTATCATGTTCCAAAAACATCATTGCTCATTATTTGCATAATGATCTATATCAAAAGAACTTCATAAACATTCCAATTAACTGATCGACGTTGACTTTCATTAACAGAAAACAGGGTCGTAATTCCGATAGCCATATATTTATAATATGTTTAAGCTTGTGTATGAATATGCTCATTATAATTTAACGTAGTTACTACTTCCCAGGTCACGGTCATTAAGTTAACACTAAGCATATACTTCAATCTGGGATTATTCAATCCCCTTATATTAGGAGATTATTAATGGTATGGAGAGACGAGGAAGAAAACAGAAGAACGGGAAAAGTATTGAAAGATGGGGAAGTTAAGAATAAGAACGAAAAGACTAGAAAAACAAAGAAAGACTCACATCAACTGCATGTGGCCTTTAGTTTAACACTTGTTTTATAGAGTGCTGCCATCAGTTAGGGTTTGATATTTCCATGATGTCAAGATGGAAGATAAAACCCGCGCTAAGCATGCCCGTATTATTGCGTCGCTGAAGCAGGACCGATTCGGTAGCGCTATTAAGGACACCGCTGTACATGTTTGGAAAATTTCGGAAACTGTAGAATTTGTGCTTGCGCACGGGTTCAATTTTGGCATACCCAAACCTCACATTAGCCGTGAAGAGGTGTTTATGGAATTTAAACTCCTCTATTCACAGCTAATGCGGCACAATCCTACTTGCAAGGATGACACAGCTTCAGCCAAGGCGCGTTTGGCTGATCTCGCGCACTCGTATTGTGGCATACCTAACGACATGTCCGATTTCCATATGACGCGCGAATGTATGACGGCTGTGCATGGTCTTAGGTCTAACAAAGACATTCACATTTATAAACCCGACAAAGGCACCGGTGTTGTTCTTTTGAATAAGCGTGATTATGTTGGTAAGATGATGGATGTTCTTGATGATGATTCCAAATTTCGGTGCATTGGTCCTGCATGTAATCACGATCGGTCCAGTTGCCTGGAGGGTAGGTTGCAGCGGTACCTGCTAGATTTGCGTAAGAATGATCAGCTAGCACATAATATTTATGATAGGATCCGCCCGCATGTCTCTCAGCGCCCCCGTATGTATGGCTTACCCAGTGGCGGATCTAGCCTGGTAAGACACAATACATTATACGGGCCCGCCATTGTGCACAAACAAAGCGGGCCGATAGAATGTATTGTGTCTAATCCGGCTAGATCCGCCACTGGACTTACCGAAGACACATGAAGCCAATACTCCGCTCCGCCCTATTCTTTCCATGACTGGTTCAGCGCAGCATGAACTGGCTAGGTTGTTGAGGGAGCTCCTGCAACCTGTGCTTGAGCGATACTCAACCTATGCAATTAAGGACTCTTTTACATTTGCTCGGTCGGTTCGTCAGATGGTAATTAGTGAATCTGTCTCTTTATGTTTGTTTGATGTCTGTAGTTTGTTCACCAACGTGCCACTAAAGGAGACCATTGATATCTGTGTCTCCGCCCTCCATCATGGTGAGTTGGATGAACCTCCTATCTCCGAATCCGTGTTTGTTGAACTAATGAAACATGCTACAAGTGCTGTCGAGTTTAGCTTTAATGATATCATGTATTCGCAGATCTATGGTGTTGCTATGGGTTCCCCGTTGGGCACCGTGCTTGCTAATATCTTTGTTGGCTTTCATGAAGCCCCCTTCATGAAAACATCACTGATCTTAGCCTTACCCCGCTCGCATACTTTCGTTACGTTGATGATACCTTTGCTATGTTTGATTCAAGCGCTGCGTGCAAGGACTTTACACAACTCAACTCGCTTTATCCACCGCTTCGGTTTACATGTGAGATGGAGCAGTCTAACGCGCTTCCATTTTTGGATGTTCTGGTAGAGAAGAGTGGCGGCAAACTTCTCACGTCCGTATATCGTAAACCTACGTTTACGGGCCAGTACACTTGATTGGATTCGTACAGTGCTACATCGTATAAAACTGGTTTGATTAAAGATCAGCTCCGAACAAAGCAATATCTATTTTATTTGAAAGCAAATGATACTTGTATACCAAAAATGTAACATTTTTAGCAAGAAAATATTTTCCGGCGGAGATATAAGCAAAAATCTAAGTTTACGGCGAAAACTTTTTTGATGACTATCGGTCAACTCTGTAAAAAAACGTGACGTCATCGTATGAACATACGCTAACAGCTCGCTCACGTGTTATGTACATGTACGTACACATCGTGCTGCAGTTCTACGCTGATAACAGACACGAAGCATTGTTGGGGTTAAATTCAGACGACAGTTTTGCCCATTCTCCGTATTTTTTTTTTCGTTTTTTCACAATAATGTCGAAGAGAGCAGTTGGAAGGCGTTGCATGGTAGGGAAATGCAGCAATGTGGCAGGAAGAGGAGAGTTTGGCCGGGAGTTTAGCATTTTCCAGGCACCACAAGCTACCCGGAAACTATGGGTCAAGTTTTTGTTACGAACACGTACATTTGACGATGAGGCCATGCAAAATGTACACATTTGTAGTGGACATTTCTTGAAGTCGGACTTCGTTCAGTCTCAGATCGTTCCATTCACATTAGGACACCGGAAAGCTGCACCACAGTTGGAGTCTGGGGCAGTCCCGTCCATTAAGACAGCTGTGCCTTTTAGTGTTTTGCTTGGCTTTGAGAAGACCAGAGACCAATTTTGCAAGTCGCCAATCAAAATTGAGACGTTGAATCTGCCACAACGTCGACCTGCCATTGCGTACGACTACGAGAATACATCATGTACGTCAGTCTCTACAAGTTGCACAACTGCAACATGTAGTTTTTTTTTTCCGTTGAGTAAGTCTTGTTTTCACATTTATGTAATCTTCGCCTACTTTATAAAAATGTTATTATGTTTTATTTTGCTACTTTAGTACATTCTTATTACTTGTCGTACGTGTACGACGGTCTTGTAGCCGTACTAATGTGTTTTCTTAGTGTATTTTTTAATCAGTTATTTAGGTATAAGGACCCCATTGGAAATAAGCCAATTCGGCTTTCATGGGCTATCCTGTCATGGTACCTGGTTATGTTTGTATTGCAATATACCCGACGAATAAAATCAAATCAAATCAAATCAAATCATTTATCTACCATTTCTTGTATGCCATCTTTCATCAAAAAACACGGAGAATGGTGAAATATATCCTCATATCTGCAATCACTTCAGGAAAATCCAGCAGATGTTTCATTAGACGATAGAATAACATTTGAGTCCATTTGAGTCCAAGAAACCAAATATGTTATTAAACTATGTAGAATAACTTCCTCTTTCCGTTAATGGATGTCAATGCATGGGCTATAAAGCTAGTCCCGTTGCAGGCTGTTTCGCGTAGTATAAACGTCCTCGAAAATTGTTATTATGTCTAATTGCATCCATGGTGTCACACAGAATTATAATCTGTAAAGTATGTCAAAAAATAATTACATTCGCCATTTGGATATCGATTACTAAAGAAATCGTTTTGCAATATGAGAACTTATTCTGGAATATGAAAATATAGCTACTTCTCTACCAGGCAGTGGAAACCCCCATCCGCTTTGCTTAAGTAGTCACAAAGAAATAGGGAATTGTGTGAAGCGTGTCATGCGTCCCTTTCTTCCATTTTTGTCTCTTGGGTGTCCTTGGCATTCACATTTTTACTAACTATAATTATGCAAACCATTCTAACAAAGGTTGTTCCTGATCACGTTAATAATGTCTTCCTAAAAAGATCAAAACAACTCATTCATTAAACAGGCGCATGATTTTGTTGAATTATTTATATCAAGTTACAAAATTAATGGTCAACATCTTTACCATTGCTCAGCTTTTCACATTGATGAAAAATTAAGTTTTAGAAAAGAATATTCAGATGCCTTTCATCTTCAACAACAAAAACAACAGCGAGAACGATGATAATTATGATGCTAAACTCAGCATTGCCATAACAATAATAGCAGATAAAAACAAAACAGATATAAGTGTGCCATTGTTTATTGTGCGTTGTGAGTCCCCCTTTTGTCAAAACTTGGATGAAAGGAACTTATCACATATATACATACAAGATAAAGTTCGGGTTCTGGTCATAATAGTGTGAAATAAACTTTCTCAAAGCAATTGGGAAATGTTAATTATATAGGATATCTCTTGTGCTGAATACTATTGTGTTTTGCTCTGATTTTTTATTTATATAAGCCGAACTTAATGTATATTTTTGCTGTCAGATTTGTTTGCAAATGTCTTTTTTTACTGTCAAGTAGAAAAGAGAATATTGTTAAACTTGCAATGTATAGTACACATATCACTTAGGAACTCTGAATTTGTGCTTCCAAAGCGTGTATGTCCTACCTTCCTGAATAATGGTGTGAATGCACTTGTAGGAGAGTCCATTTAGTTTTGTAGGGGGGGGGGGGGGGGAGTGGTGTGCAACACATTTGAATTCATTTCTATTTTCTATACATCACTCATTCTTCTTAATAGTGATATTTTATTACGATTGAATGAAATCCAGCTTTGCTTCCTACTTTATCTTTCTTTTAATGAAATGTGACAATAACCATTAAAAATGTAGACTTAATAACTTAATAACTTAGTATTTAATAATTAACTTTCAAAGAGTATTTTCTCGAGCAAACTGTTCAAAGTTATATTGCATAATAATAAACATTATACTGATGGCACAGGTTTCTGTATGAGGAAACATTTTCAAGCCATTCTGAGCCTAAACAAAATGTTCAACACTCAAAATTTTGGGCGGGATTTGCCGCCCACGGCATGGTAGGGGTTAAAATTAATAACTTTATGGAGACCAATCACCCAAAAATATCTTTCTCTGAATGCTTTGGTTTCTGTCCCAGTGTAATTTTTAAAATAGCAGCTTTTAATATTACTTCTGTAGAGAAAAAGGCAAGTTCCAATACACTTTAAATGCAAGCGAAAGCAAATATGAATCGACTCCCATATGTGCATGCACACACTCGTTCAATACATCTTACTGTAGTCCTGTACACAGGTTTTCATGTTATTATTTCCTTTATACTCTTAACATATGTCGGGTAAAGGTTTTTCGTGTTGATTTTACTCGCTTTTACACATATATTTTTGGGTGACTGGTACCTCTGAAAAAGTTTATGCTTATTGATTATAGTCTATTTCATCTTATTCCTCCTTCATTCAGAATGGTTGTTCTAATTTGCTTCACAATTTGCAATTGATCGCAACTTTCTTGCAACACTCCATTAGCCTCATTACGCTCACGAATAGCTTGTATCATATCATCTTTGATCCACAGTGATTCTTCTCTACCCATTAAGTCATGATATATCACTTGCAAAAGCTATCGTGCAATTACAATTTATTATTAATCAGGTGTTGTGGTCTAGTGGATAAGTCACCGGACTGTAGATCACAAGGTACAGGGTTCAATCCCACCATGGCACTAACGTCCTTTGGCAAGACTCTAATCTACATTTGCCACTCTCCACCCAGGTGTAAATGGGTACCTGATATGCTTGAGCGCTAGTTACTTTGGTGGCTCGGCTATAACCAGGGTAATAATAATATCTACGCGCCATGAACGTCACTGCGTGACGGATATGAGCGCTATATAAGTGGCCACTATTATTATTATTATCATTGCTCTGTGCTAAACCTGAATTATTTCAGTTGAAAAATGGCCTAAGGAATGGGAATAGTCATTGAGCTATTACTGTGAGCTTTTACTGTTATTTTATCCTTAAAATTTTAAGGTTTTTGAAATCTTCTTATTTAGCTGCAATACCATTCAAAGTACGTCTTCTCTATAAAAAAAAACAGTACAGGTTCTTCTTATTCTTACTTGATAACTGAATTCTATTGGGCTGTCTTTATCAAAATTTAGTTACATTGTTTTGAAATAATATTGGGACCATAATTCACGCCTTTTTCCTTTATGCTGAATCTTTTAACCATGTCCCCCTTCTCTATACGTCACATTTTTGTATCAATATAACAATACCATGGAGTCATATGTAGATTTATATGTATAGTAATACTGCTAAATGAAGATGTAAAATGCATACTTACAAATGTAATTATGAGTAATTTTTGTATAACACGGGGTACGGTCAAATGTATCCTCATAATCTGTAATTACAGTACTTCATGAATCTAGCTGATATTTCATTAGACGATAGAATAACATTTGACTCCAGCTTCAAGAAACCAAAATTATGTATTAAACTTCGAAGGATAACTAACTACCTCTTTCCGTTAATGTACGCAGATGCAAGGCATTTGGCTGTTGCGCCAAATGCGCATGCTTCGCGTAGTCTAACCTTCCATAAAATTGTGCCAATGAAAAAGCTGACCGAAGTAAATATCTTCCAGTACGATATTTGCCTAATTTTGTTTATTAATGAGGAGTTGTTTGTACTTTGTATATTTCTTCTGTCTTTATCTCTCTCCCTTTCTCTCTTACTATAAAGTTATGTGAGCTGATTACTTTTACCGCTTAATGTTTATTATGTGTGATTGCATCCATCATGTGACCCAAAATTATATCTCTACAGTGTGTCCAAATAATAATTACAATCTCCATTTACAGTCAGACCCAACTTTGGAAAACCGAGCACAGGTTTATACTCCGAAAACGGCGTATAGAGCAAGATGAATATAGAGCCCTCATCGTTCAGTGCGAGACAGTGTGTACAAAAGCCATGGGGAAAATCCTGCAATGTCAACCTGCTGTTGATAATATAATTTTCAAAAATAATGCTGCGGATATATTTATTTCAAATGTTTGTCATTTGAAAGTCATTTCATATGGCGAATCATTCACGAAGTTTGAAGTTAATTAACAAGCAGCATTATTTTTAAGAATATGCCGTTGGCAGGTTGACTTAGCAAGATTTTCCACATGCCTTTTGTACACACTGTCTCACACTGAACGATGAGGGGTCTATATTCGTACGCCGTTTTCGGAGTATATACCTGTGCTCGGTTTTACGAAGTTGGGTCTGACTGATTTAGGTATCGATTACGGCAGAAATAATTTTGCTATATGAAAAGTGTCACTCTAGATTCGGAAATTATAACCATTTATCTACCATTTCTTGTATGCCATCTTTCATCAAAAAACACGGAGAATGGTGAAATATATCCTCATATCTGCAATCACTTCAGGAAAATCCAGCAGATGTTTCATTAGACGATAGAATAACATTTGAGTCCATCTTCAAGAAACCAAATATGTTATTAAACTATGTAGAATAACTTCCTCTTTCCGTTAATGGATGTCAATGCATGGGTTATAAAGCTAGTCCCGTTGCAGGCTGTTTCGCGTAGTATAAACGTCCTCGAAAATTGTGCAAAGAAAAAAAGTTCGTCTATCTAATTTCGTTAAATAATGAGGAGTTGTTTTTAGTTTGTATATCTGTCTCTTACTGATAGATCTGTGGCTTTATTACTTTCCCGTTGTTTGTTTTATTTTGTTTTATTATGTCTAATTGCATCCATGGTGTCACACAGAATTATAATCTGTAAAGTATGTCAAAAAATAATTACATTCGCCATTTGGATATCGATTACTAAAGAAATCGTTTTGCAATATGAGAACTTATTCTGGAATATGAAAATATATAGCTACTTCTCTACCAGGCAGTGGAAACCCCCATCCGCTTTGCTTAAGTAGTCACAAAGAAATAGGGAATTGTGTGAAGCGTGTCATGCGTCCCTTTCTTCCATTTTTGTCTCTTGGGTGTCCTTGGCATTCACATGAATGAAAATATTTTATTCAGAATATACAGATTTCCTCACATATTTTTTTACTAACTATAATTATGCAAACCATTCTAACAAAGGTTGTTCCTGATCACGTTAATAATGTCTTCCTAAAAAGATCAAAACAACTCATTCATTAAACAGGCGCATGATTTTGTTGAATTATTTATATCAAGTTACAAAATTAAATTAATGGTCAACATCTTTACCATTGCTCAGCTTTTCACATTGATGAAAAATTAAGTTTTAGAAAAGAATATTCAGATGCCTTTCATCTTCAACAACAAAAACAACAGCGAGAACGATGATAATTATGATGCTAAACTCAGCATTGCCATAACAATAATAGCAGATAAAAACAAAACAGATATAAGTGTGCCATTGTTTATTGTGCGTTGTGAGTCCCCCTTTTGTCAAAACTTGGATGAAAAGAACTTATCACATATATACATATAAGATAAACCCTGATAGCAGAGAGTGGTAAAAATGACGTGATATTGACGTGATATTTACGTCGTGGTTTACGTCTTTTTTACGTCCTGTAATTACGTCAATAAGACGACAACTTGCACCAACGCAAGACATCATGAGGACGTCTTATTTTGACGTCATCTTTACGTCTTCCAGGTCAGTGAATGACAACTTCATGACGTCTTGCAAATCACCAAATGATGACTTTTTGACGTCTTTTGGACGTCTTGCTGGTGACTAAATGACCACTTTATGACGTCTTTTAGAGGTCTTGCGGGTGGTAAAAAATGACGTGATATTTACGTCGTGATTTACGTCTTTTTTACGTCCTGTAATTACGTCAATAAGACGACAACTTGCACCAACGCAAGACATCGTGAGGACGTCTTATTTTGACGTCATCTTTACGTTTTGCAGGTCACTGAATGACGACTTCATGACGTCTTTTGGACGTCTTGCAAATCACCAAATGACGACTTTTTGACGTTTATTGGACGTCTTCCAGGTCACTAAATGACCATTTTATGACGTCTTTTAGAGGTCTTGCGGGTGGTAAAAACTGACGTGATATTTAAGTCATAGTTTACGTCTATTTTACGTCCTGTAATTACGTCAATAAGACGAAAACTTGCACCAACGCAAGACATCATGAGGACGTCTTATTTTGACGTCATCTTTACGTCTTGCAGGTCACTGAATGACGACTTCATGACGTCTTTTGGGCGTCTTGCAAATCACCAAATGACGACTTTGTGACGTCTATTGGACGTCTTGCTGGTCACTAAATGACCACTTTATGACGTCTTTTAGAGGTCTTGCGGGTGGTAAAAAATGACGTGATATTTACGTCGTGATTTACGTCTTTTTTACGTCCTGTAATTACGTCAATAAGACGACAACTTGCACCAACGCAAGACATCGTGAGGACGTCTTATTTTGACGTCATCTTTACGTTTTGCAGGTCACTGAATGACGACATCATGACGTCTTTTGGACGTCTTGCAAATCACCAAATGACGACTTTTTGACGTTTATTGGACGTCTTCCAGGTCACTAAATGACCATTTTATGACGTCTTTTAGAGGTCTTGCGGGTGGTAAAAAATGACGTGATATTTAAGTCATAGTTTACGTCTATTTTACGTCCTGTAATTACGTCAATAAGACGACAACTTGCACCAACGCAAGACATCATGAGGACGTCTTATTTTGACGTCATCTTTACGTCTTGCAGGTCACTGAATGACGACTTCATGACGTCTTTTGGGCGTCTTGCAAATCACCAAATGACGACTTTGTGACGTCTATTGGACGTCTTGCTGGTCACTAAATGACCACTTTATGACGTCTTTTAGAGGTCTTGCGGGTGGTAAAAAATGACGTGATATTTACGTCGTGATTTACGTCTTTTTACGTCCTGTAATTACGTCAATAAGACGACAACTTGCACCAACGCAAGACGTCATGAGGACGTCTTATTTTGACGTCATATTTACGTCTTGCAGGTCAGTGAATGACAACTTCATGACGTCTTGCAAATCACCAAATGACGACTTTTTGACGTCTTGCAGGTCACTAAATGACCACTTTATGACGTTTTTAGACGTCTTGCGGGTGATAAAAAATGACGTGGTATTTACGTCGTGGTTTACGTCTTTTTTACGTCCTGTAATTACGTCAATAAGACGACAACTTGCACCAACGCAAGACATCATGAGGACGTCTTATTTTGACGTCATCTTTACGTCTTGCTGGTCAGTGAATGACAGCTTCATGACGTCTTTTAGAGGTCTTGAGTGTGGTAACAAATGACGTGATATGCTAGACGCCCAAAAGACGTCAAAGAATCGTCATTTGGTGAACTGCAAGATGTCCAAAAGACGTAATAAAGTCGTCATTTAGTGACCTGCAAGACGTAAAGATGACCTCAGAATAAGACCTCCTCATGACGTCTTGCGTTGGTGCAAGTTGTCGACTTATTGACGTAATTACAAGACATAAAAAAGACGTAAATCACGACTTAAATATCACGTCATATTTTACCACCCGCAAGACGTCCAAAAGAGGTCCAAAAGTCGTCATTTGGTGATTTGCAAAGTCATCATTTAGTGACCTGCAAAACGTAAAGATGACCTCAAAATAAGACGTCCTCATGACGTCTTGCGTTGTTGCAAGTTTTAGACTTATTGACATAATTACAGGACGTAAAAAAGACTTAAATCACGACTTAAATATTACGTCATATTTTACCATCTGAACCACTAATTACAATCTGTTTAAGTGTAATGACGACCTGTCAAAAGCATTCATGAGCACATGGATACCAAAATTCAAAGTACATACATGTACAATCACTGAAAAATAAGTTATGCATAATATACAAGGCAGACATAAAATCAGTTTCACATTTTTAATGCCACTGGTATGAAAATCAGCTGCAAACATCCATTCATAAAACATACATAACAATGATAATCAAAACTGATGTGTGAGTAATTATATACAGGTATATGTTAACAGGTGGATTATTTAATCACACAGTGGGAAACACAAGCTACCCTAATGAAAAGAGTTGTGAAAATGAATGGATTTTTGGCACGAAGTAAAAAAAGGGTAAGAAAATACATTAAGTATTTGAACATTTACCAAAAAAACAGCATCACTGACAAAATTGGAGGGGAAAGTACCTGATTTCTATGGTCTCAAAAATGGTAATGTTGAATGTAAATGAATTACTAACTCATGAAAAAGCTTGAGTATAAGATTTTGTTAAGAATGTTTTGCCTCATTTGCATAAAGTAGATACTCAAAATTATTTGCAAAGCATTTTTTTTTCAATTTGGGTTTGAATCTAGATCTTGCACCAGAACAATGTTTTATACAAGAACAAGGAAAAATAAAGAAAGTTAATTATGGAACGAAATGCTAGGAATCTATGTAAGACAACAAACCAAATGGTGGAACTGTAATCAGAATAAGTTGGTTCAAAATAATGCAAGTTGATTTACCCTTGAATTTCTTTGACAAATATATTTTTCACAAGGAAAAATGCCTGAATGAAGCATATTAATTGTACGTAGCATTTCAGTCCAGTTCATAAGAAATAAATACGCACAACTTGGTGACTATGAAAAGTTCATTATTAACATAAACTTCATAGTGGCTCTTTGAATAATTGATGTACATGTATAACTAATGAATTCTCTGTCCTGTGGATTGGCAGACGAATATAGTCTTAGGAATAATAAAATAAAAGATTTTGAGTTATGAAAACTGCAACTCTCAATCATTGCAAGATATGGCATATTGACAAAATCTATCAAGCTCTTCTCCTAAAGAAAATGCGCTATTGGTAAAAATACCCTTTTACATCTACCAATATATTCTGCAAAAAGTATGAAAGTGCTGAAAATTGCATACACAGTTTCAATTCAGTTCAATTTTATTTTAGTTTCTAATATTTTATATCAAATAAAACTTTGTCATATGTTTAAAGGTTATCAGGAGTACTTGCAGTGTGATTTCAGTTTGACACTAACTTTACTTTTGAATTGCTTGTCAATTGCCATGTTTTAACTTCCAATTCTACAAATATTTAGGACATTTTAGGTGCTTTATTTTCATGGAATGTATTCATAAAATGCTATTAGGTTGGATACAAATGGATGGGAACTCTCTTCATTTCTTCCATACATTACCAATACTCCAGATGACATTTAAATGTACATTTATGGACAGAACTAACTGCAGTTTAGTATAAGTTTAAGTTTCATGTCATGCAATCATGAAACAAGTAAAACATTTACATTTTATGTGAATAAAACATTTAGCGCTCCTTATGGAGATAGAGGCACCGAAAATGTATATGAAATACATGCAAGCATCTGTGGAATTCTTAAGAGCATCCCAAAAAACAGATAGTTGTTTGAAATATAGAAGAAATCCACTCCAGAATTTATTCTTCTTATTTCATGAGAAAACATCATACAGAACAGTACAAATGTCACACAAATCTCATACAGGAAGATATGACATTTCAAAATTTCATTTTTATTTTCTTGACCAGTCCTTGCAAATATTTAAATGGGCGAGTAGATGTCATCACCTCATAATTTTTTTCAAATACACTGTATATGGATTTCTAAAAAAACTTTAAGCTCACACTCGTAACACATATCCCCATAGCAAAATGTATTATTTCTCCTTTATTTCGGGCGGTGATAAGACAAGTTTTAGATTCTCATAGCTGAAATATGAAACGGATAGCAAATTGTGAGGCAATGATATCATCACCTCGCTCATTAAAACACTAAGGACTGGTCAAAAAGTGTTTTTCCCTCAAAATATGAACTTTCATAATGTCATAACTTCCTTATTTCTTATCTTTTAGCACTGTTTCATATTTAATTTGTTTCTGTATGTTTTAAACCTGTAGAGAGGATTCTTTCTTTAATTATTGCCAGTTGTAGCTACAGCTTTTTACAGATTATTTGAGTATTCCTCTGTGTCCATTGGCAAGGCTTCTTCTTCCTCCTGCAGTTCTGGAGTTACAGGCCTCCGAAGCTCCAGATCATTCTTTGGTATGCTTTGATAAATGTACTTCAAGTAGTATTGAATGCCACTTTCCACCTCGTCAAGCGGAGCAGATCTTGTCCGTTCGTTGCCCCTCACAGTCACTGGAAAAGAAATAGAATGTGAAAGGAAAATATAATTAAAAATTTAAATATTACCTCTCAGATCCGAAAGATACTGTATTGCTTCACTTCTTTTATTTCTCACATTTAGCAAATACCTGAAATACATGGCCTGAAAATAAACTGCAATGGCCTGAATTCAGGCTTTTGCCTGGAAACTGGCATCTTTGTACACATATACTGACCACTAAAATTGTTTTGTAGACCTTTCTCTTTTTTTTTCTTTTTGTACCACGGGAGATGGCGACTTCACTTCTAGGAAACTTTGGCAGTAACAGGCGCGGATCCATAGGGGGGCGCAAGGGGCGTGCGCCCCCCGCCCGTTTTGTCTGACAAAGTATGCCCCCGGACCCCTTAGATGGCCGTTTGGCTTCGTCAAACGGAGGGTTCCTCAGTGTGCGCCCCCTTTCTGAAATGCGCCCCCTTTCTGAAAATCCTGTATCCGCCCCTGAGTAAAGCTGTTTTTCAATTAAAAACTGAATGCTAGAAGCATAACGAACTTCAAAAGGCACCAGTTCAAACACTGTAATGAAGCTAACAGCCCTTAGAGGTAAAAACATCTCTGAAGATCTTTATCTTAATTTCTGCCTAATGATGCAAACAGCAGTCCTTCTGGATTAGAGCATTATGGCAGTTAAGCAGAGGGAAGGCAGAAAGAGTTAAGCATACAAACATACCTATCTGACAATATTTTGAAACACTAAAAAAAAAAATATATATATATATATATATATCCAAGTTATATATATCCAAGTTACTTTGTGATAAATAATGTGGGGGTCCAAAAAATAATTTAAATGTAATCTTCTAGATGTCTGCAACTATCTGCTTATGATTCAAGAAGAAAAGATAATCAACAGACTCTTCTGAAGATGAGAAAATGTATATACATTTAATTACCAAAGATAACATCTATCATCGCCTTATATCCCGAAAACTTGTGCTTCTGCCACGTTGTCCCATCCAACTGAATTGCACAGACAACTGAGGGTCCATCATTGTGTCCAGCACACGCCTTACTGATTCTTTGGTGGCCCCTCCACATCTCTTTAAGTATGACATCTGGAAAAATGAAAGGGAATAGCAGTAAACATGTATTATTCTCACTTTCATGCATCTTCCTATCTGATTTAAACATGCATAAGATCTCACAATTGAAACCGATACTGATTTCAAAAGTTCTTTCAAACTTAATTATTCCAAGCAGAGGTCAATTTCATTATAGGCAGGCAAACTCTGGAAGACCTACAAGGTGGATGCAAAGCATTGTTTTTCCTCCTGCAAGCTCTGTAAACAACCTGAGGCTGAAATTGATAACTATATTGCAAAGAAAATGCATTTAGCAGCAGCTTTGCAAGCAAGACAAAAACAAACTTTCTGGCTGTTTGAAGTCATGACATAGCTGCAGAACAATTTATTGACCTCTCCTGTATGTAATAATGGAAATCTCCAAAAATCTCCAAAAATAATTGTCAATTTCAATTCTGGAATGAACATGCATGTCACTAACAGTATATTTAATCCAACTTTCTACAATAAACAAATATGCTGTTGAAATTCTGATAGTTAATTTTCCCAATTAAGCTGAATGTTTGCATTAATAATTGAGTATAAAGTGCAGAAGAAAGTTAATGAATCAACTGTATAACACTATTATAAGCAGATAAAGACACTCACAAATTGCTTTTTTTGCAAGATCCTCCTGAAGGATCGTGTTGACCTCACATAAGTCTTGAACGTTATTAAGTGGAAGAGAGGGTATTCCTTCTGGTATATCAGCAATTTCAGCCACTCTGCCCTTCTCCATTTTGGCACGGATTGCCCCAAGAAGTTTCCGGTTTTCCCTCACCTCCGACATGACTTCCTCCATCTTATTATGCAATCGTCTCAATTCTGAAATTAAATTGAAATATGAGAGCATTTATTTTTGTTTCTTTTTTGTATTTTTTCCTTATTCAATCGTAAATATTGTACATTCCAATCCAATCAGGGTATTTATATAGCACCAATATCTAGTTGCCTAATCAAAGGCCATGTTGAGACTGAAAAAAATACCAAAATGTCTCTTTTGATTTCTGCCTGACACCATACAATTTTAGGCAAATTATTTATTTCCCCTAATTTTTTACCTTCAATTTCATGACATTTTTAATTTAGAAACACATTTGATGTGACATTTGGGAGTAAATTTCATGACCTTTGAACTGGGCCATATTTGCCCACGATCTAATCAGCTCATCTCGTGTCATGCACTGCCGGTTTCCCTGAGCCAAATAGGAACAACATTCTTCCAAGGGTTCTCTTGATATTGTGTACATGGTGTAGGTGCGATTTTGTTCAGGCAGATGGATGGACCGACAACCTAAAAACATAATGCACCTACAAGCCCTAACAGGAGTATAGGAATAAAAGACAATCATAGAATATGTTTGGTTTGTTTAGAAATTTCAAATTTTCACTCTTTTTTCTGAAATGTACGTATGAACAGATCGAGGTGCCATCATGAATGCCCCCCCCCCCCCCCCAAGAAAAGAATAAGTGACATAAACTAATAAATAATAATCAAATGAATAAATTCATCAGAGACTTGCCTGATGGTGCCTTATATTTAAAAGCACTTCACTCTAACTCTAACAGTTTAATATTACAGTAACGTTAGTAACAATATTATTGGACAAAAGACATAGCCTATAGGGTACACTGCCTAACAGTTAGTATTTAGTCTACTTATTTCGATGTTTACTTCAATGTAAGTAGACTTAACTCTGGCAGTATTTAAATGATCACTAAATGATAATTTGTAATTGTATATATAATTTAATGTCCCAATGAAAGTGACAAAATACAGCACTCAGCAGATGCATAATTTCGATTGTAATGTATAATAACGGTCACTTGACAAATGTGATTGATAGTATACTGACAGTTCTACAAACAGTGTGACTAATAATAACACACGTTGTCTCACTATGAACATGGCAAACAAAGAAGCGGACAAAATATACAGCTCCTCATTGTACCTTCCACACTTGCTCTGGTAGACAAAAGAATATCCCTTCATTGCTATTATGTAAGATTATGTAGAGCAGGTGTCACATGCATATTCACCTGTTCTACTTATCTTACATAATAGCAATGAATTGATGTTCTTTTGTCTACCAGAACAATTGTGGAGGGTACAATGAGGATCTGTATATTTTCTCCACTCTCTTTTGTCATTGCATGCATCGTGTTCCTAGTGTCTATCTGTTACTGTCTTAGCTACACATAATGCACAGTGTGGTGTGAATACCTAACTTACTTGCCACGAAACCTGAACTTAAACTTTGATGGAAGGTCTTTAGAAGATCACCGAAGACGAGTTCGTATGCCTCATAATGCCTGAGAAGTTAGAGTAACCTGTTCCACTGCTATTTTTTCACATGCACACACTCCACACTGAGTCGAGCAGCGCGGCAATGCACGCACGTGAAACGACGGACGAGTAAAACGATCACGTTAAAAAACAAAAACAAAAAACAAAAAACAAACAAAACAAACAAAAAAAAACCATTATGTCAGCAAGATAATTGTATACATTGCGTACCGGCAAAAGGTACCGGCCGTGCATGCCTAGCCTGCCAGGCTAGCTAGCCGTGCATCAATATCACGCGCTAGTTGAGTGGCTCGATGACGTAGCCTGCAGTCAATATCATTTAATTGTATTAATTATCCTTTCTTCTTCTTTCCCTTATGTTTGCAATAGCAAAAAATTATTTAGCTTTTATATCCAAAGTCTAGCGAATGCATGTTCTGATATCCTTTTTTTTTAGGGCACATATCGAACCATAAGTTGTATATTGACGTCAAAATCACGTCATGAACTAGTCATTAAAAAAATATAGACATTGTCTAATTAATCCCAAACCGTTCCCATGTTTAGATTTAAACTGAATAATCGTTCATAAGTGGTAAATAATATTACGTCATGAACTAGTCATTCGGAGCTGGTCGTCAGTTGGCAATGAAGTCACGTAATATTAGGTGGTTTTTTTTGGTCTTGAATAATTGTTCATATAAGTGGTAAATAATTGACGTCAAAATCACGTCATGAACTAGTCATTCTTAGCTGGTCGTGAGTTGGAATGGAAGTCACGTAATATTAACGTCGAATTTTGGTCTTGAATAATCGTTAAACAAGTGGTAAATACTTGACGTCAAAGTCAAGTCGTTAACTAGTCATTCGTAGCTGGTCGTGAGTTGGCATTGAAGTGACGTAATAATTACGTCGTTTTTTGGTATTGAATTGTTCATATAAGTGGAAAATAACTGACGTCAAAATCACGTCATGAACTAGTCATCCGTAGCTGGTCGTGAGTTGGAATTTAAGTCACGTAATATCAACGTCGATTTTTGGTCTTCAATAATCATTAAACAAGTGGTAGATACTTGACGTTAAAATCGCGTCGTGAACTAGCCATTCGTAGCTGGTCATGAAATAGTAATGGATAGTGCGTAATAATTACGTCGTCTTTTGGTCTTGAATAATGGTTCATAAGTGGTAAATAAGTGACGTCAAAATCACGTCATGAACTAGTCATTCTTAGCTGGTCGTGAGTTGGAATGGAAGTCACGTAATATTAACGTCGAATTTTGGTCTTGAATAATCGTTAAACAAGTGGTAAATACTTGACGTCAAAGTCAAGTCGTTAACTAGTCATACGTAGCTGGTCGTGAGTTGGCATTGAAGTGACGTAATAATTACGTCGTTTTTTGGTATTGAATTGTTCATATAAGTGGAAAATAACTGACGTCAAAAGCACGTCATGAACTAGTCATCCTTAGCTGGTCGTGAGTTGGAATTTAAGTCACGTAATATCAACGTCGATTTTTGGTCTTCAATAATCATTAAACAAGTGGTAGATACTTGACGTTAAAATCGCGTCGTGAACTAGCCATTCGTAGCTGGTCGTGAGTTGGCAATGAAGTGACGTAATAATTACGTCGTTTTTTGGCCTAGTTGTTCATATAAGTGGAAAATAACAGAGGTCAAAATCACGTCATGAACTAGTCATTCTTAGCTGGTCATGAGTTGGAATGGAAGTCACGTAATATTAACGTCGAATTTTGGTCTTGAATAATCGTTAAACAAGTGGTAAATACTTGACGTCAAAGTCAAGTCGTTAACTAGTCATACGTAGCTGGTCGTGAGTTGGCATTGAAGTGACGTAATAATTACGTCGATTTTTGGTCTTCAATAATCATTAAACAAGTGGTAGATACTTGACGTTAAAATCGCGTCGTGAACTAGCCATTCGTAGCTGGTCGTGAGTTGGCAATGAAGTGACGTAATAATTACGTCGTTTTTTGGCCTAGTTGTTCATATAAGTGGAAAATAACAGAGGTCAAAATCACGTCATGAACTAGTCATTCTTAGCTGGTCGTGAGTTGGAATGGAAGTCACGTAATATTAACGTCGAATTTTGGTCTTGAATAATCGTTAAACAAGTGGTAAATACTTGACGTTAAAATCGCGTCGTGAACTAGCCATTCGTAGCTGGTCGTGAGTTGGCAATGAAGTGACGTAATAATTACGTCGTTTTTTGGCCTATTTGTTCATATAAGTGGAAAATAACTGACGTCAAAATCACGTCGTGAACTTGTTCATCGTAGCTGGTCGTGAGTTAGCAATGATGTGACGTAATAATTACGTCGTGTTTTTGGTCTTGAATTGTTCATATAAGTGGAAAATAACTAACGTCAAAATCACGTCGTGAAGTAGTCATTCGTAGCTGGTCGTGAAGTCACGTAATATTAACGTCGATTTTTGGTCTTGAATAATTGTTAAACAAGTGGTAAATACTTGACGTCAAAATCACGTCGTGAACTAGTCATTCGTAGCTTGTCGTGAGTTGGCAATGAAGAGACGTTATAATTACGTCGTTTTTAGGTCTTGAATTGTTCATATAAGTGGAAAACAACTGACGTCAAAATCACGTCATGTGAGTTGGAAATGAAGTCACGTAATAATTACGTCGTTTTTTGGTCTTGAATAATCGTTCATATAAGTGGCAAATAATTTACGCTAAAATCACGTCATAAAATAGTAATGGATACTGCGATTCTTAACTGCTCGTGGGTTGGTAATGAAGTGACGTAATAACTACGTCGTTTTTTGGGTCTTGAATAATCGTTCAAATTAGTGGTAAATACTTGACGTCATAAATAACTTCAGGAACTAGTCATGGATAGTGCAATTCTTAACTGGTCGTGAGTTGGCAATGACATGACGTGATAACTGCGTCGTTTTTTGGTTTTGAATAATCGTTCATAAGTGGTAAATAATTGACGTCAACATCACGTCAAGAATTAGTCATGGATGGTGAAATAACTGATCGTCAACTTGCAATGAAGTGACATAATAATTACGTCGTTTTTTGGTCTTGAATTGTTCATATAAGTAGAAAATAACTGACGTCATAATCACGTCGTGAACTAGTCATTCGAAGCTGGTCGTGAGTTGGCAATGAAGTGACGTAATAATTACGTCGTTTTTTTGTCTTGAATTGTTCATATAAGTGGAAAATAACTGACGTCAAAATCACGTCATGAACTAGTCATTCTTAGCTGATCGTGAGTTGGAATTGAAGTCACATAATATTAACGTCTATTTTTGGTCTTGTATAATCGTTAAATAAGTGGTAAATACTTGAGGTCAAAATTACGTCATGAACTAGGCATTCGTAGCTGGCCGTGAGTTGGAAATGAAGTGACGTAATAATTACGTCGTTTTTTGGTCTTGAATAATCGTTCATATAAGTGGTAAATAAATGACGTCAAAACCAGGTCATGAAATAGTAATGGATAGTGCGTAATAATTACGTCGTCTTTTGGTCTTGAATAATCGTTCATAAGTGGTAAATAAGTGACGTCAAAATCACGTCATGAACTAGTCATTCTTAGCTGGTCGTGAGTTGGAATTGAAGTCACGTAATAATTACGTCGTTTTTTGGTATTGAATAATCGTTAAACAAGTGGTAAATACTTGACGTCAAAATCACGTCGTGAACTAGTCATTCGTAGCTGGTCGTGAGTTGGCAATGAAGTGACGTAATAATTACGTCGTTTTTGGTCTTGAATAGTTCATATAAGTGGAAAATAACTGACGTCAAAATCACGTCATGAACTAGTCATTCTTAGCTGGTCGTGAGTTGGCAATGAAGTGACGTAATAATTACGTCGTCTTTTGGTCTTGAATAATCGTTCAAATAAGTGGTAAATAATCGACGTCAAAATCACTTCATGAACTAGTCATGGATAGTGCAATTCTTAACTGGTCGTTAGTTGGCAATGACATGACGTGATAATTGCGTCGTTTTTTGGTTTTGAATAATCGTTCATAAGTGGTAAATAATTGGCGTCACCACCACGTCAAGAATTAGTCATGGATGGTGAAATAACTGATCGTCAGCTTGCAATGAAGTGACATAATAATTACGTCGTTTTTTGTCTTGAATTGTTCATATAAGTGGAAAATAACTGACGTCAAAATCACGTCATGAACTAGTCATTCGTAGCTGGCCGTGAGTTGGAAATGAAGTAACGTAATAATTATGTCTTTTTTTGTCTTGAATGATCGTTCATATAAGTGGTAAATAATTGACGTCAAAATCACGTCATGAAATAGTAATGGATAGTGCGATTCTTAATTGGTCGTGAGTTGGCAATAAAGTGACGTAATAATTACGTCGTCTTTTGGTCTTGAATAATCCTTCATATAAGTGGTAAATACTTGACGTCAAAATCACGTCATTAACTAGTCATGATTGTAGCTGGTCGCGAGTGGTCAATGCAGTGACGTAATAATTACGTCGTTTTTTTGTCTTGAATAATCAATCATATAAGTGGTAAATAATTAACGTCAAAATCACGTCATAAACTAGTCATCCAAATAAGACAATACATACTCGTCTTAGAAAGTCGTCACGAAGACGTCGTAATAACGTCATTCATACGACGTATGACCAGTTGACCAGAATACGACCAATATACGGCGTCTTTAAGACGTCCGTCTGCTATCAGGGAAGTTGAGTTCTGGTCATAATAGTGTGAAATAAACTTTCTCAAAGCAATTGGGAAATGTTAATTACATAGCATATCTCTTGTTCTGAATACTATTGTGCTTTGCTCTGATTTTTTATTTATATCAGCCGAACTTCCAAAGCGTGTATGTCCTACCTTCCTGAATAATGGTGTGAATGCACTTGTAGGAGAGTCCATTTAGTTTTGTAGGAGGGGGGGGGGGGGGGGTGAAGTGGTGTGCAACACATTTGAATTCATTTCTATTTTCTATACATCACTCATTCTTCTTAATAGTGATATTTTATTACGATTGAATGAAATCCAGCTTTGCTTCCTACTTTATCTTTCTTTTAATGAAATGTGACAATAACCATTAAAAAATGTAGACTTAATAACTTAATAACTAATAATAATTACTTAATAATTAACTTTCAAAGAGTATTTTCTCGAGCAAACTGGGCAAAGTTATATTGCATAAGAATAAACATTATACTGATGGCACAGGTTTCTGTATGAGGAAACATTTTCAAGCCATTCTGAGCCTAAACAAAATGTTCAACACTCAAAATTTTGGGCGGGATTTGTCGCCCACGGCATGGTAGGGGTTAATAACTTTATGGAGACCAATCACCCCAAAATATCTTTCTCTGAATGCTTTGGTTTCTGTCCCAGTGTAATTTTTAAAATAGCAGCTTTTAATATTACTTCTGTAGAGAAAAAGGCAAGTTCCAATACACTTTAAACGAAGTGAAAGCAAATATGAATCAACTCCCATATGTGCATGCACACACTCGTTCAATACGTCTTACTGTAGTCCTGTACACAGGTTTTCACGTTATTATTTCCTTTATACTCTTAACATATGTGACCCGCCGCCTCAAAACCTACAATAAGTCGCATGGACCACAACGTAGCAAACAGCCCAAAATAGTAAATTTGCTTGGATCAGTCGATTTTCTGTTTTTGATAGAAATGGGTAGTTTCATTATCATTCTATCATGTCTCAAGTTTGTGAGTCGTAATTCGATATAAAAATATGTTTTTGGGGCATTTTAAAATGACTCCTTTTTTTCACCTGTCGAGCTAATGAATGTTTGGAGAGCTTTTGTAATACTTTCATTCAATGCCAACTTACTACTTTAGCTCTAAAGGTATTAAATTGATTTTTGGAGTGAGCAATGAATAGGTCCTCCTGGAGCAGTGTCCAAAAAATCAGCCTAATCTGATAATCCCTTCATACCGGTTGCTATGGCCATTTGAATAACCAGTTTTACTCGCGCGCACACAGAGAGCGAAGGTTTAGCACTCTTTTGTTCCGAACTTAAATCGCCATTCTCTCTGAATAGGAGTTATTGATTGCTGGTTAAATACTGATTCTACATGTGATATTTAAAGGTGTTATCGTTGAGTAAACTAGGCAAGTGATATACCGTTGGAAAGCTGAGAATCTCTACTTTCAGAAAATGTATAGAACAAGAAAAATAATTTTGGCGACTTATTGTAGGTTTTGAGGCGTCGGGTCACATATGTCGGGTAAAGGTTTTTCGTGTTGATTTTACTCGCTTTTACACAACTGGGCGTTGTGGCGTGCGCCTGTAATCCAGCTACCAGTGGAAGTTATAAACTGATTCAGCGGACCCAGGTTCGAGACTGAGTCACGTCTTTCGGATGGTGACGTTAAAGGTCGGTCCCAGACGTAAATAATCATATCTGATTGATACACGTCTGTAAAAACCCAATTACACAACACACACACACTCGCTTTTACACATATATTTTTGGGTGACTGGTACCCCTGAAAAAGGTATAGACTAGATAACTGTCAATAGCATAATGATGATATATACCTGAACAATTTGTATTCTGACCTGCACATGTATTCTTATAGGTGGGACTGTTACAATGATTTTGTTCTATTTTGATACTTTATGATATGCCATGGATAGACCATCGTAAACGTCTTTGCTTACTAACAATTTTTTCACTAGCCTCTTCTAAAACGGTGGCAGGGTTATGCTTATTTTTAGGGTTTTACTATATTCTATAATGGTGAGGAAATTATATGCAATTTACTCGATTCGTTTTGTAATGAATTGAACCAAATCACACCATTGACAATTGATGTCAAGAATGCATATTAAAGATTGTTAATTGATTGTTGAATGACGAACCACCATTCTTTTTGAGATGAATTTTGGGGCATGTTTGATTTGTCATGTTTCTTTCTTTTTTTTCTATTCCCAGATCAAGGCTTGTATACTCCAAATTAAAAAAAAATATATACCCACCTTGAAACTAGTGGTTCTATAGATGTAGCCTCATCATAAAGAAATAAAAAAGTAAATGAATTGCACAATCATGAAAAGTGCATTGGGGGAAAAAGCCACAAGAACTTACACTCCTTACTGAGAAGTACCCATGTTTTTAGAAGCCAAAGATCCTTAATTTACCAAGGGACAGGTTTTATTCATCAAATTGGCAATACTGATGTTTTCCTTCCTTTGCAACATTTTTCCATTAAGAAGTCAAGTATCTGAAAAGGAAATACATCAGCAAAGATTTTGTTGAGAAGTTATAGATTGCTAATTTGGAAAGAATTTTTTTGCACAAAATAGATATGGTGGTCATGAACGATAAAATTAAAAATTGAAATTAGAGAGCATGATAGATTAAATTTAATATTGCCCACCAATGGGGCACTTTCATATTTCAAACCCTCCTTTTTCAAGTTGTGTTATAAGGTATAGTCAGTACTATGGATCAATGTATTTTGAATTGAAATGTCATTAATCTTAATTCCAATGTGAATTGTTAATTTTTATATTGTGAAACAATATATCTCTTTATGACTGTATATTTATTAACGTAATACTGACTTGCAAGAGCTGTACAAAGAAAAGAAAAAATAATATGATATTTTTCATTTTTTCTGTTGGAACAAACATGGGGTTATGTATTTGCTGTACAAATTTTTATAACAAAAAATTTAAAGAGCGAGCATGTGATTTTTGCAATGCAGTACGTTTTCTTCTCTTATATATTTCAGAAGATATGATTTAACAAAAAAAATTGTTACATCTCACGATATGAATTCCTTTTGTTTGTTTTTTGTGGTTTTGAATGTAAAGTTCTGTATTATGCATTTCTTCATATTTTTTTATTTATTGTTTTGTTTCTTATGACACCACTGTGCATATCTTGTCCAAATCATTCCCTATGTAGATTTCAAATGAACTGGCCATCACATGTTGAAAAATAAAACTCGACTTTCATGGAATCCCCAAGTTAATTATTTAGCAGATGGTTGCTATATTTTGGATGAATGGGACTACACGCTCGCATTTGGCATTAAAGTTTGTTTTAAATTATCAGCTTTTTTCTGTCATATTTCTGATAATATGAGGGGATTTGAAGAGCAGTCCTTTTCAGGGGACATGTCTTTTATGATCTTCTGCAGTGACGTATTATTGTTCAGTAAGTGAAAGAATGATCAAGCTCATAAGTTATTTTTCGCTTTTACTAGAACTCAACCTTCTTTTGAACTGTGAAGTGTAGCAATATACCATTGTCAGTGTAATACCCTGGTATGTAATCACCTACAAATCTCACCATTTATCCTCATTTTATATTTGACGTGTGTAAGAAAATTTTCACTGGGATGTTTTATTACAATACGTTTCTCTTTAATATTTAAATCTTGGGGCTTTAAGCATACTGTATTTGAATTCATTTTCAACATTTCTTAAAATTTTACCAGAAACTGAAAAAACAAAAGGCTTTTATCTAAACCTGATACTATTTCTGGGTTTTTTTTTAGGGAATATTTAGTCCTATTCCTGTGTGAAATATGGCTAAGAGCAGCTGCTGCATAAGCTTGACAGAAATTTTGTTTTTTAATGAAAAGCACTGGTGAATATGTTTTCTTTAACAAATACGAGTATAAATGTAGACTCTTGTTTCACTTTTGGAAAGTAACAGATGGAAAACACGTATAAAGAGGGGGAAACTTGTGTGTCCTGATGGTGCAAAAAGGAATTTGTGTATCACTGCACACCTTATCTGAGGTACCATACGTTACTTACCAAGGTTATGTAGAGGAAACCATTCAAAACTTTGAATTAAAAAGGGGGATTGTTTAAATTTGCCCCTTTGTCATTTGCTTTCAAATTCTGGTTGAGGTGGACGAGAATATAGGGAGTATTTCATTTTTATTTCGTTTCCATAGTAATTATGTATTTGACTTGTACAAATATTTCCAGTGCATTGTCTTTCTGGAATTACAATTGTGAATAAATAAAGAGAGAATTCTGTCTGTCATAATTAAACATTGAGTCATGTATTATTTCTTTTCTTTCTATTTTTGGGGGTGTTTTTTCTCTCCTTGACAGCTTTTTTAGACAAAAGTTGTGCCTGGCCTATTTTTTCCTCGAAATCCTGCAGCAGCCCCTTGTAAGCATTGCAGATATGAGCACCCTGGCTATCCGTCTTCCTGATAATACACAACTCTTTTTCTATAGTACTAAACGATACACTCATCGTAGGGCTTGGACTTTTCTGGAAGTGAAAAACATTCCTGAAATTGCAATCGAAATAATTTTTTTTTTACAATTTTTGAAAAAATAATCTCCACTTTCTTGGAGAAAACTTTCCACAACATTAAATTGAGCAATATGCCAAGTTATAAGATTCCGCTAGATGGCTTTTCGGCGCTATCACAATTCGAAAGAGTCCCATTTATTTAACAAGCAGTGTTTGATATGAGAATAAAGTATTTTGAATTAAAACATAATTTAGTTTCGAGGAATCAATGGCTGAATGCCCCATATGGTATAATCATGGATGTGCCCCTGTCTCCCCACATATTGAATACGTCAGTGACACACTGAATTCAGTATGTATGAAATAAGACATTGTCACTCAAGTTTGATCAAATATATACATTTTTTTAATTTCATTATTTTTTTTAAAGTAAGCAGACAATGTGTTTGGTGCAAGTTATAAAACATCGTTTGCTCAAAGCATTTATCAAATCTATTTTTAGTAAACGTGATCCATATACTCACATATAACCTTATAAATAAGGTATTGCCTTACAAATACTTTAAGAAAAACTGCACTAGGAACGTCTCGTTATTATACACGCGAGAAAACGTATGTGTTTGTTTTTTCGACATTGCCTGCAGGTTCCTTTTTTTAAAAGAACAATGAACCAGACTAAATAAAGAAAGGTGCAAGACATATTACAAAAAATACATTAATATGTAAATATACAATTTTATTAAACATATTTTGTTGGTATCTTTAAGCCAAAAATGTTCAATGATATCATCAGGGTTATGATTGCTATTTATGACTATCTATAATAACTTGTTGCAATGAATCCGTTCAGGAATCACACAATACAGTAAATGTGTTTACTACTATCTACAATAAGATTGAAAAGTTAAGTCATCTTTATTTTGCTCTTATACACATTATCATGGTAATGTTGCTACAGTTTCAATTATCAGTGGAATACATAACCGATTTCTCATACAGTAGGCCTATTTACAAACATTCGTTATGTTATCGGTAACATTATAATCTTTGCATTTTTCATTTTACGCAAGTATAGAAGAAATCACAACCAAACAAAAAAACAGAAACCGAAATAAAAATTAAGTGGTAAAGAATCACGCTACAAAATGGTAACAAATAATGAATAGATCATGGTGGTAAATCAACGTAAACTATAAAAAAAACTTTTCAAATAATTAAGTACATGTAAAACTCAAATGTACGAATGAAACATTTTCATTTTGAATTTTGATTTCGAGTTAAAATACACTGCATACAATCATAAGAGTATATACATCGAAGTACGTGCAATATCTAACACATTCTAAAGCTTGGAGTGTTTGGATGCACCTATGGCATATATGACAACATACATGTATTACTAAAACAAAACAGGATAGAAATCGAGAAAAACAAAACGTAAATACAAAATATACAGATTACAACAAGTAAAACAATAATCCAGAAAACATATTATATGGAAGCTTCTTGATTACTTCATATAGTGCATCTGGGAAAAAAACAACACAAATGATGCTTATGGATACGTGTTATAAAATACGCATGGAAAAAATATTGAGAAGGCACAATCTGATGCGATAATGCAAAGTATGGCAAAGTATATAAACTGATTTAAGTATATACAATCTATACACTGTTGGAAAAATGCCAAGCGATAGGCACCGTCAGAAACACTAGGCATTTGAATTATTGAAACATCGAAATGTACATGACGATCCTGTACATTAACTTTGAACGTGTTGAAGTGCCATGTTACAGCACCGTATTCCACAATCGCTTTACCGCTTCAAAAGTCGGGTGCTTTAAACTGAACGTATATCTCTGAACGAGCCATTGTTAAATTATGAAACAATAAGATTGTGCCAATGAGAATACAACTTATTCAAACAAACAACAGCCATATAAGATTTAGTGAATGTGGTAAAATCCGAAATAATCAAACTACAAACACCATTCCAGAATAGAACATTGTAATGAAAGATAAATTAATTTATTCCAAGTGAATATTGATTATAAATACATTTATGGCATGATCTGTCATCTGGCTTACCAGCAGACATTGCTAGCGGATGAATTACCTATACCTGCAACCTGTCGTTTCAGAACAGTGCTAAAGTAGGTGTGTTACATTCGCCTATTTGTATTTGAATGTTTGTATTCATTATATATTTATTTATAGATGTTATCTAAGAAAAACACAAGGGTGCTCGCCATAACAATAAAACCCCAATTTGCATACGTCAATTACACAACCCACAAAATGTCTCCCATTTAGAATGTTCTATTCATGTGATAACTATTTTTGGGGTTGTTGCTTGTTAGAGATGTTTGGAGTAAATTAGCACCGATGAATTCTTATTTTTGACGCTCGTCACAATGTTTCGGAATGGTTGAATGCCCCATATGGTAGCATCATGATTCATGTTTTGTCTTATACATATAGTATACAGTTGACATAATTATGGTCATACATACATGTATCACAGGAATAAAGGGAGCATAATATATACGGTACATCAAACACAAAAGCTTATGCTCAAATGGGAGAATTAAAGCCAGGTAAATACCAGAGTGTGCTCTTTTGAAAAAGTTCAAACTTGTTAATCTTTGTCAATATGGCTAGTGTTAAATATTTTTTAAAATGGATCTGATTTTAAAGTATCAATACAAAATAAAGATTCCGATTCATTTTCAATAACATATCATGGTTTCATCTGGTATGATACTTTGGTATGGATAGTAACATAAACATCGCCTACACACAAATGTCAATCAGAAGGTATTATCATACATTTTAGGTAGGTTTTAGTAAATAAAAACAGCTACAACTCACACAACAATCTTTCGAGATATGATATGAGAGCATACATTAAATTCCACGCGGCATAAATATAAATAAATATAAATTATAAATTGCCAATTTTTTTACCATGAACAACGTGTGTGTAATTGGGTTTTTACAGACCTTTTTTTTAATCAGATATGATTATTTACGTCTGGGGACCGACCTTTAACGTCACCATCCGAAAGACGTGACTCAGTCTCGAACCTGGGTCCGCTGAATCTGTTTATAACTTCCACTGTTAGCTGGCTTACAGGCGCACGCCACAACGCCCAGTTGTGGTAGAAACAATGAGTTATATTATAGCAATATGTGTAGTAAAATGGTTAACGTATAAATAGTGGTTAATATAGAGCTGCAGATATGTATCTCTTACCCACAAGGACAAATTCTTCTGGGACAGCTAATTGTGGAACTACCCGCTAGCAAAACGTCGTCTAGAACAAAACTATAAACTATATACCTCCCTACATACTGCACAATATTAAATTCTCATTTACGACGTTGAATTGAGTTATGTTGCAAAAAGTATTTGCGTATGAAGGTTATCTATGCATTATTCAATATACAACTACTTTTAAGACACCAATTCAAATCGGTTCTGCCATGTTGACAGATAGCAATAAAATTGTATAACACAAGAAATAATTATTTGGATTAAATAAATTAATAATAAATTGATAAATTCAAAATAATTATTTTGAATTGTACATGGATATTATAACTGTATTATTTACTGAATATCGATTTATATTGATTTGTATTGCTGTTGGAAATGAAAATAAACTAAACTGAAACTGAAACTGAAACTGAACTGAATTAAACAAAAATAAATAATCAAATTTTCCAAATAGATTATGTGTACAATATGTCACGTATATTACAGCCAAGATGACGAAAGTACAAAATGACATCTGTCATGAGTATTGCATATTTTACAGTTGAAGTTGACAGTATAGCGACACATTTATTTGTTACAGATAAAACTCTGAAAGTGGTTCATATGATATTGTCTATTCTACATAGCGTATTAATCCTCCTAATTCAGCCTTTCGAAGAATGTCCTTCAGAGTTGCCAAACTACCACCAGTTCTGTTCTTCCAAACACTCAGGCACTCTCTTATCGCTCTTTTGACATCATTCCTATGATTGTCTAAGATATTTTTTGCCTCGGTATCTCAAATGCCGAACCGGAGTGAAAGCTTATTGTATTTCGCATTTGGGACTCTTTTGGCCAAGATTTCCAGTTTCTCATCTGACACTTGGTCACTATAAAGTGATTAAAATAGAAAAAAAAAGAAAAGACGGTAAATATTCTTTTCACCTAATCACCCTTCTAGTATCAAACTTGTACATATTGGTATAATATAGCTTCATGAGTATAGATCTAAGAACAGTGGTTTAAAAGCATTAATAAAACTGCACATTTTGTGAAGGATCACATTTGGGAAAAGTTTGCAAAGTAAGCAAAGGAGGAAAAGTAAACTTGATTTCATAAATAAAGAGGAAAAATCAAAGAAGCAGATTGGTGAAAGTTTGAACGAAATCGGACAAGCAATAAGAAAGTTATGAATTTTTGAAAGTTGTAATCACTATGCATATGGGAATTTCAAATTGGCCGAATAGGATGCAGTTGTGGACAACTCCCCCATTCGCTCTAACATACAAAATGACTAAAATGTCACTTTTTCAAAATGGATTACTCAGTAGGATCTTTTCGTTCATGAGGACCTATGACAACATGCTATCTCCAATATATTTTGAGTACTGCCCCGAGGGTAAAGGCGCCTTGAAGAAAGCTGCAAATTAATGATATTTTTGCGTACGACAAATGGGAGAGTTGTCCACAAAAATGTCATAACTTATTCTCCAAATTGCCAATTTGAGATTCGCATAGATGTAGTGATCTCATTTTTCAAACATCCATAACTTTCTTAGTCCTAGTCCGATTTCTTTCAAACTTTCACCATCCCGTTTTTCATATTTTTCTGCTTTCACACAAATCATCTTAATACCAAGTCTGGGTTGCCCTTTAAAGACAATGAAGCAAACTAAATACACAGATACATACGTACACACTCATACGTATATATATATATACACACACACGTTTACATGGCTTTACTTCCGAGGACAACTATTGTTCCTCTATTGTTACTCGTCCTCGGACAGTCGACGGAATAAGGCATAAATTCATTGTTCGACGTTCGAGGACTATTGTCCGCCTTCCGAGGACCATTGTTGTCATGATTTTTTTTTTGTTCTCTGTCCGAAAATGTCCTCGGACATAATGCTAAACAAACCCATACGTGTGTGTGTGTGTGTGCGTTGTGTTCACCGGCGACCGCGGACACTTTCATGAAAACACACCTTCGAACCGAGGACACACAAGAGACCGAGGACTGCCCTTGTTTTGATTTACAGTTTGTCGGCTTTATTTTTAGCTTCTAACTACGCTGTTGCCCCTTCGAGCATTTCTGAGCAGAGTACACGTTTGGGTGGTAGTGAAATTTTTCGTGGGTATATATTTTTTTTCCTTACGCACTCTATCCAACACGCCCGGAAAGCATGTTACAATTGAACGGGATTTATTTTTAGTCTTCCAGGATTATTCTCTTCAAAAACAATTGAAAAATAACTGAATAGTTAATTATGAATAATTATGAATAAGTCCTCGGTTGGGTAATGTTGACACACTGTCCTCGTTTTCTGGTGGAAACACTTTCCCGCGCCTCGGAATAGGTTACCTAGATAAATGGCGCGTTATAAATGTCTATTATTATTATTATTGTGTGTGTGTGTGTGTGTGTGTGTGTGGAGAGAGAGAGAGATTGTTTGGTTTAGTTCTCCCCAGTTCTTTGTTTTTACAATAGCTCTTTCTTTTGCTTTTTATATCATCTCCGTGCTCTTTATCTCATTATATATATATATCTCTCTCTCTCTCTCTCATGATACATCATCAATTCATATTTCAATGTTCTCTACATGTTTAGATACTCTTCAGCCAGCTCTGCAAAACCTGTAGCTATCAACATTTTTTTTTTCAGAAGTGGTATCTGAGAGGCCTTTAGAGTTTTTATCTTCCAATCATTGAACATACACTCTTAAAATGCATAGTCGGATATTGCGTGGTCAAATTTATTCGACCACGTTTCGCGGTTGTTTTCGATAGTTCTGCTGCACTAATAATGACCATGAACATGCGTTGTCATTTTGATCACGCACAAACTGATCGGATGGTTGGCTAAGTATTGCGCGCTATAGCCTATACGACAGGAATACGTCCTAAACATAGCAGGCAGTCTTCATCGTATTAATATGCCAACACATGTAGAAGCATTGATTATACTGTAAATTGAATAATAATCCACTGTTTGTTAATTTATTGAAGTAGTAAATAACAATTTTCAAACGGATGACTTTTCATGAAACTACATTTTTTCGGCCCGATCCTGTCAATATGCCTGTTAACTTATGCTTATAACATACAAATCCCCGCATGCGCCGTGCACAACTAAAAAATCGGGCAAATTAAATGGAAAAATAAATCTTACGTAGGACCATGTTTTGGACTAGTCCATCAGTGATAACTCAGTAAAAAGTATTTGAAAGTACATTGACTTTGGAGAAGGATCTAACCTAGCTTGAGAAGTAGAAACTTCATGTGTTGCCGCTGATGCACCTTGAAAGTCTCGGGGTTGCGGAAACAGTCTCTTCGGAGGTTGTTTGGATTGTTCCTAAATGTAGCAATTACAATAAAGGAAAAGAAAAATATTTACAAAATAAGATTAAAAATCTATTATTCATGAACACGTTAATGCTAGTATGACACTGTTGCATTGAAATGTAAATGTTCTTAATTTGCCCGGCATCAAACGCATTGATCAGATTTTATCACCACATGATTTGTGTTAAAATCTGCTAAAGGTGCATGCCATTCATGATGATTTGATTCCCATTGAGAAAATGTAACCCTTACACTGCATTTCACCTTAACCATGTCTATCATTCTCCCTATTAAAAAAAGGTTTAAATAAAGATATTTTTTCCTTTTGTTCTTGGTTTCTATATTTAAAAAAAAAATAATGTTATGCCTCCAACTGTAAAACAGTTAGTTTCTACACTTAATAATATACATCATGGATGAAATCATTATGTTTTGTTTGGATGTCTATGTTCTTTTGTATGTTTTTTTAATTTTTATTTTTTAAGTGTAATACAGATATGAGTATCTTTATGAGTGCAAAAAACGAACTTCAAACTTGTACTTTGGAAGCTTACGAGAATTAATGTCGCTGTTTTTTCCTCTCTTGTTGTTGGTTTTGTGTGTAATTTGTTGTTGTTTTTAATCATGTACGTGTATGTCTATTGTTACGAAGATGACAATTTGTGTATCATGGAATATAAATGTGTAAGGCTAGAATAATTAGTTTATTACCAATCTTATACTGATTGATATTAAAATCTCGTAAAGAGCAGCACTTTAATACCTTCTCCAAATATGTCATCAGCTAGGCGAATAAAACCAGACTCTTCTAACGCCGTTTTGAGAGCCAAGGGCTCAGTAGATTGCTTTTGTGTCTTCCGCCAGTCTCTTAACATTTTCAATGTCCCGGTATATGTTATATTTGGAGTCTCGGATTTCATGGTAATATAACGATGTACGTCCTCGGGTGTGAATTCCAGCTTCATGCCGAGCCTCTCAATTTCTGTATTCTCGACAACTTTCTGTGCCACACTCGTCAGTACATCGTCAAAGAGATCCTCACTTTTAATCCTATAAGGAAAAAAATTGGTAAGTATGATTTATTGAATTCGTTTCCCGGTCATAATAATATACGGACAATAAAGCCCACCGCTCATGATACGATCCAACTGCGGTGACCAGGCACCACTAAACCACCAAAAAGTCGCATTGTGTATTTTTCAGTCCAATAAAGGTGTTTTTGGTTTGCTTGGTCAAATTTTAGGTTTGGGTATTTCCTGAAAAGTATACTTTTTTCTAAGTAACTGAAAAACTTGGAGGCATAAAACAATCTAAAAGTGGTATTTGGGACAACTTTTAGTAGACCTATATTACTCTTCTCTGGAGTTTGTTGTATTAGTTTTCTTTTTTTAAACCTTGAATACTTGTCTCATTTTGATCTCCCATAACCTTTAAACAGAGTAAGTTCTTGTATTGATACTCATCCACCATGGTGAACAGGATGTGCTTAATTGGAGTGCCAAGTTTTAGGACAATCTGATAATTCATTCAGAGAAATTTATATTGAGTTCTCGTCCTCCATTTGGCACCTTTGCCCAATACCTTGCAATTCAGAGTGCTGGAATAGACTGCAAACTTTAAACCCTTATTTCTCAAAATTAACATTGCGTGGGAGTGGGAATTCTTCTCTTCGTGCAGTGGGTTAGGAACATTCATTGCTAATGAGTTATATATAATTTTAAAGCTGATAGTCTCCTTTTTCAGAATCAGACCTTGCCTAACAAAAATCATAGTTGGCGACTTTTTTGTGGTTTTGTGATGCCTGGGCCCGTCTTATAAAGAGGTGCGATTGATTCGAATCGATCGCAGCTTAGAATTAATTGCAACCATGTACTTAAGAGATAGGAGTTGCGATTGATTTCAAGTTGCGATCGATTCGAATCAATCGCAACTCTTTATAAGACGGGGTCCTGGTCTATGTTAAATACTGAAATTCAAAGAAACATAATCTTCCTGATCTAGGTTATGAATAATAATGTGAATCATAAAATCGAAATATCAGCGCATTCAAGCCTTATATTCGGAGTAAAGGCCAAATCGGCTTCGAATCATATAAAATTCTACATAAATCAGATAGGTCATTTTGTACGGTGTGTGGCGGACTTAAGTTATCTTGCATAACATCTGCCGCGAATTTCATATTTCGAAAAGGAATGATCGCAAAAAAAAATCAATATGTTTGATATTTCCTCGGAAGGTCGACGAATGTTTGGTAAACATGGGGAGCAATCAACGTATATTTACACAATTTTTGAAAAATGATTGATGATTCTGGAGAACCCCAGTAAGATTCAAATGGCAAATGCGATTATTCGATGTAATTTTCTGAATCAAACCATGCAAGGCGTTTCTACATTAAAAAAAAGGTAATTATCGGACAGTTATTTAAAAGTGGATTTATATTTTTTTTTAAAGGCTTATTGACTTATTATTTCTAAAAATTATCTTTAATGCAGAGGGGTGCAAATTTCTAAATCTATGTATCGGACTGCAAATGCTGATGATTTTCCGGAAAAAGTAATTCACCAAAAATACATGATTAAAGCTATGTGTGTAGCTTTCTAAAACTTCCTTTACAGTGATTACAAAACATGGCTGTCTGCCCGAAAGGGCATTTTAGACTGCTATAAAGTTAGATCGAAGAGTAAAGGGATGGAAAGTTATTGATACATAGGCACCGGAAGGGGCAGAAGGGGCATATGCCCTCCCCTCTATATTTCAAGAGAGATGGGGCGATATTTGCCTTCCATGGGCCACCTCTTTAAAAAGTGTACTAATTTTGCAATGAAACAATGCATAATGGTTTATTTGCTCTAAAAGGCAAACTTTCAGCATTTCACAATCGACAATTTCTCGCTCGGGCGCTACGCCCACTCGAATATTAAAATACGTTGTGTTCATCAATCATTGTAGAAATCCTGCTTACCATAGGTACTGGAAGGAAGGGGAAGAAGCTTTCATCAATCAAGGGGTATGGTTAATAGTCTTTGAGCCCCCACAAGCGATCGAATAATTTTGTAGTTTTAAGATCACTTTTCTAGTGCTGCAAAAGGAAAAAAAAATACTATTCCACAACCTAACTTTCCTCACTTGGTCGCGACGTCCCTTTATAAATGGAGATAGAAGCAATGTATTTTGATACCATGCCTACCAGAGGCGCCAAAAGTTAGGGGTGGCAGATGTTTTGATTTATCTTAAGAGGAATCGAAAATGGTTTTTGCCCCACTCTTCAAAAAACCGTATTTTTGCATATAATGATTGCGTTTCCACAAGCAATGATCCACATTTTCTTGTTTCAGGGAATTTCTTTTGGCCCTCTTTATGGGCCCCCTCTCAAAAAGAAAAGAAAGAAATAATACATGGCATGATTGTGATTTATGACCATGTATAATACAATTACTTTTGCTCTCAAATGAAAAGTTTCAACATTACCAGATATCTTTAAATAATTTACCTGATAATATCATTTTAGATAATATGCTTATAGAGGAAGTCTCTTCCATGAAATTTTTAGGTTTAATTATAGATAATAAACTCTCTTGGAAATCCCATGTAGACAGTGTATGTCAAACGATTTCCCGAAATATAGGAGTCTTAAATAAAGTATTATTTTCCAAAATTTACTCTTCTAACTTTATACTCTACATTAATATTGCCCTATTTAAACTATGGGTTAGTTGCTTGGGGCAACACACATTCTACTTATCTTGATAGAATCTTATTACTACAGAAAAAGGCAGTCCGTATTATATCAAATCTTTCCTGGAAATCACACACGGACCCACTATTTTTGGAAAATAAAATCTTAAAAATACAAGATTTGTATCGTCATAATCTCGGCCAGTTCATGTATAAATTAAATAATAATTTGTTACCTGCACTATTCAGTGATATATTCTGTAAGAATATGACAATTCACAAATACTCCACACGACAATCAAAAGAATTTCATTTACCCCTTACTAGAACTATCTTCACAAAATCTATATTTACTTTCACCGGACCAAAATTTTGGAATAATCTTAATTCGAATATTAAAGATGCTCCCAGTTCACACTCATTCAAGAAACAACTAAAGACTTTTCTTTTGGTTTCCTACCGGGAATCAAATTGATTCTTGGTAGGAAATTGACTGATTGAAACTTAAAACTTTTAGATGGAATCACCATCATCCCCATGACTTATGGTAAATTCTCTGTTAATTCTGTATCCTGCATTCTGCTATAATTTTAATCAATTTTTGCTTCATATTTAAAATCGTGTTTCGTCCCCAATGCTGCGCATGCTCTCTATATCTATCTTTCCCTCTTTTTCTAATAAGCCAGCATTCTTTTTGTTTGTTTTTTGTTTTGTTTTGTCATTTCCATTCGGTGTGTGTGTGTGTGTTTTCTTTTTTTTCTTCTTATTTCTCTCTCTCTCTCTCTCTCTCTCTTCTCTTTGGTGTTGTCCGTTTTCTTTTGTTCGTCTTTTCCTTTTTTTTCCTCTTTTCTGTGGCGATAAGTTAATTTTTTTGGGGGGAGGGAGGGTTGCAGTTATTATTTTTGGTGGAGGCGGAGGTGTTAGGGTGGGGGTGTGTATGCGTGTGTATCTTTTTTTTAATGTATACTTGCTATATAAATTGTACAGAAATTTTTTTTGAGGGGTTTGCAAAATACAAGCTTTGCTTTTTAGCAATCCCCTCCATTTTCAGCATTTATTTATTATAATTATCTTTAAAAATTACACTGAATGAAAATTATTGTTATTACATGCATTTTGTTCATGATATTATTTAGGATGTATTTACGTTTGTCTTTATATTATTGAAAATGGTTCTTGATATTATTTATGATGTAATAACGTTATATTTTGTTGAAAAATGGTTCATGAAATTATGATGTAATTACATTGTTATATTCTGTTGAAAATGGAAAATAAATTTCTCACTCATTCGCATATTAACGGGTGCAGTGTTTACATAACACCCTGTAAAATGTCTCCGCCGTGTTCGATTCCCGGCGGAGACATTTTTTCAGCCTTTGCAAAAATTTCAAAAAGGGAGGACAGCTCTGGGGAACTTTGATTGAGCTACGCAACGTTATTCTCGCAATTTCTTTCACATTTGTATTTATTTCCACGAGATTTGCCAAAGCTGTTGCATATGTTATTTCCTTAGAATAATGTTATTAAGTATATATACATATATATATATATAGTTGTAAAGAAATGTAGATGGGAGAACGTATAGAAAAAAATAATTTAAAGTAAGATAAAGTTCACTCCGAGAATAAAGACATAGTAGATATCTGTAGGTTTGCTTCCACAAGCGCTTTCGTTTAATTCTTCAGGTGGAATTCCACCTGAAGAATTAAACGAAAGCGCTTGTGGAAGCAAACCTACAGATATCTACTATGTCTTTATTCTCGGAGTGAACTTTATCTTACTTTAAATTATATATATATATATATATATATATATATATATATATAGTTGCTTGTTGAATGTTTTGTTGAGAAATACTGCTTAATTTATATACCCATGTACATGTATTCAAAATACCATTCATATCATTGTAAATATGTTGTGCTGGCATACCCCGAGAGGGGGTCGATAGGGTGAATAAAATATTATCTTATCTTACCTTATCTTCTCTTATCTTATCTTAAGTCATAATTATTCCAGAAACTGTAACTATTTTCAACCGAAATTTAAAAGGAATTGAATTGTTTCAGTTGAAATGGGAATTCTCTTCAGAATAAGTTACACTAACTTCAACATGCACCATATATAACATTAAAGATCATTTCTGTTGAAATAAATTACCTTTCACTGGGTCAGTTATGAATTAAAATATTAGGTTTGTTTGTTCACAATACTCCTTGGAATTAGGAATGATAAAGCGATTGCTTTTTTCTTTTTGCTTCTAATAAACCAAAACAAAGATAAACCTTATTTATCTAATACCTTAGAGGGTGCGGAACTTGTGAAGCATTCAAATCTTTTTGTGGGGAGGCAGTTGTTCCTCCTGATCCCTCATCTTTAGATGGTGAAGGTGGTCCTCCAGGCTTCTGCTGCTAGGGGAAGTGAAGATTCATATCATAAAGGCATGGTATTTAGAAAAATTGGATATAAAATCAATTTTGAAGATAATTGATAGGTTAAACTGCTTTAGAAATGAACTCTTATATGAATTTATTTTGTATGATGCGCATCATGATTAATATAAATTTGGGAAATTCTCTTCAAAATAATTATTTCTAATAAGCCCTTTTGTGCTTTTAATGACCCTGCCGCTATTAATATAGGTTTTTGCGGTCAATTTCGTAAGTTCATCAGTCAAATTCATACTACGTGCATTCAATTTAGATGAATTTGGCCGTGTACAAGCATTTAAGCTTTCAAATTAATATTTCATACATTCGTATTAGTACTTTTATCAATCCAATTTAGACTAATTTCATTCGAATTCGCAAAAAAATGCATCAAGTTCGTAAAACGGTCATTCAGTTTAGAACGGGAGGTGATGCGATTGCGAAATAATAATAATAATAATAATACAACGCACTTATATTGCGCCATTTATCTAGTTAACTATTCCGAGGGGCATGATGAAAATGAGAGAAGCAAGAAGGTAGAAATAGAATGGACTGAAGAATACTACAAATCTGTGTTGAATTACATTTCACTGTATGCTTTAGAGAAAAGGACTGTCTTCAACTTTGACTTTAAAGAATCCAAAGTGTCTATGGCACGGATATTAGGAGGTAAGTTGTTCCATAAACTAGGCGCCGCAGCTATGAAGGCACGGTCACCAAGAGATGATTTCGTTCTTTGTGCCTCAATAAGATTTTTGCTTTTGGGTGTTATTATTAAGTATTCGGCGTCACCTGTGCCTGGGAGGGGAAAAGCGAACTGAATCACTGTAACCCTTAGGTCTCTCCTCCCGATATAACTGACTGGGATATACAGGTGTACCACTACACCGGGGTTTCCCCCTACTCTTATTCGAATAGTGCAGTGGGTTCTTAACGTGCAAAGGTGGTGACTTTCCTCTACACGGGACCTCCAGTTAACGTCCTATCCGAGGGACGGAGTGTTTTCCACTGTAACATAGCCTGTGTCTATGAAACAAGGGAGGGGCACGTTAACACACAACGCAGGCTTCAGTCATCCGCCCGGGGTGGATTCGAACCCACGATCTTTGGTTCGACAGGCAGAAACGTTACCGACTGAGCCAACTCGCCTCCGAGTTATGTGGGGTGATGGCGTCGATGTTGCGTGTGACGATACCAGCGCATGCACTTATGTGGGGTGTGGGGTGATGGCGTCGATGTTGCGTCTTGCCACTTGCTGCACACGATGGGTTCTCCATTCTCCCATCGTCATCCCCTCTTCTTCTGCAGCTGCCCTGTCACCCACTCTCTGCTGCCACTCAGCACGTGCAAGGTCGCGCTTGACGGCCGCCTTGAAGGCAGAATGGGCTATTTATTTCTGTGAAATTGTGAAAGGGGGAGTAGAGACGTAAGCGCTTTAGACTGATGCGAGGGTCGGCGTCAACTGGTAGCTGGGCACGAATATGCGGTCTCGCGTTGTCAAAGACCAAGAAAATTGGCTCATCTGCTGGAAAGAGGTCAGCACATTCGATAGCGGTTGCAGCCAAAAAGTCTTTGAAAGAGGCTCTGGTCACCGTCTCATTCGAAAATGTGTGGTGAACGAGGCCCATTCCCGCCGGAACCGCGAAAATAATGTTACAGTTCTTGCCGCGTTGACGATTGACTATTCGGCGAACTGAGATTCCTCGAGGTGCCCTCCCAAAAGATCTTCTAGTCTAAATGTTGTAACCGCATTCGTCAATGAACACGCAGTGGCCAACTACTCCCTCCGCCATGAACCACTGGGCGTATTGTACCCGCGATTCCATGGTTTGGAGGGCATTTCTCCCGTCTGGCAAGTCTTCTGCCAGTTTCAAGGAAATCAGCATGTCGTCAAGTGCCCTTAAAATCGAGGAAACCGAGACAGCTGGCTTCTGGGGCATTGATGGCTCCAAGTCCCTCTTCATTTGTTGAAGGGTGGCGAGGGGGTTATCGTCAATTATATGACACCTAATTAGATCCTTGCCATTTGATTGGTTCTTTGATGTTGATCATTTGTCCCATTTAACAATTACGTCATCAATCGTGCAAATTTGATCCATTCACCGTGCAATTTTGGATCCATACGAAATTGTCCATTGCACTCGCGACCACCAACACGTCTACATATGCAAAAACGACTTGCCTTTGCAGCGCGCATGCGACTATCAACCGCCGCGGCTGCGCGCTCAGCAACAAAATGTAAGTCCCAGGCCTTTCACTCTTGTTTCTTAATTCATAAAATGTCAAATAAGAAGGATAGCTATTTTAGGTGTCATATAAAACAAATAATGAATGTTTTTTTCATTCGTGCAATGGACAGAATATTTCATTTGGTGAAAGATGAAATGATCCATTCAACTCGGCTCCGCCTCGTTGAATGGATCATTTCATCTTTCACCTCATGAAATATTCTGTCCATTGCACTCATAAACATTCATTATTTGTATACTATGTGTTGCAGTCGCGTTCGCATATCGTCGTCCAGCTTAACGTGGTTGGCCCCTCCTCGCTGCAACTTATGGCGCCTTCCTGACCGCAGATAGGTGGCCACTATGGATCTTGCGGTGCTCTTTTTAATGCCAAGGGTGTCTGCAAGTTCAAATGCATCTATAAGTCTCTCTCTATCTTCGTTCGACATGCGTCTATATATAACCTGTGGTTCCATGATAGAGATACTCAGATAGACAACGGAGAGCAATCAACTGAGAGTGCGTCTCAAATGGAAGCGTAATTTGGAGTGGTGTAGACTTGTATTACTTGAATATACAAGCTATAAGGCCTATGGGATGGAACTGAGTAATGAAAAAGAAGCCTAATCACGCATTACATTTTTTTTTTTTCAAAGTAAATTAATTAAAAGTCCATATACCTTAAACAAGCTAAATTGAATTGGCTTATTACGAATCCGAATGCCCACGTGCGAATTTGAATGCTGGCAGAGACGCTTTCCGGCATGGTGGCGAATTTGTATGCTCCCAACCGACTTTTTATTGTGAATGAGAAAAGTGTTAAATTGTTTGATCTAAGTGCGAATTTGAATGACTCTTATATCAAATTGAATGAAAAAAGTCCGAAATTGACCGCAAAAACCTATATTATACTGGTATGTTAATTTTTTTTTTCGTCATGTGTTTTAAAGAAAGAAAGAAATAATTGGATCTGATGTGATATAGAGGTGTCTTGAACATTATGGCCGTGAAATGGAAAGTTTGTTCCAACCAAAGAGTCTACCATTAAAATTGACATTAGTTTCATCTGGGAAGACTGGTACTCTTTACTAGAGATAGCCTGCCACCTGTTGCAGTACGTAGGTGCTTATGTACTTGGGTTTTCAAACGTTGGAATACAAACGATTCCATCAAGGGACACAGATATAGATGCAACTTAGACATTTGATCAGGAATAACTGCAACATGCCCCAGGTTGTACACACACACAAACACACACACCCGACACACACAACCACACACGCACGCAGGTATACTTGTGTGTCTTTCCCTTTGTTCTCTCTATTGTTCAAATAGCCACACAAGCAGCAAAAAAAGCCACACAAGCCTGACGGAATAAAGGAATCTATTGTGTTTGACTGTCCAATTAGTCACACAAGTATACCCCTGTTGGTACACACTCTCACACACACACACACACACACACATATATATATATATATATATATATATATATATATATAGTTGTAAAGAAATGTAGATGGGAGAACGTATAGAAAAAATAATTTAAAGTAAGATAAAGTTCACTCCGAGAATAAAGACATAGTAGATATCCGTAGGTTTGCTTCCACAAGCGCTTTCGTTTAATTCTTCAGGTGGAATGATTAACCTGTTACATGCGTTTATATATCGTACAAGTAGAAGTTACAAACATTTTACAAGTCTTTCAAATCTCCGTTGTTAAAGTTCACTCCGACTCCTAAACAGAATAATGACAACCTTAAAGAGGACGTACATTCTTTTTGTCGTAAAATTAAATTACGGGAATATTTTTCTGAACTGGATATTGAGGAGGATAGTAGTATTTTACAAAACAAAAGCAAATTTAATCCTCAAAGAAATAGAAATACCACCCTTGATACTTATGTAGATTTTGTAAGGAAACCGTAGAAAATGTGGGATCTCAGAAAACTCAATCTAAATGTAATATTAATGCAAAAGAAAGGCGAAGCCTGGAAAATTTAAAAAGTAATAATGATATTATTATGAAACAAGCAGACAAAGGAGGGGCATTTGTAATAATGGATGTAGACTTTTATGCTTCAAAAATACAAGATCATTTAAAAGATGAAGAAACGTATGAGAAATTAAAAAACAATACTGACGATAAAATAAAAAAGAAAATGACTCAAGTGATAAATGAACATAAAGAATGTCTGACAAAGAGTATGACTTTTTAACAAATTTTGAGCATAAAACAAGCAATTTGTATGGCCTTCCGAAAATACATCAAAGTTCGGAAATTGAACATGAAGTAACTAAAAGTAAATCGGAATACATCCAATGCCCCGCTCCCGACAAATTAAAAATTCGCCCAATCATAGCTGGACCAGTATGTCCAACACACCGTTTAAGCAATTTTATTGATATGTTGCTCAAACCGCTAGTCAATAAAGTAAAAAGCTTTGTTAGGGATGATTTTGATTTTTTAACACACTTACCCGAAGAATTGCCATTTGAATCAACCTTTGTTACATATGATGTTAATAGTTTGTACACGAACATACCCCATAGTGAAGGTCTAAAAGGTATACACTATTGGATTAATAAATATCCGGAAGAAATTGATTCTCGTTTTTCTTCACAATTCATATTAGACTCGGTCAATTTTATATCGAATAATAACACCTTCCATTTTGATGGAAATAATTATGTACAGAAACGTGGAACTGCAATGGGAACAAAAATGGCCCCGACTTATGCTACTCTCTTCATGGGATACTTAGCGGAGAAACTCTATGAGCGCGTCGAAACACATTATAATGTTGAAGTTAAAAGGTATTTTGAAAAAAATTGGTTTAGATACTTAGATGATTGTTTTATTGTTTGGAAAACTGAATTTGGAGATATTAATGATTTACATAAGATACTAAGTGAACTACACCCAGCAATTGGTTTTAAATGGAATGTTAATGGTAGCTCAATAAATTTCTTAGATATTAAAATAATAAAGGAAGATAATTTGTTAAAGACAGACATATTCTATAAAGTCACAGACACCCACCAATATTTGCATTTTAAATCTTGTCACCCTAAGCAGTGTAAAAATAATGTCCCGTATAATTTAGCTAGGAGAATATGTACAATTGTATCCGATGAAGAAACTAGAAAGAAACGGTTGGAAGAACTAAAGCATATGCTTTTGATTAGACATTATCCTAAGGAAATTATTACAACCGGTATTTCTAAGGCAAATGCACTCAGTAAGCAAGAGTTGATGTCTAAAAAAGAAAGAAATGAACAGGAGATAGTTCCATTTGTCCACACATTCAACCCAAATAACCCAAACATGTTTCAAATTATTCATGATTCGTTGCCTCTCATCAAGACCGATGAAACTCTGAAAGCAGTATTTGAAAATGTAAAAGTTATATCAAGCAAACGACAAAGCCCTAATCTGAAACAAATATTAACCAGAGCCAGATTTTCCCGAAACAACAATACAAAAGGTGGGGTGAAAAGATGCGGCGACAAAAGATGCAAAACCTGCCCCCATTTGGATGTGACAAATAGAATTAACATTGGAATAAACAACACAGAGTTTTAAATTAAATTTCCATTTACATGTCAAACAAAAAACTTGATTTATTGTATAACGTGCCAAGGATGTAAAGAACAATATATTGGTGAAACAGGAATTGTTCTTCGTAACAGAGTAACGGTTCATCGTCAGCAAATAAGACAGAAAGAATATAGGCAACTAAAATTGAGTGAACATATAGAAAGGTGTGCTCGTTCCATAGAACCCAATTTCTTAATTACACCTTTTTATAAAATGAATGATGATGACAAAACTAAACGTTGCCTAAAAGAAGAACATTTCATTAATAAACCTTCACTGAACGCTATATGAATTGCTGTTCCTTACTCTAACTACCACATAGCATACAGTGTATATTATAATTTTGCATGTAATTATGTGTATATACATCTGTAGTGACATAAACTTTTCCGTACCATATTGATTGGTACTGTTTATTTTCTACCATGTTTACAAACTTATTCATTGTTGTCACGAACGCTCGCGTGCCAGCCGCATTTACTTATGGGTTACTCATTGTAAAAAACATTCCGTATTTGATGCCGTCCGGCAGGTTACGTCGATTAGTAAATTTCACGCATTCCAGTATGTCTAGCGATCAGTGTGTCGCCAATTAGCCAATCAAGTGTTTTGGCGAGTCCGATGGCCGATTTGTTATCCAATCAAATCATTGGTTCTCTTATCGTCTTCGGGAAGAAGACGCATCGATATTTTCTTCTTGACTTCACCATGTGATTTTGTTCTGGCAAGATCCAACGTATTTGGAGTAGTCGGCAGCAAGCAACCTTTTTCGTTATCGGACTTATTACTTTGGATTTATTTACTTCACGCGAATAGCGGACTTTAATTTTTGGATATCATTATCGCGGAAACTCACGCATGTTTTTTTTCTTCGTTTACATTTCGGGATTTGTGCAATAACTTTGGACAACCTTCGCGGTTACTTTTTTCTACGTCGTGTTTGTTATTACAAGTCGCGATATCGCCGCGGACACCAGCGGCCGCTCAGCAGTTACTCCCCCGTGACTTCCGCGGTTCATCATCGCACAGTCTGTACTTCCGCATTCTCATCGTGAACATTATCTACACGTCGTAGCATAGCATCGGTAAGTAGTAGTAACTACATTAACGGAGTTTTCAGTTACTCTACATTGGTGACCCCGACGTGATAATTTTTCACCCTTCATCATGAGTGAGGAAGATGGAGACAATCCTACTCAAACTCTGTCTCAGGACAAATCGGAGGAGATTGCCACCAACCAAGCCATCACTGGACTGGCAATTAAGATACCACCATTTTTGGCAAGCGACCCAGCCATTTGGTTCGCCCAGGTTGAGGCACAGTTTCGGACGAAATCCATAACGACAGAGGGAACGAAGTTCACCCACGTCATCGCTTCGTTACAGCCCGAGATTGCCACGGAAGTTCGAGATCTCATAATCACTCCTCCTACGCAACTCCCGTACACCACACTTAAAGAAGCGCTCATCAAAAGAACTTCTGCCTCCGAGCAAAAACGACTCAACAAACTGCTTGTTGGAGAGGAGCTTGGTGACCGTACACCGTCCCGATTTCTTCGATGGATGCAACAACTGCTTGGTGACAAGAAGTTGGAGAGCAGCATTCTGAAACAACTCCTCTTACAAAGACTGCCCATGAATGTGCAACTTATCCTTTCTTCAACTAGTGATACTGCTACCATTGAGGAATTAGCGGCACTTGCCGATAAGATTATCGAGGTTGCGACCCCACTTTCAATCTCCGGGATGCAAGCCAAGTCACCAGTCCCGCCTCCTTCTAAGGCCGAACCATCACCACCGCCTAGCCCGAACTTAGCCGGCGATATGCAGAGACTCACCGCCCAAGTCGCCCAACTCACTGCACAGGTGCAGTCGCTTACAACCGCCCTACGTCGAGAGAGCTCAAGGTCCCCATCGAGAGATCGTACCCATGGAAAGCGACAGTCAAGCCCCAGCCCTAAGCGTACCACTGGTGTATGCTGGTATCACCATCGATTCGGAGATCGTGACCACATGTGTACACAGCCGTGTACTTACACACCATCCCAGGATTCTCGGCAAACCACGGGAAACCACGAAGCCGGCAACTAACGGCGACGGGTATAGCCGACACACACTCACCGAGTCGCCTATTTTATATCATGGACAAACATACTGGGCAACGATTTTTAGTGGATACAGGTGCCGAAGTTAGCGTCATTCCTCCAACATATGCAGATAAATGTCGTGGAACTAACACAGATGTATTTTTACAGGCCGTTAACCGTTCTCGTATTCATACCTATGGAGAACGTTCTGTTACCATGGACATTGGACTTAGACGAACTTTTAGATGGGTATTCATCATTGCCGATCTACACACACCGATCATTGGAGCAGACTTTTTACGTCATTTTGGATTACTAGTGGACATTAAACACAACAAGCTACATGACACTATCACCAATCTGTCTGTTAATACACTCTCTGTTCCATCTGAGACACCCTGTATCAGCCCGATGTTCGCACGACCTTCAACGAACAGATACGATCGTGTCGTGAACCAGTTTTCGGACATTACACGCCCTATCTACACTGATCAATCTGTCAAACACACAGTGACTCATCATATCACCACTCGTGGTCCGCCCGTGCATTCCCGACCCCGCCGACTATCGCAAGACAAATTGAAGATAGCCAAGGCCGAATTCGACCACATGCTTGATCTCGGGATTATACGGCAATCGGACAGTAATTGTTCATCTCCATTACACATGGTACCAAAGAAAACACCTGGGGACTGGAGACCATGTGGTGATTATCGTGCACTAAACGATCGAACAGTACCTGATCGATACCCAATTCCTCATCTTCAAGACTTCTCGTCATCGCTTTATGGAAAGAAAGTTTTCTCGAAGGTGGATCTCATTCGTGCATATCATCAGATTCCAGTAGAACCAGTTGACATTCCAAAGACCGCAATCACCACTCCGTTTGGATTATTCGAGTTTGTTCGCATGCCATTCGGACTACGCAATGCTGCACAGACATTTCAGAGATTGATGGACGATGTTGTAAGAGGACTTCCTTTTGTGTTCGTATACATTGATGACGTGCTCATCGCCAGTGATAACGAGGACGAACATGAAATACACCTCCGTCTACTCTTTGAGAGATTTCGCAAGTACGGAATCGTCATCAATCCTGCCAAGTGTGTTTTTGGAGCCACTTCACTCACTTTCCTGGGTCACATCGTGGATGAGCATGGAATTCAACCCCTGGACGAGAAAGTGAAGTACATTCGTGAACTCCCCACTCCGATTTCGTTGCGCAAATTGAGGGAATTCCTCGGCCTAGTGAACTTTTATAGGCGCTTCATTCCTCACTGCGCTGATGTTCTCCAGCCACTAACAGACATGCTGAAAGACAGAAATAAGAAGAATCAGACTCTTTCTCTGGATCAAACGGAAATTTCTGCTTTCAATCGTGCTAAGGAAGAACTGGCTCATGCAACTATTTTGGCACACCAACAACCAGACGCTCCTTTGTGTCTATTTGTCGACGCTTCTGATGTCGGTGTCGGCGGAGTAGTCCAGCAACTCGTTAATGACTCATGGCAACCACTCGCATTCTTCTCTAAGCGACTTCAGCCTGCTGAAATGAAATACAGCACTTTTGGAAGAGAACTGTTAGCTGCCTACCGCGGTGTTAAACATTTTCGTCATCTTCTCGAAGGTCGACATTTTACCATTTTCACCGATCACAAGCCCTTAACGTACGCCTTGAAGTCTAAACAACACCGCCAGTCACCGGGAGAGATACGACATTTAGATTTCGTTTCACAATTTACGTCTGACATCCGTCATGTGAGCGGAAAGGACAATATTCCTGCAGACACTCTCTCTCGTGTATACATAGACAGTCTGGAACACAACGCCTCCATCGATTTCGACGCCATTGCTCGTTCTCAAGAGGACGATGACGAGATCGCAAACTTCACCGATGACAATTCACTCGACATACAACGAATACCAATTCCATTTTCAGACGGAACAATTTTGTGTGATATGTCAACGGGTACTCCACGTCCATACGTTCCTGTGTCATTTCGCAAATCGATTTTCAATGCACTTCACAATCTTTCACACCCTGGAATTCGAGCTACGCAAAAACTGTGCACTGAGCGTTTTGTTTGGAAAGGCATAAATCGAGATGTGCGATCATGGACACGAACATGTTTGCAATGCCAACGTTGTAAAGTTCATCGTCACAACAAAGCACCTCTTGGAACTTTTTCTACACCCGATGCGAGGTTTGATCATGTGCATATTGATATCGTCGGTCCACTCCCCTCATCAGAAGGATACACTTATCTTCTCACATGCATAGATCGTTTTACACGGTGGCCTGAAGCAATCCCCATGAGCGATATATCAGCCGATACAGTGGCACGTACTTTTATCAATCATTGGATCGCTCGATTCGGAACCCCGTCAACGATCACGACCGACAGAGGACGTCAGTTTGAATCTCATCTTTTTCGTTCTCTCACCGATTTACTCGGAACGACACGGATTCGGACGACATCGTATCATCCCGCATCGAACGGACTCGTAGAACGTCTGCATAGACAGTTGAAAGCCGCAATCAAGACGCACAATGATTCACGTTGGACTGAAGTCTTACCTCTTGTATTGTTAGGAATACGCAATGCAATTAAGACGGACATTGGATGTACGGCAGCCGAGTTGGTTTATGGAACAAGCATGAAATTACCTGCACAATTTGTTTTACCAGCGAAGCCTGAAACCGACATCGATCCAGCCAACTACGTGCATAGACTTAAGCGGTTAATGCAGCAAGTCCACCCCACCCCCACTCGCAAACAACAATCTACCTCCCATGTGAACTCTGATTTGTATACAACGAGTCACGTGTTTATTCGGCAAGACGCTGTTAGGAAACCACTACAGCCACCGTACAAAGGACCTTTTCCAGTACTTAAGCGCACTGATAAGTTCTTTTCCATTGATGTTGATGGTAAACATGAAAATATTAGTGTGGATCGTCTTAAACCAGCTTTTATGGAAAGTGATGGTGTAATACCGACAGCTGTGACGGATCAAACGCCAGTTCGTGTAGTTTCATCTCCACCTCCACCCACGGGGCTTTCTTCATCACAACCAACGCCTACTCCCGTGGTTACCGACCCAGAACCTCGCAAGACTCGCTCCGGGCGTCATGTTAGGTGGCCTGCACGATACGTGGACGTTTATGAATATGGATGAAGAAACTTATACATATTTTTGGATCCAGCTTTTCAAGTGCATAGGACGCTTTAATAATGTGATTATACATTTCGTGTGAACAATATTCAACTTTGTTAACGTTCTTCATCGATCGCAGCTAACTCATTTTCCCAGCGATCTGGAGGGGGACTAATGTAGTGACATAAACTTTTCCGTACCATATTGATTGGTATTGTTTATTTTCTACCATGTTTACAAACTTATTCATTGTTGTCACGAACGCTCGCGTGCCAGCCGCATTTCCTTATGGGTTACTCATTGTAAATAACGTTCCGTATTTGATGCCGTCCGGAAGGTTGCGTCGATTAGTAAATTTCACGCATTCCAGTATGTCTAGCGATCAGTGTGTCGCCAATTAGCCAATCAAGTGTTCTGGCGAGTCCGATGGCCGATTTGTTATCCAATCAAATCATTGGTTCTCTTATCGTCTTCGGGAAGAAGACGCATCGATATTTTCTTCTTGACTTCACCATGTGATTTTGTTCTGGCAAGATCCAACGTATTTGGAGTAGTCGGCAGCAAGCAACCTTTTTCGTTATCGGACTTATTACTTTGGATTTATTTACTTCACGCGAATAGCGGACTTTAATTTTTGGATATCATTATCGCGGAAACTCACGCATGTTTTTTCTTCGTTTACATTTCGGGATTTGTGCAATAACTTTGGACAACCTTCGCGGTTACTTTTTTCTACGTCGTGTTTATTATTACAAGTCGCGATATCGCCGCGGACACCAGCGGCCGCTCAGCAGTTACTCCCCCGTGACTTCCGCGGTTCATCATCGCACAGTCTGTACTTCCGCATTCTCATCGTGAACATTATCTACACGTCGTAGCATAGCATCGGTAAGTAGTAGTAACTACATTAACGGAGTTTTCAGTTACTCTACAAATCCAATGTTACCGACGCAGTCAATCGTTGTAGAATCCTTACCATGTTAATTGACTGCATTTTACACCAAGTATCTTTTTGTATCATATTAACTTAAGAAATGCGTCAGACTATTTAATTTCGAAGTCAACATACTCTTTTATCTCAGAATAACCAAACAAGTCTATACCCGGTGTAAGCTATTGTAATCACTCTACTCTATTGTGTACTGTGCCAAACAATAATCCACTGTTCCATTGACTCCAAATGCCATAATAATATTGGGTATTTATATAGCGCTCGTATCCACCAATGGTGCTCAAGGCGCTCCAATATTACCCTGGCTTTAGCCGAGCTGCCCTATAAGGCGCTCAAAGCATTTCAAGGAATAAATTCCTACCAGGTACCCATAAATTCCTACCAGGTACCCATAATCCTTCTTCCCCAGCTCACCAGGCCAATTATTCCATATCCTCCATGCTATCACAACTCATTCTTCTATCTTTCATCTACCAGCAAATTATCCGTCCATTGAATAGATCTCCTAACTTTAACAACGGAGATTTGAAAGACTTGTAAAATGTTTGTAACTTCTACTTGTACGATATATAAACGCATGTAACTAACAGGTTAATCATTCCACCTGAAGAATTAAACGAAAGCGCTTGTGGAAGCAAACCTACGGATATCTACTATGTCTTTATTCTCGGAGTGAACTTTATCTTACTTTAAATTATATATATAAATATATATAAAAAATATATATAAAAAAATTTATAAAAATTTCAAAAAGGGAGGACAGCTCTGGGGAACTTTGATTGAGCTACGCACCGTTATTCTCGCAATTTCTTTCACATTTGTATTTATTTCCACGAGATTTGCCAAAGCTGTTGTATATGTTATTTCCTTACAATAATGTTATTAAGAATAATTTATTCCAATGTATACATGTATTCAAAGCATTCGCTTGGATCCACCTGAGGCACTAGCGGCTTGTCTTGTTCATAAACTCATCTGCCCCCGACAAGGGGAATTAATTAAAGTAGCTATTCAAAGAAAATCACAAATATGGCAATTAATGTATCACTAGAAACTGGGAAGCTTACAGATGGCAATCGTATAAGTTTTATGTCAACTGCGTATCTGATGATTATAAAAACAACACAAATAAAAGCTCTTCTCAGCATCTGGTATATCCGAGGATTCGCCAGAAATATAGCGATGTTTTGATGTCGTCACACTCGGGATCGATCCTGCTTAAGCAGACGACGTCCTATAATGAATGAACGTAATTGCAATGCAATTATTTATCAAATTATAAAGAGTTTGGTGTATTTAAACATGACCTTATTTCACATCATTATAAAGGGAAAGTGAAACTGATTCTGATAGCTAAAACCGTTTGATTGTAAATACACAGGAGAAGGGTCAATGATCAATGAAATAAACCCACTTTCAAATTGAAAAGCCCTCCGAATAATAGCAGGATGGTATTCGTTCCCTCTTGAAACGCCGAACATGCCCCGGTGCAAGCAGCTGAAAATACAATGGCGTCTTATTTTGTTTACAAGTGACTGATTCCTTTATTTTTTTAACGCTGCATTTTCATCAAAATAATACCATACACGAAGTTAAGAGTGAGGCAACAGACTAACATTAAGACTGACGCTAGTGAAGGAAGAGAAATAAGTGGAGAGGAGATGACAAAATAGGCTCTGAAAAATGTGTAAGATGTTATGGGACATCGTCTGCTTAGACAGGACTGGTCCATGGTGTGTCGTGACATATCTCAGCAGCGTTCGAGGAGCTCTTCAGCTGCTATATCGGGGGCTGTATTTTACCGTTTTATAATTGATAATAATCATTACTTCAAATGTTTCCAAGCGTTGAATTTGGATAACCTTGTTTAATTTATGCCATCTATGCAATAATAAGTATTAAGCCAATATTTAAAATCATCAACGTTCTACTTTAATAAGGTTGAGGATTTGTCAATCTGTCGGTCAATTGAATCTGGTGTCGCCGAAACCACTAACCCGTCTCCGTGGTCTAGTGGTTAAGGCATTGGCGTTCTACGCCAACGACCCGGGTTCGATTCCCGGCGGAGACATTTTTTCAGCCTTTGCAAAAAATTTCAAAAAGGGAGGACAGCTCTGGGGAACTTTGATTGAGCTACGCACCGTTATTCTCGCAATTTCTTTCACATTTATATATATATATATATATATATTGCGTGTATTACCTTTCCAACCTACATGACCTAAAGGAAATTCCAACAAACCTCGATCTGTTCGATCGCTTGCCCTTCCAGCGTGAATGTCAGCCAGTGTTGAGTGAATTGCTGGAAATGGCTCAGCTCAATTTCCTGAAGAACATGTAAAAAACCACAACGCATCAAATTTGTTTAAAAAAAAGAACTTAGATAATAAAGATTTTTGTATCGAACCCGACGAAAGGAATACCATAATTGAAAAAAATATAAACGATACATGCAACGTTTATCAACAGGTACCATGACCAAATTTCCAATTTAAAGAACAGGGCTTTTTATAATTCAATTTTCGGTATTGTTTTATAGGTTTCATTAATATACTAAGGGATTATGAGCCCCTCACTGAAAACGAAAAAGAAAAGTAATGGATGGAATATGATTTTATATTGATTTTTATGCCTGCATATTTATCCAATTAATGTTTAAATATATTTTCTCGCTAAACATGCATTACTTACATCGATTGATATAAAGATATGGCTTATGATCTGTTGGACTCAGTATTTAATAATTAGGCAATATACATAGTTTAAGCAGGCTAGGTTAGAAGTGCTTCAATGTTTCTCATGCTGTGTTACGCAAAAGTCACTTTGTGACATTTTTAGCACTTCAAGTAACTTTTGACCTTTAAGCCGTTTAACTCCCAATGTATTCACTTCGGGTTTCTCACCGATTCTACGCACTTGAGCCAAGTGCGATTCGAACAGCCTCAATTATTTTCAAGTTATCTTTGTAGAACTGAAACATATTATGATTAATGTCTTACAATTATATTATCTCGTGAGCTTTGGTGTTCAACCTCCCAAACCCTTAGTCTAGGCTAGTCACTTTTTCTAGTCAGGCAAAAGCTGACAAAAAGGGTAGCTCCTCACCTGTCTATCAATTAGCAGTCTGCCTTGAAAACACCTGATCACAAGAGGTTCGTTTCTCCATATTACATTTACATCTACAGGAAGCCCGTTCGGTGTCAGGGCTGGTTGTGGAAGAATCTATATATACAATGCGTCCCCCCAAACAAAGTTAACAGTTGGAAAAAGTCTCCCCAAATAAAATTGTTTGAATATTTTCAATAAATATCCTTCCTATACAATAACACCACAAAATCTGACTAGTTATTACGCTTGGGTGATCTAAAGCCACCTTTGTGAAAGGGTGCAAAATTCAGTCTTTACGATAATTGGTATTTGCTCTGACTGGTATCAACAAAGTTGAGAACCATTTGAATTTGATTGTAGGAAAAGGTCTCCCTAATTTAAATTCAAAACAATTTCAAGAAGATTTCATACCTGTGGTTAGCTTATAATCTCTTCTACTAAAATGACCTTAAAATGTCTCACAATATTTTGCGTTTGAGTAAGCCAAAGCCTCTTTTGTGAAATTGCGCAAAATGTATTCTTGACAAATGTTTGTTGTTTTCTGGCTGGTATGAGCCAAGTTGAGAGTCATGAAAAGAATTCGAAATTTTATAGTCTGATCATTGAAAGACTATATATGAAAGAACAGACTTTGTTCAGTGTATTTCCTAATATATCTTATCAAAAATTTATGGTAGAGTGAGCAAGCTAGATTAAATTAAAGACTTGCCAAAAGTAACATATGAAACACTCAGCAAAGTAGTTAATTGCTCACTCAAACATAAAATGTTGATGGGAATTGTAAGGATATCCAAAGAACATAGCTTGCTATTTCATAAATTGTTCTTACTTTGATCAGAACATAGACATTTCTAAGCCTTCAAATGACTCTCAGCTCGGCTGATACCAGCCAGAGACAATATCAATTCTTGTCAAGACTGGATTTTGCACCCTTTCACAAAATAGGCTTTTGCTCACTCAAGCGTAAAATATTGTGAGATATTTTGATGTCATGTGATAGGAGAGACCCTAAGCTATCCACAGTATGAAAATTTCCTGGACATAAAATGAAACCATTATTTTGGGGGAAATTTTTCAACTGTTAATTTTTATCTGGGACGCACTGTGTGTGTGTGTGTGTGGGTGTGTGTTTGTGTGTGTGTATATTATTTGAAAAAAATATATATATATATTATATAAACGAAGCCTAAAGCAAAGGGTTATTGTGACCACACTATGTGCTCTATGACAACAATTATCTATTTTCCATGAACTAGAAGTATTATGCTTTTAAATTATACCTTGATAATATCCATCCGTATATGCTTTACCAAGCAGCAGCATTTAGAAAATGACATGTAAAACTCAGTTGTGCCGGATTTGGGTAAGACCGTGAAAACGTTAGGATCACATGCAACTTGACTAAATTGAAATACCAGTTTTAAGAGATATGATACGTGAAATTCTATTGTGTGATGGCATACATTCTATCAGAAATTTATAAAACACTGGTCAATAACCAATTTCCAGTGGCGTCAGGGGCATACTCCCCCAAATTTCCAATGTCAATAAATATCGCTTAAATGATGAAAGAGTGCCTTTCCTGAAGACGAAAAGTTGATCAGTGGTCTCACGATGTGCAAACGAGGAAAGCTACGACGTTTCGACTGCTACTGCTAGTCTACGTCAGGCAATGAGCGTTATATAGCAGCGGCGGGGGTCCGGGGACTCCGATCATCGCCCTAACTGGGGTGAGATTGCGCACAACAAACATTGGCATACGCGCCGAGTTAAGGAAGCGATTCAGATCCGTTTGCATCCGAACAATATTAATAGGGATAACGGCATTGACATCCCAGAGGAATGGTTGCTAGCCATTCGGCGCCACTCGGCAAAACCGTTTGGAACCAGTTAGCGGCAAACAATAGCACGCACCCTATTAGAGACAGCGCCATACCTGCAAAATTCGCTCGGGGGGGGGGGGGGGGGCGTGTTATGGGAGGTCCAGTTTTCCTCCATAATTCCCTGACAAGCCAAAAAAGAAAAAAAAAAAAATCTTCATTCTTAAAAAAAAGGGGGGTGGGGTGCACAATCGAGAAAATGGCGGGTCGTCTATGGTCAAAATGCATACTTTTCTTCCCAAGGGGGGGGGGGGGGGGGGCGCGGAGCATCGTCCACAAGCCACGTAGCGGCGAGCCGATTTTTTTCGCCATTTTGAACCCCCGTATTAAAGTGATGTTTTCCTAGCATCTACTAACGCAATGGAGACCATAAAAAGCAGTCCTGTGCTATAGGAACATACTGTGTGGGTCTGGACATATTATGATGGCGTTTTTCTATGCACATTAAATGTTTACTTGGCAGCCCAAGGGGGGGGGGGGGGGGGTGGGTTAAACCCCCTAACCCCCCCCCCCCCCCCCCCGTAGATCCGCCACTGCCCTCATTATTGAACGAAACAGATGAAAACAGTCTTCTCATAGGGTTTTAAAAGTCATGTTGTATTTAGGTCATGATCACATCTGATCCTAACGTTTTGATGGTTTTACCCAAATCCGGCACAGCTGACATGGCTGAGTTTTTACGTGTCATTTTCAAAATGATGCTGCTCGGCAAAGCATATCCGGATAGATGCCATCAAGGTATTATTTAAAAGTATGATACTCCACTTTATAGAAAATATATAGTTAATGTCATAGAGAACATAGTGTGGTCACAATAACCCTTTGCTTTAGGGTTTCGTTTTTTCCTGGGACGCACTGTATTATGGCATAATAATAATAATATAATAGTGGCCACTTATATAGCGCTCATATCCGTCACGCAGTGACGCTCATGGTGCTTAGACATTATTACCCTGGTTATAAGCCGAGCTGCCAAAGTAACTAGCGCTCAAGCATATCAGGTACCCATTTACACCTGGGTGGAGAGTGGCAATGTAGATTATTGTCTTGCCAAAGGACGTTAGTGCTGTGGTGGGATTCGAACCCCGTACCTTGTGATCTGCAGTCCGGTGACTTATCCACTAGACCACAACACCTCTATGAATAGCATAGTCCCTGAAGAATTCAGTTTCAAATAACATAACTGGTACATAAACGATGACCGTTGCATTATTACAATAATATAGGAAAATATCTTCAATACTTTCAACAACAGAAGAAGAAGAAGAAAACTGCAAATGAACATACAGAGTCATAGATCAATATTTCTATCTTTTTAAAGTTGGAATAAGACAAACTAGGGTGACGTGACATATGAGGGAAGCTAGGCTTGTAATATTGTAGATTCCCTAAAGAATAAAAAAAACACATTTTTGAAATAATTACATGTACTAGGTGTTACAAAAAAAAATTCTCACTTTTGATCCTTAATAGTTCAAAAACTATATATCATAAAACACTGACATTGATATGAGCAATAGCTGAAGAATTTACAAATTTGTTGGAGGTAATTAAAAAATGAAAGCATAATTCAGTTTCATTAAATTCAAGATTAATTTTTAAGTTAGGGTTCAGATTTTGCTCTATTTTCAACCCTCTGTACAAAACTTTAACTTTGCACAGGGGTCAATAGGTGTGTATGGGAGTGTGTGGTTAACAGTGTTGTGGATCAGTGGATAAGTCCCTGGACTGTGAACCACGAGGTCCGGGGTTCGAATCCCACCGCAGCACTAGCGTCCTTTGGCAAGACGTTAATCTACATTTGCCACTCTCCACCCAGGTGTTAAATGGGTACCCGGTAGGATGCGAAAGTTAATGTCGTTTGCTTAGCATGTGGCGCTTTACAGCGACTGGCTGGAATACTCCCCAGGGAGCGGATAAAGTGCACACATTGTGTGCGGGCATGTCAGAATCCAATGACCGGGGTAATAATATATCTGTAAAGCGCTTACAACCATGTATTAGGCGCTATATAAAAGCGGAATATTATTATTATTATTATTATTAACACGCAGACAATGGTCCTGGACAATGGCCAGGGTTTGAATGTTTTATTATTTATTCATAAGGAATTCCACTATCACAGCTAGTCTTTATTCATCCTCTGGCATAAACTGTAGTTTAAGTCATTCAAAGGATAGGAATATTGATGTCCTTGATGATGATGATCATGACGAAGATGATAGTGATGATGATGATGATGACAATGATAATGATGATGATGATGATGATAACGATTATGATGAAGATAAAAATGATGAGGATGATGATTGTGATGGTGATGATAACGCTGCTGCTAATAATAATGATGATGATAATGATAGTGACAGTGATGATGATGATAATGATAACGACGACGATGATGATATTGATGGTGATTACGATGATGATAGTGATGACGATGATGATGTTGCAAGCACATGGAAACATGTGCTTACTTTTTTCATGTGCATGCATTTTACCCTTTACCATGAATTCAGACTAGCAGTGCCCAGGGTAATCCATCATGAATTATTAATAAAGCATTCATGTGCCTTGGAGCAAGAGACCAGTAGCCTGGTCAGCAGAGCTCTGAAAAGGTGGTATTCATGTCCACTGTTCAGGGTCATTGTAAGCACACACTCACATACACATCATTGGTTCCTGTGTAAAGTTTTGTACAGAGGGTTAAATTTGGACCAAAATTTGGAACCTAACTTTAAAATTAATCATGGATTTAATGAAACTTATTTATGCTTTCATATTCAAATCACCTCCAACTAAATTGTGCCTTATTCAGCTATTATTCATATCAATGATAGTGATATCTGATATAGTTTTTGAGCTATTAAGGATCAAAAGTGGGAAATGCTTTAAGTAAAACGTAGTATATGAGAGATGATCTCAATATAACATTAAAAAAGAAAAGGAATAGAATGGGGGAGACGAGGGGCACAGTACATAACTAGGGAGCCATATAGGGTGGATTGCGTAAGTATTTAAGAGGGATATTTTGAATTTGCGTTTAAATGTATATAGTGAGCCGGTATTAGATCGGAGGGGGGGGGGGTCATTCCACAGTTTTGGTCCTATAAATGTAATTATATTGTGTGCAAAAGCTGTTTGAGTACGTGGAAGGTGATAAGAATGGCTTTGTCTGGTTGGATAGGAGTGAAGTGACTATTAAATTCATAACGAACATATGAGATACGAGGTTAGGAAGTTCATGCTTTGAAACTTATGAATATTCCTAAATTATATGTAAGTAGTTCGTGAATCTTCAGAATGTCACACGCGTGGAAGAGTGGGGTTGTGTGGGTACGAAAACTTGTATTATTGATTATTCTAATAGGCCGTTTTTGTACAAGTAGAAGTTGATTAATAAGGGATTTACCACTATTTCCCCATGCAAGGATTCCATAGTTTAAGGATAAGTGGAGAATATGAATAGAGTAAGATATGAGTAGGAAATGAAGCTTTAAGTTTGCAAATGAGTCCTTTATTTTTCGATATGAATTTTGTGATCTTGTGCTTCTTTTAAGTATTAGTGGAATTCTATATAAGAGGTTGGAATATAACGGGCAAAGATTTATGCCGATATTTACAAAGTAGTTCTTAAAGAGTTCAGCTATCATTGTTCGGTCCTGTATGTCATTTAATTAAAAGTTATTTTAGTGATAATAGGCATTGGCGTTAATCGTTACGTAACTCTATTCATCATGGGGGGGGGGGGGGACGACACAATAGCTGTCCCCCCCCCCCCCCATGATGAATAGAGTTACGTAACGATTAACGCCCATGATAATAGGTAAGTTGCATTTGTTATGCAGCACATTATTTTGACCTTCCAAGTACTCTTAACATCAGATCTATGGATGTGGCATTGTCTGGACAAATAATTCTTGTTTGCTACCCGTAGTAGTGACGTGAGGGTGTTACTATAGGTTGGGTATTTTAGTTTATTTCGATCGAATTGCGTTTTCTTATATTTGTAGTATAGACGGTTTTTGCTGTAAATGGACCGGATAAGAGAATTAGTAATCCATGGAGATCTCGGAACTGTTTTGTATTTCGTTCCCGGGGATTGTAAGGGAAAGTGGGTGTCATACAGACACATGAATATGTTAAGTATTGAATGAATCATTTGCATCTATTTTGTTGTACACGTGAGACCAGTTGTTATGGACTAAACATTCTTTAAAACTTCTTATATTGTTATACGAAAAGTTCCGGGTCAAAGTACGGTTAGAACGTACATTAGGGAGAGGGGTAGACTTAAAGATTGACTAAATTAGAGAGAAAAAGGGTGCTCTTTCCATGTAGTTTGGCATTCTAATCACGAATCTGCCAATCGATTGTCCAAATTATGTCTCGTTTTGGCGAAAAAGGGGGAAAAGTAGAGGTTTTGGGACCGTTCCTTAAAACTCGTGAGCTGATTGGCTAACCCCCAAGTGACGTATGAAAAGTAAGAGGCACAAGATCTGCAGGCTGCAGCATATAATATTGTACACAGAATGCGGTATTTGACCCCTCTGTTCAACGGACCATTTATGAAAAAAGGAAATTAATCAATATAATTTTAGGAGTGAATAATCATTTAACAAATTCATAGTGACGAAGCTTTTCGACCTGTACTCATCGGGTCACAACGCAGGAATGAGAGAATACAAGAAAATACAAAAGTCAAGGAATGGTGTGTATAGGAGACCATTGATATCTGTGTCTCCGCCCTCTACCATGGTGATTTGGATGAACCTCCTATCTCTGAATCCGTGTATGTTGAACTAATGAAACATGTTACAAGTGCTGTCGAGTTTAGCTTTAATGATATCATGTATTCGCAGATCGATGGTGTTGCTATGGGTTCCCCGTTGGGCCCCGTGCTTGCTAATATCTTTGTTGGCTTTCATGAAGCCCGCCTTCATGAAAACATCACTGATCCTAGCCTTACCCCGCTCACCTACTTTCGTTACGTTGATGATACCTTTGCTATGTTTGATTCAAGCGCTGCGTGCAAGGACTTTCTTACACAACTCTGTTTGTATCTTATTTTATACTTAGCATAATAATAATAATATAATAATAATACCAGGCATTTATAAAGCGCCTTTCCCAAACTGGCTCAAAGCGCTAGATATATTATTACCCCGGTCATTGGATTCTGGCACGCCCGCACACAGTGTATGCACATTCTCCACTCCCTGGGGAGCATTCCAGCCAGTCGCCTGTTAAGCGCACACATGCTAAGCAAAGGACATTACCTTTCGCCATCCTACCGGGTACCCATTTAACACCTGGGCATTCACAGATTATGTACCAGACTCAATATAGATAGAACTCAAAATACTACGTAATTAACGTTTGGGTGCCACTTCAGAGAGAGAGCTTTTATTCTGCAGATGGCGCTCTTGCCATATAATAACTGTAGCCTTCTAACATCTTTCCTTTTTTCAAAGGCAAATTGTAATCACAAATTAACTCAACTGTAACACTCTGCTTTAATGCTTCATAATAACTTTCCCGTGTTAATGTTATTTGCAATGACTTCAATATGAATTATTAATGTGTTCCAAATAAATCACGTTCATGTAATTACCAAATTGTGTCTATTCTTTTTCATTGATCTGCTTGTGCCCTATTTAACCTGTTGTCATGTCAGCCACGTTTATTAACTAAATAAACTAACACTTCTTAAACATAACTCCAACACTTTCTTAGACATATATTTTATGCCAAAATTTGTAACACAACTCTAACTAATGCATCTTTGGCATTACTACATCATACATGTAATTGACTGTCAGTTTCTTTCACGTTATATAGTCTTTCAGGTAGTTTGGAGCTTTCCTGTTTCTAGTGCTTCGACGAGATGGCTGATGTACGTTGCGGTTCTCGCGAGCATTGGCATGATCGTTGTTCGCGTCGCGATAGTCATTATTCACGTCCTGGTAGTCAATATCACGATTGTTGCCGGGTAGGTCTACGGCTTCCTGGAATGTTTCGTTTTGCGGATCTGCCGTCTATTGCGTCGATACGTGATGCCGTGTTCAGTTATGATGCAGTAGGAGCGGATTCCTACCTTGCTGAGTACCTTCGCTTTCTGCCAATCTTTGTCCGGATTGAGCTTCACTCTCACTACATCACCTTTCCTCAACTCAGGCAGGTCCTTCGCACCGCGATTGAAGTATTTTGCTTGCGACTCTTGTTTTTTCGCTCTCTTATCAGGCACGCGTTTGACGATTTTAGGACGCAGTAGTTCCTCCGCGATAGGAATGTTTGTCCGAAGTCGCCGTCCGAACATTCTTTGTGCTGGACTGCTGTCCATGTCCTTCGTTGGTGTTGTTCTCCACATGAGAAGAGATAGGTAGAAGTCTTCTCCCTGTCTCTTTGACTTCTTGACGAGGTTCTTTGCGATCTTAACCGCGCTTTCTGCTTTCCCGTTGCTTTGCGGGTGGTGCGGTGAGCTTGTTACATGTCGTATTCCGAGCTTGTTCATGAAAGTCGCGAATTCCATAGAACTGAACGGCGGGCCGTTATCACTCATGAATTCTTCGGGAATTCCATGAGACGCGAAATGACGTTTCAGACGCGTTATCACTGCTGTCACGTTCTTACTACCACGTAGATTATCAACTTCAAAGTGATCCGAATAATAGTCTACGAGGCAAAGGTAGTCATCTCCATCCACCGTGAATATGTCACATCCGACTTTCTCAAACGGGCGTGTGACTCTCGGATGAGATTTCAGGGTCTCTTTCGGCTGTGCTCTTGCCGTTGAATTACATGTGTCACACTTCCCAACGTGATCTGTGATTTCCGCGGTAAGTCCTGGCCAATACAAGCTTTCGCGGGCTAGTCTCAGAGTGCTTTCTACACCCATGTGTGCGGCATTTAGTTTCTTTAGCATCTCTGCTCGCAATGTCTTTGGCACGATTACGCGTAGTCCTTTATAAACTAGCCTATTCTCATCGCATGTTATCTCGTGACGCACAGCAAAGTACGGCCTCGTATCTGGAGTACACTCGCGAACAGTCTCTGGCCATCCATGATCTATGTACTCCAGCAGTGCTTGCAGTGCTGTGTCATCGCGTGTCGCTTCTTGTAGTTGCTCTTCTGTAGTACGCGATATAGGTAGTGCATCCATCAAGTGAATCTGTTCAACTTCACTCTCTGTTTCCGATCTATTCATAGATGGTAGAAACGCACGCGAGAGAGTGTCCGCTAGGTACATCTGCGGTCCAGGCATGTACCTGAATGTCACGTCATATTGATGAAGCCTTAGCAATAACCTTTGTAGGCGCTTCGGTGCATTGTTTAGCGGTTTGACTTGTATCGCGACCAACGGCTTGTGGTCAGTCCAGAGTACTATTCGTCTCCCGTAGGCATACTCGTGATTCCGCTCAAGACCAAAGATCTGTGCTAAGAGTTCCTTTTCAATCTGGGGAGTACCGTGTCTCCGCTGGCGTAAGCGCACGGCTCGCGTATGAGATCGGTTGCCCATCTTGTAACAAAACGAACCCGAGTCCGTTCTGTGACGCATCTCCCTGGCCTTCGGTTGCACGTTGACTGTCAAAGTATTTAAGAACCGGTGCCTTGCTAACCAGTCTCTTGATATCATCGAATGAGTCTTGTTGCTCTTTGCCCCAGGCAAATTTCACTTGCTTGTGCGTCAAACGACGTAGTGGCTCGCTCATCTCACTCAACTTCGGCAGGAACTTCGCGAGATGCTTCGTCATTCCGACAAATCGCTGCACTGCCTCTACAGAGTCCGGGACAGGCATGCTGCGAATTGCTTCGATCTTCGCATCATCTGCTTTCAGCCCGTCCTTTGTGAGCACATGTCCGAGAAATTTCACTTGCTCGGCCTTGTATTCAAGCTTATTCTTATTCAAGACAATTCTGCGTTCGCGACGTGTGAACAGTGCTCGAAGATTTGCGTCATGGTTCGCGTTCGCGTCCACTAGTGTCTCTCCGCGACCGACTATTAGTAGATCATCCGCTACCTTATAGACACCTTCCAGTCCCTCCAAGTTCTGATCAAGTTTCTGTTGAAAGAGTTCTGGTGCAGGACTGATACCAAAGGGCATTCGCTTCCATCTCATGCGACCCCATGGTGTTTGGACTGTTGTCAACATAGAAGATTCTTCATCTAATACACACTGAAGGAAACCTTCTCTACAGTCGGCCTTGGTAAAGACCTTGACATTCTTCAACTGTGGCAGAACATCTTCAATTGTAGGGAGCGGGTAGTGCACCCTTTTTAGAGCTTTATTCAAATGCTGCGGATCTATGCAAACTCTTATCTTGCCATTTGGCTTTTCTACTACCACTAAGGCGGACACCCAATCAGTAGGTTCTGTTACCTTTTCTAGTACATCTATTTTCTCCAACCTATCTAGTTCTTCTTTCAATTTCTCTTTCACCGCTAATGATACACGGCGCGGTGGCATGACAACTTGCCTTACACTCTTGTCTACTTCTAGATGAATCTTCCCTGGCATCTTGCCAAGCCCATTGAACACTGTCGAGTAATTCTGAGTAATACTCTCTACACCCGTACTCTGTACTATAGCAATATTCTTGTGATTCACCGTGATCAGTTTCATGAATGTGGCGGTCTTGAGACCTAGCAACGGTGTACACTCCTCCTCAACAATGACAAACTCTACCTCATACCTCTTTTTGGTTTTAGGATTTTCCAATAGAAGTGTACATTTACCAATCCCTATCAATGTTGCCTTATCGCCATAGAGGTGTAATTCACTCTTGGGTCCAGTGATCTCTACATTATCTGGTACATACTTCAGAGGCAGCACGTTCGTTGTGGCTCCACTGTCCACCTGCATTGTTACTCTAGTTCCGCGCAACAAGAAAGTTCCTGTGATTTTATTAGGTGATTTAACATCGTTCAACCCGAGCACGTCTTCTGTCACTGAATCCTTTCCATCTATTTTTCTGATAGATTCAGTGTTGTGCTTGCACTTTGCTTGAAAGTGGTTCATCCTGCCACAAGAATGGCATTTTTTTCCAAATGCAGGACAGCGTTTCTTGTCGCGAGCGTGTGTGCCTCCGCAGTATTTGCACGATACAACTCTGTGACCCTTGCCCTTACCAGTAGCATCCTCATTATGTGCTACAACAGCTTTGGTTTTTCCTCGTGCCCCACTACTACTAGGTTTCTTTAGATAAGCTACATGTCCATGTTGCTCGGCAGTCATGTCTCTGACATGTGTTTGCGCAGCTAAATGAGCCCTGCAAATATCCACGCATTTCTCAAGACTAAGCTTCGATTCTTGGAGCAGCCTCTTTCTCAAAGACGGTTCACTCAACCCTACAACAATTCGATCCCGAACTAAATCATTTTCAAGTTCTCCAAAATTACATAGCTTGACTTGTTTCTTCACATTTACCACATATGCCTCAAATGATTCTTGCCCTTGCGAGAGTTAAAAATAAATCTCTCATAGATAACATTCGCTCTGCCCTGGCAATGGGTCTCCCATAGCTCTAAGATTTTTGGTAAATTCTGCTTATCTGCTTCATCAGCATATGGCATATTGTTATGTGTGTCTAACGCTTCCGGGCCAAGCGCAGTGATAAACAGTGCTACCTGTACTTTCATTTGTTTCTGATTGAGATCTGTAATGATGCTATAGTTATCCCACAGTTGCCTAAATCTGGCCCAATTGGCCCTCATATCGCCCGTCATTTGCAACTGAGGGGGCAAGGGAATACCACTAGCTGCCATTGTGTACTAACCTACTTCACAGCTAGCCCTAAATATTCCATACACAAATCACTCGTATCTCATTCACTGGCGGTTGCACTACAATTACAAAGAGCACACAAATTTAGCTATATGTGGGACAAGTCAACCCATCACTATGCATAGCACTCGCCAAATCGGTACATTCAAGGGTCAAATTCAAGGCTCAAATTCACCCAAATTCTATCTACAAGTCATTATATCCCACTCCTGACACCATGTTTGTATCTTCTTTTATACTTAGCATAATCAGGCATTCACAGATTATGTACCAGACTCAATATAGATAGAACTCAAAATACTACGTAATTAACGTTTGGGTGCCACTTCAGAGAGAGAGCTTTTATTCTGCAGATGGCGCTCTTGCCATATAATAACTGTAGCCTTCTAACAAAATCAACTCGCTTCATCCGGCGCTTCGGTTTACATGTGAGATGGAGCAGTCTAACGCGCTTCCATTTTTGGATGTACTGGTTGAGAAGAGTGACGGCAAACTTCTCACGTCCGTATATCGTAAACCTACGTTTACGGGCCAGTACACGCGATGGGATTCGTACAGTGCTACATCGTATAAAACTGGTTTGATTAATAGCTTAGTGTGTCGCGCCTTGCAAATTTGTTCTCCGTGTAAGCTCAACCCTGAGCTTCTTCGCATCAAGCAAATCCTACGAGACAATGGCTATCCGGAGCTTGTCATTGATCGCGTTGTGCAGCGTACTATTGATTCGCGGACTCGCCCTGTGTATGGGCCCAATAAATGCCCGGTCTACCTCAAATTACCTTGGCGAGGTAAAGTGTCTGATAAGTATGCGCGATATTAAGCATACAGTGTCGCGCTGTTACTTTGCCGTGGCTACGCGTGTCGTGTTCTCTACTAATAGAATGCTACCCGCAGTTCGCAAGGATGTACTGCCTTCCCCCCAAATGAGCAATGTCGTTTATCAGTATCATTGTCGGTGTGAAGCCGTCTAGGTTGGCCGTACATCTCAGCGTCTAGCGGACCGCATTAAACAGCACGTACCCTCCGTGGTACGACAGACATCAGCTGGTAGCCGAGCACAGCCGAAGCGTAACTGCAAAACCGCTGCTAGCGTCGCTAATGTTCAATGCCGCAGTCACAGCGACTCTGCTATTGGTCAGTACTTGCTAAATAGTCCGGCTTGTTCCAAGGCGTATAACCCGGCTCAGTTCACTATTGTTGCCCGAGCACGCAGCTTTCAACATCTTCGCTTCTTAGAAGCGTTGTTCATTCAATCGAGAGATCCGCTATTGTGCCGACAAAAGGAGTTTGTACAAGCGCTTCGATTATTCTAGCGTGCCCGGATCCTACCCGGGTCGCTATACACACCCTTCCTTGACTTTTGTATTTTCTTGTATTCTCTCATTCCTGCGTTGTGACCCGATGAGTGCAGGTCGAAAAGCTTCGTCACTATGAATTTGTTAAATGTTATCTTGAATAATCATTAGCAATATATTTTCTACATGATCAGAAAACGCTTTTGCCCAAATAATTATACAGCTCTTGTTTTGTTTTTTAGCTTTTCTTTTGAACAATGTTCTCATCCATCTGAGTTTGCCGAACGAAAATTTTGCATTGGTCATAAACGCATGCACAGCCGTTTTATGCGTCTTTATGTACTATGTCCTACGCAAAGTACGGCAGCGACTATGTTCCCCTCGAACATAGCGACTGGTGAACGATTTTGTTTTGTTTATTTCACTTACCGGTACGGCTTTTTTTGTCTGTTTTTTTTTTTTACTTCGCTTTACAAAGTACGTTAGTACTGACTTAGATTTCGAGTAACTTATATAGAGAGAGGAAAAGTGCCCGCGATTCCGAGTTGGAGGACTTTTCTGAGCCATGCAGATACGAACTCTGATTTATCAGATGATTTATCAGACCCCGAAGGCAAAGCAGCTCGAGTGGCAAGGAGAAATTCGACCATATTATATGTTTGAACCCCTCGCAGAATACGGTGAAGGGCCGTGGGTGAAGTAACTCCAGGGAGCTCCAACGCGTTGGAGCTCCCTGGAGTTACGGGTGAAGTAGACCGAAAGTGCTGTCTCTCGTTCGTTAGGTCGTCTTAGCTAACGAACGAGAGACAGAATTTTCGGTCTACGGGTGAAGCTGCTGCAGTTGCTGTCGTTGAAAAACAGATTGGAAGACTTGACTCCAAGTCTGATCTTTGGAATAGCTGAATCTTTTATTTTAGCTAGCTTTATCCTTCTCTTCATGCCAAATTCGGAATACAGGCCAGAATCCTCAAAATCATCTTCGGCAAAGTGATCGCTGCAGATTGTACTCCACTCACTTGGCCGGCCCTTGCCACTCTGCCCGCATGAGCTTTACATTTGCGACCCACAATTTCCGTAGATTTTCATCTTTAGGAAAATGATGTAGGCTTACACCATCTTTAGGGGTCTTGCTACAGCAACTATACACCGATTAGGCATTATTGATGAAACTGTGTCCCAAAAATCAAATTTATTGTGAGGAATTAAACACACGAAAATACAAATGGACGATGCTGTGAATATCATGCTCGGCACCGGGCTGGGCCTGCAGGGGGCCTCCGGGCGCGCACGGTATAGGTTAGTGGAATATTTTCCCTTACTTTTCATGCGTCACAGATCACGTGATCACGATGTCGCTTCGATGGGTTTTTTTTAGGGGCGGGGCTTATGACTGTGTAAATCAGCAAAAATGTACTTTTCAAATGATTATAAAATATCACTGAATGCATAAAAAACTGTGTGAGAGATATTTTTGGTGACACCTTCCTACGAAAAATGGGCAATTATTTGTTTATTTTAGTGACCCTTTAAATACAAATACTAGGAAGTGACCAGACACATCCCATATTATTATGCCAGTATTTATGTGTTCAGTGGAGTAAGTGAATATGTTGTAAAGGGTTGAAGAGTTTTTGGATATTCGGGTGGGTTTGTTAATTACGGGTACAAATTATTTCGAGAGGATCATATCACAAAACTGTTGGCAATGATTACATGTATTACATTTCAAGAGCTCAAGATTGAAGTCTCCCATGATAAAAGAGGTTTAGTTTTCAAGAGAAGGTGCAGATAATATGTTTTCAAGTAGATCAAAACAATTTATTTGGGTTGACTTGAAGTGGCATGTAAATTTCTCCTATAATTATGTTTCTTGTAAGTTCAATAAAAACAGTTTCTCCGACATATGCCATATAATTTAACTCTTCTAAAGTTTTGGTTTGGGATTTGTTCAATGTATATATATCCCTACACCAACCCCTGATTTACCCACTCTCCTATTTCTTCGTGTGCGTATAATTATCTTTAAAAATGTAAAGGATATATTTCGTCCCCAAGCCAAGTTTCACATAATTCCATAAAATCGAAAGGAAGCTTGTCGAGGAATGTCATGAAATAGTTCAGGTTTTTATCAAGGTTTCTTATATTGAAATGGAAAAGGGGAAAATTGTTGTTCGGAGTAGATGACACTTTTGTAGATTGATTTTCTGTTAAATACTTAGCGTCTGGAATAGGTGATGTATCGTTCGGGTCAAATTTTATAGAATTTACGAGTAATGTCGGTAAAACAGTTGTCATGGTAATCCTTGTGCCGTACATTATCATTCTTGACATTAGCTTGGCATGGATTGTGTGACATTCCCCCATATATTTACATCTAAATAATTATTGGGATAGATTGATATTTAGCAAATACCTAATTCGAAATCTAAACACTCTTTTATAGTTGTAATTCTAAACTTCATAAACACTTAAAAACAAAGAAAGTGGAAGTGTACACAATGTATATTGTAACTGCACATTCCCTTCCTGCGATAAGTCTCTTATTCTCTGTGTATTGCAGATATATACATGACGTCACTGTTGACAGAAAGAGTCGAGTGTTGGCACCATTTCCCTTATCTCCTGATATACCGATCTTTTTAACGTTTATTTCTCCGGATTAGATTCAAATTTAGAAAATGATAACTCCTCACCGTTTGCGCAACTCTCCTTGTGCCTTGAGAAAACTCGAACGTAATAGGTCCTGTTACATCTCCAGGAAGCTCTGATGTCCAGCCCGGTTTTGGAAGAATCTGTATACATTTTTTTTATATATAGGATCATGACATTATGAATGACATAGTTCCTAAGTAATTAAGAATTAAATGTCGGCAAAGCAGTTGTTATGGTTATGCTATACATTATCTATCTTGACCTAAGCCTGACCTGGCTGGTGTGACATTTTCGCCCATAAATTTACATCTAGATAAATGTTGGGATAGATAAAGAAAGCAAATACCTATTCAAAATGTAGACACTTTTTATTGCATTTTAATAAAATAATAATTATGGGCATAACCTTCATTAACACTTAAAAACACAAAGAATATAGGAAGCAGTGTATCTTCTGACAGCACATTCTCGTTCTGTGCGAAGTCTCTTATGCTCTGTGTATTGCAAATAATATACATGACGTCACAGCTGACATGGTAAATCGAGTGTTGGCACACCATTTTCCTTTTCTCCAGATATATCGATTTTTTTTATTACGTTTGATATGCTCTTACTGATACAAAGGTGTGATTGGTGCACAGCTGCTCGTCAAGTGATATCGATTGCGAGAATGGCATTTTGCATATTTCACTTCTAATGACTATGGGCCAACGTAGAACCCCCCCCCCCCCCTTAGTAGTCTATGGGCCAACGTAGACCCCCTCCCCCCCCCCCCCCTTAGGCACATTTTTTTGTGATGTTTTCTTGGTAGCTAGGACCCTAGGCTATCAGAATCTGCCTGTTTGCCAAAGAGTTAGTGGTGGGTGTGGCCACCAGGGCCGTTACCATGGCAACGCATCAAGGAAATATAGGAATTTACTAAAATACCTAATATTTCTAATTCAGAAATTTGAAAAATGACTGGTAAGCATCTAAATATATGTATTTTGAGTTTCCTGATTGATTGAAACCAAAATCTAGGTCATTTGAAGTCACGGCCATGTAAAAAAATGGCCGTTACTATGGAAACGGTAACATAAAAAGTTTATATTTTGGAAAAATATCTAAACTTATCAGTATAAAATAGACAGAGAGGTGTCTACCCAATCTTAGATTATATTTTTCTGTTAGCTAGGACCCTCAGCTCTCATAATCTGCCTGTTTTCAATAGAGTTCATGGTGGGCGTGGCCGCTAGGGCCGTTACCATGGCAACACATAACGAAATACTGGAATTTAGAAAATACTGTATATTTGTCATTTAACAGCATAAAATATACGGTAAGGCCTCTAATATATGTATTTCAACCTGCCCCACTGACTCCAACTACAATCTGAGCCATTTGAAGTCATGGGCGTGTAAAAAAGGGCCGTTGCTATGGAAACGGTCCCACAAAATGCTTATATTTGTGTAAAATATCTATGATTTATCAATACAAAATAGAAAACAACTGTCTCCACAATCTTAAATCATGTTTTTCTGTTAGCTAGGACCCTCAGCTCTCATAATCTGCCTGTTTTCCATAGATTTCATGGTGGGCGTGGCCGCTAGGGCCGTTACCATGGTAACATAACCAAATACTGGAATTTAGAAAAATACCGTATATTTGTCATTTAGCAGCATGAAATATACATTGTAAGGACTCTAATATATGTGACCCGACGCCTCAAAACCTACAATAAGTCGCCAAAATTATTTTTCTTGTTTTATACATTTTCTGAAAGTAGAGATTCTCAGCTTTCCAATGGTATATCACTTGCCTAGTTTACTCAACGATAACACCTTTAAATATCACATTTAGAATCAGTATGTAACCAGCAATCAATAACTCCTATTCAGAGAAAATGGCCATTTAAGTTCGGAACAAAAGAGTGCTAAACCTTCGCTCTCTGTGTGCGCCCAAGTAAAACTGGTTATTCAAATGGCCATAGCAACAGGTATGAAGGGATTATCAGATTAGGCTGAATTTTGGCACGCTGCTCCAGGAGGTCCTATTCATTACTCACTCCAAAAATCAAGTTAATACCTTTAGAGGTAAAGTAGTAATTTGGCATTGAATGAAAGTATTACAAAAGCTCTCCAAACATTCATTAGCTCGACAGGTGAAAAAAAGGAGTCATTTTAAAATTCCCCAAAAACATATTTCTAAGTCGAATTACGACTCACAAACTTGAGACATGATAGAATGATAATGAAACTACCCATTTCTATCAAAAACGGAAAATCGACTGATCCAAGCAAATTTACTATTTTGGGCTGTTTCCTACGTTGTGGTCCGTGCGACTTATTGTAGGTTTTGAGGCGGCGGGTCACATATGTATTTTAAGCTGCCCCACTGATTCCAACCACAATCTAAGTCATTTGAAGTCATGGGCGTGTATAAAAGGGCCGTTGCTATGGAAACGGTCCAACAAAAAGCTGTTATTTGTGAAAAAATCTATAACTAACCATTACAAAATAGAAGAAAAAAGTGTCTGCACAGTCTTTGATAATGTTTTTATATTAGTTATGACCCTCAGCTATCATAATTTGCTTGTTTGACATCAAGGTGGTGGTGGGCCTGGCCGCTAGGGCCGTTACCATGGTAACACATAGCGAAATACTGGTATTTAGAAAATACCATATATTGGTCATTTAGCAGCATAAAATATACGGTAAGGCCTGTAATATATGTATTTCAAGCTTCCCCACTGATTCCAACCACAATATGAGTCATTTGAAGTCATGGGCGTGTAAAAAAGGGCCGTTGCTATGGAAACGGTCCCACAAAATGCTGCCATTTGTGGAAAATATCTATGATTTATCAATACAAAAAAGAAAACAACTGTCTGCACAATCTTAAATCATGTTTTTCTGTTAGCTAGGACCCTCAGCTCTCATATTCTCCCTATTTTACATAAAGTTGGTCGTGGGCGTGACCACTAGGGTTGTTACCATGGTAACACACCAATGAATTGAATTTTAGAAAATACTATATATCTCTAATTCAACATCACAAAAACAAATTGTAACCATCTAACTATATGTATTTTGGGGTGCCCGTTTGATTGCAAGTAGAATCAGAGACATTGGAAGGCACCGTCATGTCAAAACATGGCTGTTGCTATAGAAACAGTATGATAAAAATTGAATATTTCTGTAACTAATCAACACAAAACAAAGAACAAGTGTATGTACACCCTAAAATGGTGTTTATCTGTTAGCTAAATCTGAGTCATTGGAAGTCACCGTCATGTCAAAACATGGTTGTTGCTATAGAAATCTTATGGTGAATTTATAAATAGTAGTGAAAAAATATGTAACTATCCAATGCACTTTATAAAGTAAGGGTCTCCACAACCTGAAATGATGTTTTTCCCCTGTACGTTAGCTAGGACCCTGGATATCATATCCTCCCTGACTGCCACAAAGGTGGATACTGGGCGACCACTAGGGCTGTTACCATGGTAATAAGATAGGAAATAACATAATGTGTAATTCACCAACGTGAAAATATTTAGTAGGCATTACATCTATTTCAAGCAGCTCTTTTGAGTGCAATTTTTTTTTGTGCTTTCAAGGTCACAGTCGGGTAAAACGAATTCTTATTATCCTTTTGGTCTCAAACTGACGCCGATATGGTGGGTGTGAGCACGAGCCCATTACTATGGCAACGCACCATGCAAATATTGGAAATTGTTTGAAAATGACATATATATTCTGTTTTAACAATATTGGTCTTGATATACATATCATAAACAGTCATAATCCGAATCACTTAACGCCATAGTAATCTCAAAACATGGCTGTTGCCATGGTAGTATTATTATGAAAACTGAGCGATTAAAACAAAAAAGGTGACAGAATTTTGTTATTACACAGCAGCGATTATGTTGCAATTTAGACATTTTTAAAACTGTTCGCCGTGTTCGGATAGCTCAGGGTAAGATGTGGGTGTCCATGTGGTAACAACAGCTGATCCTAGCTGGTTAGCTGTACTTGAGTAGTTATGCTTCCACCTCTATCCATTGGCGTTGGGAGGGAGGGAGGCAATAGAGGCTTAATAGATGGATTAACCTCAGTCACAGAACCTAATGTATTCATAAGATGATAAACTTGTCTGTCTGTAGCTAAAAATGTTTACTTGAAGTAAATCTGAGGAGATTGGAATAGAATTTAGCATTTATTTTTGCTAATCCTACCCATAAGAAATCTGCATGTTCATTGAAGGCCAAGTCCACCCTAATATCAAGTTGATTTGAATAAATAGAGTAAAATTAAACAAGCGTAACAGTGAAAATTTCACTGAAATCGGATGTAAAATAAGAAACTTACGGCATTTTGAAGTTTTGCATTATTTCATGAAACAGTGATATGCATAGCATGGGCGGTATGCAAATGAGTGAACCGATGATGTCACACATATACACTTTTCCTTATGTATTTTATTATATGAAATTTCAAATATTTCAATTTTTATAGATGGGATAATAAAGAATCGCCTTCTTGTATGAAAATAAGTTACAATAATGATGATTTTACATGTTCCATATGGAGTCAAACCATGTTTTACATTATTGAAGCAAAAAAATGAAATATATGATATTTCATATAATAAAATACATAAGGAAAAGTGAGTGTGTGACATCGTCGGTTCACTCATTTGCATACCGCTCATGCTATGCATGGGCGGTATTATGATAGCTGAGGGTCCTAGCTGACAGATAAACACCATGTTAGTCTCTACCCTGATAGCAGAAAGTGGTAAAAATTACGTGATATTTACGTCGTGGTTTTACGTCAATAAGACGACAACTTGCACCAACGCAAGACGTCAAGAGGACGTCTTATTTTGACGTCATCTGTACACTGCAAAAACTGAAGTGCTGTATATAGCACTTTTTGAGGGCATGCATAAGGACTGCACTCAGAGTGCTATTGAATGCACACATCGTGCTATTTCAGCACTTTCACGGGAGTTGGACCGGCTCCTTAAACTGCTAAACATTCATAAAAAAAAAATGATTTGGGCGAGCTTCGAACCAGGGTCCGCTGATCGAGAATTGCTGGCATTACCGCTAGACTAACTCACATTGTACGATTTAGAGCAGATCATATTGTTACATAGTGAATTTACGACACCACATAGTCCATGTTATCTACTTGACTCCCATGACTAAACTGGATTGCAAGAAGCATTCGTTAGTCCATCGGTAACGTCAGCGCCTCTCAATTAGCGGAACCTGGTTCGAGGCTCGCCACGGTCACATTTTTTTTTTTTTTTGCTGGTAAATTAGCACACTACAAGTGCTATAAACAGCATTTCAGGTGCAGTCACTATACATGCCCCTAAAAGTAGCACTTTAGTTTTTACAGTGTACAAGACGTAGAGATGACGTCAAAATAAGACGTCCTCTTGATGTCTTGCGTTGGTGCAAGTTGTCGTCTTATTGACGTAATTACAGGACGTAAAAAAGACGAAAACCGCGACGTAAATATCACGTCATTTTTTAACACTTTCTGCTATCAGGGGACATACACTTGTTCTTTGTTTTGTGTTGAATAGTTACAGAAATATTCATTTTTTATCATACTGTTTCTATAGCAACAGTCATGTTTTGACATGACGGTGACTTCCAATGACTCTGATTCTACTTGCAATCAAACGGGCACCCCAAAATACATATAGTTAGATGGTTACAATTTGAATTACAGATATATGTTATTTTCTAAAATTCAATTTCTTGGTGTGTTACCATGGTAACAACCGTAGTGGTCGGGCCCACGACCAACTTTATGTTAAATAGGAAGAATATGAGAGCTGAAGGTCCTATCTAACAGAAAAACATGATTTAAGATTGTGTAGAGAGTTGTTGTTTTGTATTTTTTATTGATAAATCATAGGTATTTTTCACAAATATCAGCATTTTGTGGGACCGTTTCCATAGAAATGGCCCTTTTTACACGCCCATGACTTCAAATGGCTCGGATTGTTTTTGGAATCAGTGGGGCAGCTTGAAATACATATATTACAGGCCTTACCATATATTTTATGCTGCTAAATGACAAATATACGGTATTTTCTAAATTTCAGTATTTCGTTATGTGTTACCATGGTAACGGCCCTAGCGGCCACGCCCATCACACCTTGATGTCAGACAAGCAAATTATGATAGCTGAGGCTCATAACTAATATAAAAACATTATCAAAGACTGTGCAGACTCCTTTTTCTTCATATTTTGTAATGGTTAGTTATAAACTTTTTTTTCACAAATAACAGCTTGTTGTTGGATCGTTTCCATAGCAACTGCCTTTTTTGACACGCCCATGACTTTAAATGGCTCAGGCTGTGATTGCAATCTACCAGGCAGCTTGAGATACACATAATGGGATACTTACCATATATTTCATAGCTATTGAATTACAAAGATGCAGTATTTTCTAAGAATCCATTATTTTTGATGTGTTACAATAGTAGCGGTCCTACAGGCCACACCCACCACCAACTGTACATCAAATAGGCAGATTATGATAGCCGAGAGTCGTAGCTAATAGAAAAACATATTTTAGGCTTGTGCATACACCTTTTTGGCTATTTCATATGTATAAGTTTAGAAAGTTGTCAAAAATACCCGCTTTTTATGGCACCGTTTCTATAGTAGCGGCCATTTTTGACACGCCCATGACTGTAAATGGCTCTGATTATGGTTGCAATCGATTGGGCACCTTAAAATACGTATATTAGGATGCTTACCAAGTATTTTTAGATTCGTGAATTGGAATTACATGTATATGACTTTTCCTAAAATTCATATTTTTCTTGATCCGTTACCATGGTAACGGCCCTGGTGGCCACACCCACCACCAATTTTATGGCAAACAAGCAGATTCTGATAGCTGAGGGTCCTAGCTAACAGAAAAACATGATTTAAAATTGTGCCTAAGGGGGGGGGGGGGGGGGGGACCTTTTCGGTTACTGGCCCATGGACTAATATAACCATCAGTACCGATATCTGTAACACAAGAGGGATCGATAGCACAATAAAATGGCGTCACAGAAAGAAACTTCACAGAAATGGCTAGCCTTGATCGGAACAGTAAGTTTAGATCGAGTTTCTCACTTGCAGAAGAAAATGATGCGGTTCCTCCTACAGCTAGACGCTGCACGCCGGACCGGACGGCGCAGCACGTACATTTCTCATCGGCTCAGATAAGCCGTGAAGTTTCATGACTTTTCTATTGCGAATGTTGATTTTAATAGAGCCCATCCTGATTAATAATGTGCATTCGCTTGGTCTTTTACTACGGAAAATCTGACATCACATTTATAAAATCTATCAAAAAAGTAAATTAGATAGGATTTTTCATCCACTCCTTCAGCCCCATTATAAAGTGAATTGGTTTCGTCCCGTAAGATCTAGACTATATCTAACATTAGACCAAATGTTGGCCTAGGGTTGAATTCAAGATTTAAGGGAGTTTTATTTTCAGGATTATATATTTAGGATTCAAGTGAGTTACATATTCAGAGAGTTATATATTCAGGATTATATATTCAGGATTCAAGGGAGTTATATTTTCAGGATAACATATTCAGGATTCAAAGCAGTTACACTTTCCTTCGGGATCATATTTTCTCTCAGCGTTGCGCGCTTCGGAGAAAAAGAAACAACCACTTGGGAAAATATAACTCCCTTCGGCGGTCCAAAGAATGTTATATTACACACCCTACCAGCCAATATCTGTATATTGATTGATTTTATTCGTCAGATAATATACATGACATATCATGACAGGATAGCCCATGAAAGCCGAAAAGGCTTATTTCCAATGGGGTCCTTGAACATAATTAAGCACATTATAAAATACGACAAGATTAAATCGTGAATACTGAATACAAATTATACACTTGACCAAGCATTATCATTATGAAAACTATACACACAAAATATATAACAACAAAACAATTTGCAACACGTAAGCACCAAAGGAGAATCAAACCCTACAACACTATTGATTAATCAATGTTCGAGTTCGAGGGACTCGTTCTTTAGATGTTGTTTAAGACACTTTTGAAGTGCGCAAAATTTTGCACCGTTTTAACATGTTTTGGGAGAGAATTCCAAAAATGAATACCATTGAAGTAAAAAGAATTTCCGATTTGTCCGTTGCGTTTTGGTAAAACAAAATTAAGGTGACTATGCCTTGTATCATGTTCATGGGTATTTGACACACGAGAAAAATTGTCGGTTATGTAGTGATTTTCATTAGAATAATAGATCTTATGAACATGATGTAAAATTAATTGTTTTGATCTTAGATCAATATGGAGGAGACCTGCTTCCGCAAGTTCATTGTTCCCAACGTGAGTCCTCGGTCCTGAACCATTAATAAACCTTACAATCTTATTTTGAATTATTTTTAACTTTTTCTGATCGGTTTTACCCAGACTGCAATACCAAGCAGCACTGGCGTAATCAAATAGACATTGTATTAGAGCAAAACATAAAGTACGCCTTGACTTCCTATTCAAACAAGCTTTTCCGGATTAGATTTAAAATTTAAAACTGGATTATTTTGTTGTGATGGTCTAATCATTCTGGTGATATACGATTCCGATAAAAAGTTCAGTGAATTTCCGAATTATATTACCCTGTCAATTAAAATGAATGCGCTTGATTTTTAACTTGAACGTTGTTTTCCACTTTCAAGGGAATATCATGAAACGCATCTATTACATGCAGTTACATTATATTCTTTCTTTATCCTTAATACGAAAATAATACAACTATTACCTCTTGCCGCCCAATGTCATCTCTCAAACACAACTCTATACAAAGAGAGTTGTTATTTCGTAGCGATGCTGAAATGAAAGGAGTGCATATGAGCCGCTTCCCTGTGAAGTTGCTCTCCATCTCAGAGATAATCCACCAATCGTCGAAATGCTTTATATAAAGATCCAATTCCCTGCTTCTTATAACGATTCGCGGGCATGCTCCAGGGGATGAGGGTTCGATTCTCCTTGAATCTATAATAATAGTGCCAATACGATGAATCAAAATACCTCCTTTAAGGACTTAAAGGGTCCCTTAATTCATTTAAGTATTTACTCCGATTTATTTAGACTCAGGTTATTCTTTTCACAGCCAAAGATATCTGCCTTACCAAATATAACTCTGTATGTCATCTTACTACAGTATAAGGATGTAAATATTTCCCTCCATGTACTATTTGCTCTATTTAAATACAATAGTTTCATTTAGCCTATCTCATCGTTGTAATCACATATTTCATTATTTTCATTTTCGTTACGGTTTTTTTCGTGGAGAAATATTGAATGACATTTTTAAAGTTATCTCCTCATGCGTTTTGTTTTTCCTTTTGTTTTTGGTGCAGATTCTGAATAATTCTCATTAATCTATTATGAAATATTTCAACTAACATTTTATACAAGCAATTTTCATCATCTCGTTGGATGTTTCAATTTCATGGGGATCTAAATATTTTATCTGAATATTATTTGTATAAATAGTTATATTATCATTATCATTATCAATATCATCATTATCTTTCTTCTTATTATTATTATCAAACTTAAAAATCTACTGATCAACTGCAAACATAAACATGGACATATGATAAGAATTGAAATGAAATGAAAGATATGAAATGCGAAAAATTGAAAGGAAAAGTGAAAAAAATATAATAAATAATTAATACAATCTGAAGTTAACAATATTTTATATTAAGTTTACAGTGTATATAAAGTAAAAAAAATATAAAAATAGTGCTGAAGATCAAATGGATTATAGTTAGAGATGTCGAAGAGATTGGCTTTTTTATATTTATTGTTTGGCAAAGAGATCAAGAGATATTGAATCAATAAAATTGTGTAATATTGGTTAATTGTGTTAGAATACAGATTTCGCAATAATTAGTACATCGTACAAAAATGACCCGGAAGTAACCCCATCTTTTTTGGTTGAACAGATACTTGTTTAACAACTGAAATCATGCTGGTGTGCGCATTATGACAGCGTATAAAGGTCCCTTGTGCCCGTATGGCAAGCCCTTTTAACATTTAATTCTATTTCATGATATCAAGAATTCGATTTCTTGATATCAACAATTCGATTTCTCGATATCAACAATTCAATTCTTGATATCAAAAATTTGAATTCTTGATATCAAGAAATGAATTTTTGATATCAAGAATTGCCATTGGTTAAGAACACAAAATGATTTCTTGATGTCAAGAAATCATTTTGATATCAAGAATTGAATTGTTGATATCAAGAATTCATTTTTTTGATATCAAGAATTCATTTTTTTGATATCAAGAATTGAATTTGTGATATCAACAATTCATTTCTTGATATCAAGAATTCGATTTCTTGATGTCGAAAATTCGATTTCTTGATATCAAGAAATGAATTCTTGATATCAACAATTCAGTTCTCGATATCACGAATTCCATTCTTGATATCAAGAATTGCCATTGGTTAAGAACACGCATGAGGAGATAACTTTAAAAATGTCATTCAATATTTCTCCACGAAAAAAACCGCAACGAAAATGAATGGCAATTCTTGATATAAAAAATTCATTTCTTGATATCAAGAATTGAATTGTTGATATCAGAAATCTAATTCTCGATATCAAGAATTGAATTGTTGATATCAGAAATCGAATTCTTGATATCAAGAATTGAATTGTTGATATCAAGAAATCTAATTCTTGATATCAAGAATTGAATTGTTGATATCAAGACATCGAAATCTTGATATCAAGAATTGATTTCTTGATATCATGAAATAGGATTAAATGTTAAAAGGGCTTGCCATATGCCCGGTACAAATGACTTGTCACTGCACATATGCAAATTCTAATTACGAACTGGCTATTGTTTGATATGACGTTAAAGTGATTAGGTAACTTTGTGGAGGCTGGATAAAATCTGATCTGTTTGGCCTTACATGCTATCCGTGTATGTAATATGGTGTAAAAATGAAGTCCATGGGGAAAAAAGCACTTCAAAATCATCATAAAAGTAAACATATGCAAGTGACCGGAAAGGCCAAACTCATTTGTCCACCATTGACACAGTGTTAGACTAAAGCGTATGGCCATACGCTTTCGTATTCATTCAGTATTCATTCACAGATATCTTAATAATAGTAGCATTATATATTTGAAAACTTTTCTATGCCTGGCTATTTATTTATCCTTCTGAACATCACTATACAAGTCAGATATCCAAAATTCGACAATTTATTAAATCAAGCCTCCAGAAAGTTACCGAATGCCTTTAAGATTTGGGCGCATTCATTTAAAGAGCTGCGAGTGATTACAAATAATTTGCAATTGGATCAATCGCATCTCCTATCACTTTATTCTATCTCTTCGTACATGAGATCAATTGCAAATTATTTGTAATTAATCGTAACTCTTTATAAGACGGGGGGGGGGGGCGGGACATGCATTTACATTACCGTAAATTATGATGGTGATAACGATTATGATGATAATGATAACAATGATGAGGATGATGATTATGATGGTGATGATAATGCTGCTGCTAGTAATGATGATGATCATGATAGTGACAGTGATGATGATGATGATAATGATGATAATAACGACAACAACGATGATATTGATGGTGATGACGATGATGATAGCGATGACGATGATGATAGCGATGATGATGTTGCAAGTACATGGAAACATGTGCTCACTTTTTTCATATGCATGCAGTGCCCAGGGTAATCCATCATGAATTATAAATAAAGCATTCATGTGCCTTGGAGCAAGAGACCAGAAGCCTGGTCAGCAGAGCTCTGAAAAGGTGGTACATGTATTCATGTCCATTGTTCAGGGTCATTGTAAGCACACACTCATATACACATCATTGGTTCCTGTGTAAAGCTCAAGTTTTGTACAGAGGGTTAAAATTTGACCAAAATCTGGAACCTAAATTTAAAATGGATTTAATGAAACTTAGGCTTTCATATTCAAATCACGTCCAACTAAATTGTACACTATTCAGCTATTACTCAAATCAATGACAGTGTTATCTGATATTTAGTTTTCGAACTATTAAGGATCAAAAGTGGGAATTTTTTTGTAACACCTAGTATGAATAATAGAAAAGCCTGAAAACTCATTGGCATTCTTAGAACAGTCAATTCCAGGCCCATAGGATCCCCGACACCCTGTGTGGCATAGCTCTCCAAATATTATTTCACTCAATAAGTTATTAAATAAATCTTAAAGCACTGACACAAAGTAGAAAGGTGAATAAGCACAGTGAAAATAGTACTTTTGGAAAGAAGCAATGGAGAAGGACCGCCGATGAAAATTGTCTGTCGAGTATGACGTAAGCGGATGGACGCACTGATCTCTACTGCATATTAAAGGGATACTCAATCGCCGATTGTGGACGTTTTTATGCCGCGAGAGGGCACCGTGTTCGTTACCTGATCATGCGGGGCGCAAACCTCGGATAGACAGGTCGCCGCACAAACATGCACGCTTCGCCTGAGCTCGAGCTCTCGTGCGAGATTCGGTCGGCTTCGTGCAGTCCGAAAGATAATCCCAGTAGTCCAACGGACGCGTTCGACGCACAAACTTTGTGTACGAGTGAATGGGGCTTACGCGATCCTGACTTTCCCCACAGCCGCCTGGTTGCGTATCCCTTTAATTAGCATTCACATAGTATAGTTCATAGCCTTTTGACAAGGCCTCGTGACTTGGCCATTTTCCTCGTCATGCTGTGCCTGAGATGAGACTAGCCGGCGACGAAAAGAATCAACACGGCCGGGGTGAACGGGCGATCGAGCGACTTTAGTCGCGAGGCCTTTTGGAACCTGGGTTTCCATCGTCCGATATGAATTATTCACGAGTTGACATTCGTATGCTAACACGCCTACACCGAGGATTATCGACCAATCACAACGGTCTCTGCGGGGCTTGCTTTCCACGTGATTCGTTCATGATTGATGTAGCTTGCGCCGGGTGCAGTACGTGCCGAGTGAGCTAGCGCTTGAGATGAAGGCGAATTTCATACTAAATTTATGCTGACGTCATGCAAAGATACGTTCGCTGATTGGCTCCTACCAAAAAGGTAGCAGATCCTCGCTTGGAACAAAGGATAACATAAGAAATACAAGCCAGGTTCCAAAAGGCCATCGCGACACGTCGCTCGATAGCGCATTCACCGGGCTGGACGGCTAGTCTTGTTATGCAGCCACTACTAGCTTACTTGCCAAGAAAAATAGCCAAGTCACGAGGGCCTTGTCAAAAGGCTATATAGTTCTGAACGTCAAGATTCGACAGAATACGACAAAATACATTGCTCGTAAACTTCGCATTTACACTGTTTTATGCTTTTTTTTCACCACTTCTTCAATGTAGCTTGCATACAATAAAGCCTACACGACGGGTTTCTGGGTTTCTTTTCTTCTCTATCCCCCGCAGTTATCCCAATTTTAACATTTTTTGTGATGCGTTTGGATCGCAATGCACAGCAATGTTGAACAAGCTGTACTTGTTGTACACATACAGGAGCATAGCTGTGTGAGTGAGTGAGTGACCGAGTAGCAGGCTGGTAACATTTTCATGTAGCTTGCATACAATAAAGCCTAGACGACGGGTTTCTTTTTTTGTTTTTTCTTCTTCTCTATCCCCCGCAATTATCTAAATTTTAACATTTTTGTGATGCGTTTGGATGTTAAACATGCTGTACCTGTTGTGCACATATCATAAGCAGCTGTGTGATGAGTGAGTAAGTGAGTGAGTGACCGAGTAGCAGGCTGATAACATTTCCATGGTAGTTTCGGGCATGATATAGGGCTAATATCACTATCATAGCGAATACAATTTTGTTTTCATTTATGCATGATATGCAAGACAGGTTTTTGAGATATTTTTCTTCTTTATCCGACGTAATTATCTATTTTTTTTTCGGACAAGCTGCATACAATCCAAAATCTGACGGTATGGTAGAGAGATTTAACAGAACATTGGTTAGAATACTGGTTTGTTTGTTTGTTTGTTTATATTTATTTCCGTAGTAAGAAAACCACATACATTTCATAAAATACAGCGTATACATGAGCTTAAAAAACGGAGGATGACCCAAATTCAGCAGTATTTACAAAATGCCGCTGTTCTTCCTTGGGGTCCTACAATATGCTAGAACCCGAAAACACCAAAAAGACTGGGACAAGTACGTCCCCATGGTAACTTCAGCTTACCGTAGTACCGCCCATGAAACGACTAAAGAAACACCCAACATGATGATGTTCGGTAGAGAACTTCCAGTAGATGTAATGTACAAAGAACCAAAAGATGACGAAGAAACAGACTACACTCAAGAACTACGAGAAAGACTAGAGAGAACTTATGAACAAGTACGAGAACAGGGTAGAACAGAACTACGACGACAGAAACGAAACTATGACAAACGATCACACGGAAAACTCTATGAACCAGGTATCATCGTGTGGCTCCGCAACAACTCTAGAAAGAAAGGACTTAAACTAAAACTGTTCTCAAACTGGACAGGACCCTACAAGATCATAACTAAACTGTCTGACGTCACTTATCGTATTCAATACTCACCCCAGAGTAAACCAAGTGTAGTACACTTCGACCGACTCAAACCTTCTGAATGTTCAGAACCCCAAGTCTGGAACAAACAACAAACACAACGACCAGTAGAACCTACAACTGATGACCCATCTGATGGAAACGACGACACATCAGGCAGCCACCACGAGACAGCAGAAGAAAGACGCTATCCTCAAAGAAGAAGAGGACCTCCAGATTATTTTTACTAAGATAATCAATTCATGAAATAAGAAGTTTTATCGCTGAAGGATGGATGTTCCTCAACTATCTTTCCCTATCTCATCCTCCACCTTTCCTATCCATCTATCTATCCTTTATTTCTTATCTTTATCTGATTTTCTTCCATCCTTTAGTGCATGTCAAATACATTGTAACGCCACTGAGTAGTGAATATATACTTACTTATTAAGCTCGAATTTAATGTAACTTGAGCGCCATTTACTTCTTTCGAGTTCTGAAATTTACTTATGAAATTTTAACTCACCACTAATATGAGTGGTATATATTGGTGATATTTGGCAGGATCAGCCAGTGCTTCTTAAAGTTGTATATAAATTTTGGAGACTAAAATGTGAAGTAATGATGATTGATTGATTGATGATGATAATGATGATGACGATGATTGTGACTTAGTGATAATAGTCAGTTCGAAATAAAGAGAATATGAGGTAAATTAGTTTTAAGAAGCAATTGCTGAATACTTCCAAAACCATCATTTAAGAATAGTTATTTGGACCATTTATTATCATTTTTGTAAATAATTAATTGCTCATTCAAAAGATTGACTCGGAGAAGGATTTGTTGACTCGAGAAGTATATGTTTTTGTAAATGCGAGGACGCATTTCGTAGGAAATGGGGCTGTGTAACGAGCCGACCCCGTCTCTTTACTTTTATTACGCATATATGTATACTGTTTGATAGTCTTGGCAAAACCATCCTCTCTTGTTCTCTTGCTCTCTTTCTCTCTCTTTCGGCATGTCATTCTACACTGTTATACTTGAAATATTCAGGTAAGAAAATGTTGTAAATAACTTTATCGAGGTGCTATATTTGCATGAATAAGTCATATCAAAACTCTTTCCTCGTAGTTTTGTGAAATATAAATGCAATGCATAGGCTTACGTTCATTTAAGTATTAGCTTACCTTGTTGTTACTGCGGCAGCCCGAACACGTAGTGTTCGGGCTGCGATCAGCAGTCCTTCGATTGCTTGGATGTCTCTTAATTACAAGGTCGTTTGTCAAAATGATAGCCATGAAACATGACATTAGTATATTTTAGGCTACTTTAGGTACTTACAAAACTTTACGATTGACTGTCGTCTTTGTTTTCAATGAGGATGATACAAAAAAGGCATATTTATCTCCAAGAGCCTGTACTAAAAACTTCCGTAGGTCGGTGTTTTGCTTGCAATGCGCATGCGTCAGCAGCTCCAATATAATACAGACAAGAAGGGAGGATTATGAATATTCATTAAACGAGTGAGTGAGTGAGTGATATGTGGTTTAAAGCCCATTAGACGAGTGGGCTCGAGCACACGAGAGCGCTCGAGATCGGCGGATCACAGTGGATATATGAATATTCATTATTCCTGTGACGAAAACTATGGCGTCATTGTAATAAATATTCATAGGCGCATGCGCAAGTGCCTATTTTCGTTTCTGCTTCAACAACATGGCGAATGGGACTGGTTTCGAAAATTGAGAGTAAAAAGTGACATTCATCGATTCTACACATTTTTAGGAAAAGCTGATTTGCGGAAGGTCTGTTTAGGTAAGTGGCATCGTATATATGATACTTTAATTCCAAAAAATAACTTATATGGCCATATTTTCAATGGTCATTTGAACATTGGTAAATTGTGAGACCCACCGAATCGTACTGGTTTCACTCAGGACGCTGCCACTTCGTGGCAGCGTCCCGGGGCTAACCTTGTTGCAACTTGTAAATCGCACTTCCTGGATTCCCAGGTACCGGTACATATAATCTCGGTATAGTTGGCTAGCTCCGACATTTGAGTTGTTCAAACTTTACATCCAAGTGATCACGAATAGACTGAGGAATTCCGTGGACTCGGCAATTATTCACAGAATAGATTACATGTCTGAATGTTTCACGTGATATGTGTCGAGAAATACTGGAAATGATTGGGTTGTTTGATACAAAGCAAGTCCGTCGTACCCGCATTCGTGTATGACGTATTTTTTTTTTTTTTTTATCTATGATGAGTTTCGATCCGACAAAAGCATGAATTACTAACTAAATTACTTATTGGAGTCAAAAGGGGCCTGAGCTTTCGATCCTAGCAGAATCTTCGTCAGAGGCAAAAAGACGAACATAAAGACCAAGACTCTGCTGTTGCATCACTTCACCGTGATCCTCCTTATCCTCTTTGTTTTGTCTGTCCTGTTTTGGTTAATTGTTTTAGTCCCAGCTTTTGCCTTTTTTTTGTCTTTTTTCTTCTACAGTTCGACTTTCAGATTGTGGTTTTCTCTGTTTCATTGTTTGTTCACTTCATTTTATTCGTTGTTTTCATGTATATTCTTTTTTCATATTTATCATTCTATGTCCCTTGCTCACCATGGCTAACCACTTATCTTTATTTCACCAGCTCAGGAAAGCCAAGCTGAAGGCTCTGAGATTCTCTTTCCACCAGGACAACTATAGATTTTATTCCCTCAATCGCATTTTACCCACAGGCCTCCAACTCCAATGCACTCCCGCTCTTGGAACACTCACACCTGACCTACGGAAACGCTGGAACCAGACTTTACATGCAGCATCCATTCGATTAATTAACATCCTCTCCGAACAATGTGCAGCCTCACTTAACTCCTTTTCAGCTGATATCAACGAATTGGACGATAAACTACGTTCCTGCACCACCCACACCAAATGGCTTAAATATAATGATGAAATTGAATCCTGTCTCTCTAAACACAGGTCTGACCTCACTGAACGTAGGAATAAGAAAATAGGCAACCTCACGAAGAAGCGACAGCAGTGCAACAGATTCAAACGACATACCAACAACAATGATGCATCACCTCATTCAGTTGTTAACCTCTCGTCTTCTCACCTCTCCCAAGCAGAAACCGCTCTTCTCTCAAAAGGCCTCACGTTTTGCCCCACTCCACCGGAAGTCGACCAGATAGCACTCAGCCAAGACCTCTCTACTTTCTATCGCAGGATACGCCTCAAAGAGTTTTTTTCTAGATGAACCCCCTTCTGATCCTGAGCCCTTCCACCCGAAAAGCACATGGATCCCCCAAGAACAGAGTTTCTTCCCTTGAAACTTACATTCAAGCCGTCTCATCCCAAGTTCTCTCCACAGATACTCCCACCAGCAGAACCCATGATAAACTTCCTCGAGAAGAACGCCAAGCTCTCTCCTCGCTCCGAAACAGGTCGGATATTATCATCAAGCCCGCAGACAAAGGATCAGCCGTCGTAGTTATGGACCGCCAACAGTACATCGACGAAGCCATGAAACATCTCAACAACCGATCCCACTACACACCCCTTGATTCCGACCCCACTTATGATTTTTCTCAACAGATCCAGTCGACACTTAATAACATGAAGGAACGTGGACACCTCTCCAAGAAGGCCCACAAATTTCTCTCCCCCACTAATGCGAAACCTGCTCGTTTTTATCTCCTCCCCAAGATCCACAATCCTGGCAACCCTGGTCGACCCATCCTCTCGGGAAATGGTTCCCCCACAGAGAACATCTCCCTCTTTGTTGATCACCACATTAAACCCCTTGTCTCAACTGCACCCTCCTACATCCATGACACACCAGACTTTCTCAGGAAACTCAATAACATCAAGGACCAGATTCCCGAGACTGCAACCATCGGCACTTTTGACGTTTCATCCCTCTACACTAACATCCCCCATGATAAAGGTATTTCAGCCTCGTGTGAAGAATTGGCTAACAGCGGTCACTCGAGTCCCCCAGTATCCGACATCAAATCTCTCATGTCACATGTACTAACAAAAAACAACTTCACTTTCATGGACAAACACTACCTACAGGCGTTCGGCACAGCGATGGGCACACGGATGGCCCCTTCCTACGCCTGTCTCTTCATGACCAAGCTGGAGCAACAGCTGCTAGATTCAGCCCCCTGTCGCCCATGGATCTGGTGGCGCTACATCGACGACATCTTCTTCATCTGGACCAGGGAGGAAGACGGCCTCCAAACATTCATTGCCCACATCGATTCCTTCCACAAGACCATCAAATTCACTTCTGATTTCTCCCCACAAAAAACCAACTTCCTCGATGTCACAGTCAAGAAGGAGTCTAACCGTCTCACCACCACTCTCTACACCAAACCCACTGATACCCACCAGTACCTCCACTCATCCAGCTGCCACCCCCGTCACTGCAAAACCGGCATCCCCTACAGTCAAGCCCTCAGACTTCGCCGTATCTGCTCTGAGGATTCCGACTTTTCCTTCCATGCTAGGAACTTGAAGAGACATCTCGTAGCCAGGGGCCATAGCGCCAGGACAGCCCAACAAGCCATCAACAAAGTTCTTTCCCTCCCCAGATCTGAAGTTCTCAAACAGAAAACTGACAGCCAGGATACCAATGACAGAATACCTCTCGTGACCACCTTCCACCCTAATCTCCCTCCTCTCCGCAATATCCTTCATGACAACCACCGTATTCTCAACACTTCTGATCGTCTCCTACAGGCTGTTCCCAGTACCCCAATCCTGTCTTACCGACGCCCCCGCAACCTCAAGGATCTCATCGTTCGTGCTGAAGTCACCCCTCTCTCTCGCCATTCTTCTCCCATTCAGCACGGCACCTTCAAATGTACAGCCAACAAATGCACCGTATGTGCTATACACATCCATGAGGGTGACACTTTCACCAGCAACTCTACCAACCTCCCTCACCAAACCAAGGGTAATATCACTTGCACCACCACTAATGTTGTATATCTCATCACTTGCAGAGTCTGCAGGACCCAGTACGTAGGGGAAACCAAGACCACACTCAAGAGACGCTTCTATTGGCACAGATCCACTGTCAACACAGCCAAGCTCGACACTCCAGTGGGCCACCATTTTAACCTTCCTAACCATTCCATCACCGATATGATTCTACAGGGCATTGAATCTTTAGGTACCCGTCCGGACACAGTCCGAACCAGCAGGGAGAAGTACTGGATGAGACGTCTTCGCACCATCCAACCTCATGGCCTCAACATCCAGGAGGGAAATGATTAATACATCTTTTTACTCCCCTTCCCTACATTTTCATATTTATTATAAATATGTATATGTATATATATATGCATATATATCTATGTGCATGTGTATACACACACACATACATATACACATTCATGTGTGTGTATATATATGTATGTGTATATGTATGCGTTTGTTTAGCATTATGTCCGAGGACATTTTCGGACAGAGAACAAAAAAAAAATCATGACAACAATGGTCCTCGGAAGCCGGACAATAGTCCTCGAACGTCGAACAATGAATTTATGCCTTATTCCGTCGACTGTCCGAGGACGAGTAACAATAGAGGAACAATAGTTGTCCTCGGAAGTAAAGCCATGTAAACGTGTGTGTGTGGGTGTGTGTATGTGTATATATATATGTGTGTATGTGTATGTACACATATATTTTATTTGCATTTTACTTTATATGCTATATTTTGCACTTGTTGTCTAACAACTCGACTCCCTCTTTATTTTCTGCCCTACCACTCCACTGCACTGAACTTGTACAGCACTTATTCCTTTCTCTTGTCTTGTCTGTTTCTTATCCTGTTTGATGTTACCTCCCCACTTATCCTTTGCTTTCACAGGTTACCCACCCCTAAGCTTGGGGCTCCTCACTTATTACTCTCCTTTGATCTCCACGCCTTTGTATTTGTTTTAATCCCCCTCCACACCCACTTGACTCATGGGTTTTGACTCCCAACACTCCCCTTTTGTTCCCATTGTTTTGTGTCCACAGCTTCTCCCTTACAGTTTCTGTTTACATGTAATCTGTTTTGTGCCTGTAGTCTATATATGTGCTTGTCTTGGTCTTTATGTTCGTCTTTTTGCCTCTGACGAAGATTCTGCTAGGATCGAAAGCTCAGGCCCCTTTTGACTCCATTTTACTCCATTGGCTCGCTATTATTGGATAAGCAGTTTTCAGCAGCTTGTTTTCGACATTTAAATCACTTATTATGAATTAATTGTTATAAGTCATAATCTAATAATTATATAAAGCATCGTAATATAGATTTGTCTTTGGTATTAGATATTTCATTTGTTATATGATGTATTCAAAGAAGAATAAATAAGCATCTAAGTAACAATTTATCGTTGATAGGTTTTCGTGACGTGTGGAAAAAGGCGCGTCGTGCGCTGTAAGTAATGTAGATTATGCGTTGGCCAATCAGATCGTGCGGCCAAGACAGGTTTTCCCCCACGTACGCATAGACAGCATAAATAAAAGAAGTTTTCACGAGTCGGCTGGCTCATTCCCCACAGAACCTTCCGGCCAAACACAACTTCCCTCCCTACAGAACTCTCCCTACTTGTCCTTAATTTACTCTCGGTATAGAACTTATTACGCAAATTGGTAAGAACTTAGAATTGGCAAACTAGACTAATTTCACTACGTGTATTGATAAGCGGTATGGCCCTGTAATAAATCAAAGTTTGCTATATAATAGACCCATTCGTTCTATTAGAAACTTAATTGAATTATAATTCAAGAAAATAAATCTCTTTGGAAATATATTGGTAAAAGCATTAAAACACTTGTAATAAATACTGGGAATTGTTATATAGTAATCATAATAAGAACTGTATTGATTGTAACAGTGGCGAGTTTTGTGAATGATGTAAAATGATGAATAAAAGACGAGTTTTTGTTTTTGAGTTCAAACCTAAATCTTTATTCAAATCCTGTGTTTTTCTTTGTCTGTGTAACTCCATGAACACCTTTTACACCCAATCACCAATTTAAATCATATACTTTGATTACAACGAATCTAAGTCTACAACTTTAATAGCGAGTCTTCATAAATCGGCATCATCCTTGACAAAAGTAATATAAAATAAAATATTTGTTATGAAAAGCTAAAGTTCAATAATAAAGGTTTGTCACCCTCTATCGGGGGCAAGGCAGGCTAGCTGCAATAGTGATTTTTAGGTTAAAACTTTTAAAACATTTCCATATACCAACTGGCTTAGATATGGGAGGGAGCACAAGGGGGTCACGTGAAAGGGGAGAGAGGAAGGAAAGTGGAAAATAATGTGAGATAATATTACTTTTAATGTTATACTGAATGATTTTACAAGTAACTGAAAAAGGAAAAGATTTTAACTTGATGCACACTGACAGCATTTATATCAGGAAAGGAATCAAAGTCCGTCAAGATCCTGTGGTATGAAAGCCGAGAAAATGACACAACATACTTAATTAATAGAGTCTAATCCAAAAGAAGGGTGATAGGAAAATTGGAAATAAATGGCAATCTTAGTTCTGATGAAAATGAAATAATAAAAGAAATAAAAAGAGTATTATACTAATTTATATGCAAGAATGAAATTAATTTGCGTAGTAGTAAGGAATTCTTTGTAAATGACCTGTCTATATTAAGAGAAAATTTCAGAAAGTTGTGCGAAGGAAAGATTGAAGAAGGGGAATGTATGCAAGTATTTTACAAAATTGAAGTTTAATAAATCACCAGGAAGTGATAGTTTAAGTGTTGCATTTTACACCACATTCTGGCCAGTAATTAACGAATTTGTTGAAGGGGCTTTTCATGAAGCTTTCCAAATTAATGATTGACAGCCTTCTAAAAACAAACTGTTATTACTCTCATACATACCAAAGGTAAAGATCCCTTGTTTATCAAAAACTATAGGCCTATTTCTCTATTGAATGTAGATTTAAAACTCAAAGGTTTTGTCAAAACGTGTAAAGAAGATTTAAAACGAGATTATATCTGATGATCAAGTAGGGTTTTTGAAAAATAGGAACATAGAAGAAGCAATAATGATAATTAAATATATGATTTTTCATACCTCACATCAAAATATTCCTGGATTTCCTTTAGCAATTGATATTGAAAAAGCCTTTGACTCAGTATCTCATACATTTTTGAATAAAGTTAAAAAGCATTTGGATTTGGACCAACCCGTTGTAAATGAGTTGACAAATATATACTAATGCTCTAAGTTGTGTTTTAAATGAAGGTATGTCAGCCAGTTATTCTAAAATTGAGAAGGGGGTCAGGCAAGGTGATTCATTATCGCCATATTTATTTATTTTGTGCATTGAAACGTTAGCCCATTATATCCGAAACGATGATTTAGTAAAATGCATTGAGTTTGGTAGCAAGTGTAGTGTTTGATGGTTACGGAGAAAAACTATCAGCGAAGGATCACGGTTTTACTTATCTGCCATCAACAAAAGTACAAATTTGCAGAAATGGATGGCCTCTACGACATTTCAACAATTAACATCACCAACAGACAAGAATTTCTTTTCAACTAAGCCTGGTCTGGAAATGACACGGTCTCTTGTATTCAGGGACTCAAAGATTGCCCTCCACAAATACATTTCCAGCAAGTATTTTCAACACATTCTTAGGCAGTACTTCAACTCACTCAGAAATGAGACAAGCTGGAGTAAAGGCAATGCAGATCATTCATGGTTGTTGCATGTTAATCTGCAGGTTGTTGTATGGAAAATTCTTAATACCCTGTCAGAATACGATGGGAGCCTCACAGTAACAAGAAACTCAGACCAAAGATGCTATCGGGCGATATCGCTCCCCAAAACCCTCTCAAAGGAATTTTCTGTAACTGTCAGGAAGGAGATAAGCAGTGTCAAACATTGAAATGTTGTAGCATTAAAGTGTGGCATGACATAATTCAAGTGAGGTGTGTTATAGACAATGCTCTAAAGGTGGAGACCACAGGTCCTTTAAATGATAAAGAGAGTACTTTTGACCTTTGACCTCATATCTAAATGCCAAGATTTTGTTCATCAGATTGAATACTCTTGTATCATTACAGTACAGTTCTGTGCTCTTGGCAGATAGACACTCCATAATTTTATCTTGTCACTTAGATGTAGGGTATGGTATGGTAAGCAGTGGCCAATAACCTTTGACCCCAAGCTGCCTAAAAAAGTAGATATCCAACTTATATACCTTAAAATTTGGCAAATGATATGTGATTTTAATTGAATTATTTTGTTTCTGACCATTGACGTCTTTTTGGAGGTCACAACTTGGTCACCTGTGTCAACTTCTATTTGTGTGTCCTTTTTTGACAGTTCTGTGCATTTTGACACCAAGATCATCAACATACCATGTTTTATTCCCGAGATATATTTTTTTTTCATGTTTTCAGCAAAGGTCAATGACCTTTGACCCCAAGCTTCCCTGAAAAAGTAGTTATCCATCCCCTATACCTAAATGTGGATCTTCATAACTGTGTAAAGTTAAGTTTAAATCGACTGTTTCTATTTCTATCTCCAAATTGGTGGAAATATGGTAAATAATACGTGATTTTAAGTGTTATATATTGTTTGTATTAGACCTTTGTCCTCATTTTGGATACTATGAATTAACAACTGAGTAATCTTTTTGAAAAAAGGTCTGTAATTTTTCTGATGTTTCATCAAAAATGATTTATAGATCATGTGTAAAACAAATGTCTGGTGTACCTGTTTTATTTCAGAATTTGTCATCGGCTTACAATATTTCGATAAAAGAAGTAGAGCGGATTTTTCTTAGACCGAGGCAATGTACTTTGAACAACAAACTTATGGATTACTTTGTAACATAATTTTTACAAATCATCACTCATATTGTTTGTGTTTTGTATAAAGTGAAAAATGTCCATGTTGTCATGAACATGAATAAACTTGGTTGATCTTTGAAGGTATAGGTTTGAATGGTGGTACTGATAACGTGGAGAAGGCTTACGGTTCACCATGTGGTTAGTCCTGAAAAGGACTGTTGAGTAAGAAAAAGAAAGTGGAGAAAAGGTGAGAGGGGAAGAAAAGGAAAGGAGAGATAGAAATTCAGAGAATATAGGAGTAATCTTTCTTGAATGTGAGAAGTCCTGAAGAGGACTGTAAACGAGATGAGAAGGCTGAGAGTGGAGAAGACTCGACGTTTCGGACAGGTTGACTGTTCGCCATCAAGAGTGAGTAGGTACCGGGAGGAACGGGGTATAAGTAGCGGTAATGCGGACGTAGTAGTGCAGGTGGGCCGGTGCTATCGGCGGTGTGAGGCGAATTGGCGGGAAACCTGAACTATGGGAGGCGGTGTAATGCGGACGTGGTACTCTTGCGTGGGCGGAGGTTATGGCGGGAAGTCCTGGTGTGTGTGTCGTTGGGTTGGTGGGCTGGTCGTCTGTTGAATGGGCGGGGGCCGTAGAGGGGGCGTGTCTGGTTGGGTTGGTGTTGACGGCTGAGATGTGGGTTGTGGTGGGGTGGCGTCAGTGGTGGGGAGAGGTGGGCGGGGTGGAGTAGTCTCGTTGTGGATAATAGGAAACCAGATGTTGTTGATGTGAAGTCCTGTGTCCTGAGGTGCCTTGTTGTGTCAATGAATCTCCTCCCTAATTCTTCCGGCGTTCCAATGTCGAATGGTTGTGATGAGTTGGCTATGGTCCCAGTTGATGCGGTGGTCATGTTGTTGGGCGTGTTTCACCATGACTGATTTGTCCCAGTCGCTGAGTCTTTGGCAGTTCTTGTGTTCCCTGAGTCTGGTGTCGAAGTTGCGGCCTGTTTCTCCTATGTATACTTTGCCGCACTCGAATGGTATCCTATATATACGCCTGGTTGTTTGTTGGGTGGGTTCTTGTCCTTGTGAGAGTGTAGAATAGAGTGGAGCTTGTTGGAGGAGCGGTGTCTGACTTGTACGTTGGCCGGTCGGAGGATGCGCTGAAGTTGGTGGGAGGTCTTGCCGATGTACGTTACAGGCGGGGTGGTGGTCGTTGGTGGCGTTGGTGGTGGTCATGTTGCGTGGTGGTTGTGTGTTGATCTTCCGTCTGGGGTACTGGTTGATGGTGGTCAAAGCGTTGGTGACATGTCGGAGTTCCTGTTGTAGATGGTCTTGGTCGCTGAGTTGGTAGGCTCGTCTGATGAGGGTGTTGGGGACAGATTGCCGGGTGGACGGGTGGTGGTGAGAGCGGTAGTGGAGGTATCGGTCGGTGTGGGTTGGTTTTCGGTAGACTTGGGTGTTTTCTTAACTAGGACATCGAGGGAGGGGATTGAGTCATCTTGTTGAATCCCCATGGTGAATTTGATGCTAGGATGTTGTTGGCTGATGTGGTCGAGGAACGAACGTGTCGTGGACGTAACGGAGTCAGAGAGATGGACGGGTGTCAGAAGTCTTGAGGGCTTGGGTTTTGAAGTTTTCCATGAAGATGTCGGCGATGATGAGTGAGAGGGGCGATCCCATGGCTGCTCCTTCAAGTTGTTTGTAGTAGTCGGTGCGCCATTTGAAGGAGTTGGAGTTGAGGCAGGTGAGGAGGAGGTCGTGGATTTACTTATCAGCATATATTTTTTGAATGTGAAAAAAAATAAAATCTGTGGTTAACGAAGTGGCGAATGTTTTAAATATAACCACGTAGGAATAGCACCAGAAGATAAAGGCTTTGGAAATGTAGTAAATCACGTAAACGTTTTGATTAAGCTCATTGTATTTCATTGCAGGGATAAAAAGGTACCTCCCTCTACGATAGAAAGTAAAAGGAAACTGTCAGAAAACAAACATGAAGAAAATAGACTTGCAGCCAACCGAAATTCTTTGGGCATTCACTTACAAGAGTGGAAAATTTGAATGTTAATAAATATTGCTCCGATATAGAAGTAATTCTTCACTAATCCATTGTCATTGTTTTTTATAGGGAATAAGGAATAAAAGAGAAGCAAAGAACGCGCGTTTATATACACCACGGGCTCTCTCTATCTCTCTCGCCCTCTCTCTCTCTATCATTTTTCTGAATTTGATTTGTTTTGTCACTGTTTGTTTTTGTTTGTGGCTTTTTGTCGGAAGTGTTTTGTTTGATAATTTTTAAAAATATATAATTGAACGTTCCTTGCATGGGTGCAAAAAAAAGAAGATATTAATCTATACGTATCCGGACACCTACCCCCTGGACAACCACCCCCGGATAACCATCCCTAGGATAACCACCCTCTAGGACAACTACCCCCTGGGGCAACCACCCTCTAGGACGACTACCCCCCTAGGACATGTACCCCCGGATAACTACCCCCCCCCAGACAACTACCCCCTAGTCAACCACCCCTAGGATAACCACCCTCTAGGACAACTACCCCTAGGACAACTACCCCCTAGGGCAACCACCCTCTAGGACGACTACCCCCCTAGGACAAGTACCCCCCCCCCCCCGGATAACTAGCCCCCAGACAACTACCCCCTAGCACAACTACCCCCTAGGACAACTACCCCCAGGACAACTATCCCCGGACAACTACCCCCCGGACAACCACCCCCTAGGACAACTACCCCCAGGACAACTACCCCCCGGACAACCACCCGCTAGGACAACTACCCCCGGACAACTACCCCCCGGACAACCACCCCTTGGACAACTACCCCCAGACAACCACCCCCTAGGACAACCACCCTCTAGGACAATTACCCCCAGACGCGTATTTTTTTCTGTCAGGATTTGCGCCACTGACAAGAGAGGGCAGTATTTGAGCGTCAAGAAGCCCCGTTTGGAGACTTTGACACTACAACTTTAAGACTTGTATTTTCTCTCAGTTTCACCTTACTTTATTTCAGCAAAAGAAAATTTTGTCAATGATACTTTCCTAAATTCTAACACCCCTTAGCCTGCCGTGCTCGTGATTCCTTCATGACGAGCACAACGTGAATCCGAATGCGCCACACAAGGAACTGCGTGACTGGTTCGCTCATTTTATTATATCCCTACAATTTGTTTTTCATGAATATTCATGCCGACTAGTCTTGACGGAATAAACCGTATTGTCACCCCTCTTGACGCTCAAATACTGCCCTCTCTCGTCGGGTGGCTCAAGTCCTGACAGAAAAAATATAGCCCCCCGGACAACTACCCCAGGACAACCACCCTCTAGGAAAAGTACCCCAAATTGGACTTAACATCACATTGAACAAGATTGTGCTCGTTCGCTACGCTCGCTCGCCAAAATAGAATAAATATGGCCTTTAGCAAAATTTCTGCCCGGACCTGCAACAATAAAGCCCAGATAATATACCAAATTTTATTAAAAGAGAAGTGTTTGTTTTCGCTCATGCTTGCTCGCTTAATTGTTCCTCCTCCACCTTCCAACAATAAAACTTAGTTTATCACATTAAAAAAAAAACAACAAAAACTAGTTTATATATACTATCATTTAAAAAGAATTGTTTGTTGTTGTTTTTTTGGTGTTTTTTTTTCTTCAATGCATGAAGGCAGGTATTCCCATGTGCAATATCAACTCTCTATTAGATGTTTTGCATGATCAACAATTAAGGGGGGGGGGGGGGCGGGAAGGAAAACAAATATTCCAGCCGTTTGTCACACACCCCCACCCCCTCTCCCTCACGCACTCTACAATTATGCAACTCGTTACAAAGCTACCAGCCAATCGAGTATTAAAGGAAACTAGCATTGTGGTTGGTCGATTTAAAAAAATAGTATGGGGTATACAATCATGTTAAGATGGATGAGAAATTCAACTGTACAATGCACCATCAAACACCGAGTTTAAACACCCAACTTTTAAAACAAAAATGTAATACCAGGGAAATCTCCCCCCCCCCCCCCCCCCGTGATCATGGCTATAGACATATTTAACTCACGTGGTGAGGTGAATTTTATCATAATAATGCACCAAAATCCTATTTATAACCAGATTTCCAAAACGGATACTCATTACATCCTTACTGATTGTTGGTCACCCCCCCCCCCCCCCCCCCCCCACGTCCTCCCGTGGCCGAAATCAGTTTAAATGCCATCGAGTACCTGGGAGTTGTAACTGTTTGGGGGGATAATTGACCTACATGCCATGGGTGAGAGTATGTTGGTTGTTGTCCGATTAATAATTACCCTAAGTCGTTAATGTCCCGGTGGTAGTTACCTTAGGTGGAATTTGTCAAGAAGATGCCCTAAAGAGTGGATGGCCTAAGGGGTAGTTGTCTCGGGGTAGTTGTCCGGGGGCAATTTTCGTTTTACACCGTAGCGTAGGCAATTTCGCGAAAAAATCATACAAGTCATACAACCAGCCTGCATGGGAAGTTGGTAGAAAGGGGAAAAGTGAAATACATTTAAAAAGAGCAGCCAGAGATAGATGGAAGGAAAAACAAAGAAATACATAAGGATGGAGAATAGGATAGATGGAAGGAAAAAACAGAGAAATAAATAAGGAAAGAAAAGAGGATAGATGGAAGGTAAAACAAAGAAATGCATAAGGAAAGGGGAGAGGATAGATGGAAAGAAAACAAAGAAATACATAAGGAAAGAGAAGAGGATATATGGAAGGAAAGAGAAGAGGATAGATGCAAGGAAAACATATCCTCTCCACTATCCTAATGTATTTCTTTGTTTTTCCTTCCATCTATCCTCTTCTCTTTCCTTCCATATATCCTCTTCTCATTCCTTATGTATTTCTTTGTTTTTCCTTCCATCTATCCTCTCCCTTTCCTTATTTCTTTCTTTGTTTTACCTTCCATCTATCCTATTCTCTTTCCTCATGCATTTCTTTGTTTTTCCTTCCATCTACAGTGGAAACTCAGTATCAAGAGGTCTGATATAACAATATTCCTGATATGACAAGGTAATAATATTCCGGACCAAGCTCTTTATAATCTCTTGTTTTTAATCCTGATATAACGAGATTCCTCCTATAACGAGATTCCTCCTATAACGAGGCAATTTCGATGGTCCCAAGGACCTTTGTTATACTGAGTTTCCACTGTATCTCTAGCTTCTCTTTTCTTATGTATTTCATTTCCCCCCTTTCTCAGCTTCCCAGGCTGGCTGTATGATAGTGCACAACTTGCATAGAGTAGTTTTACAAGAATCTTTCACCAGAGCACTTGCATGATTTTTTTTTCTCGCGAAATTGCCTACGCTACGGTGTAAAACGAAAACACGCCCCCCCCCCCCCCTCCCGGACAACTACCCCTTAGGGCATCCACTCTTTAGGACATCTTCTTGACAAATACCACCGGGACATTAACGACTTATGGTAATTATTAATCGGACAACAACCAACATACTCTCACCCATGGCATGTAGGTCAACTATCCCCCCAAACAGTTACAACTCCCAGGTACTCGATGGCATTTAAACTGATTTCGGCCAGGGGAGGACGTGGAGGGGGGGGGGGGGGGGGTGACCAACAATCAGTAAGGATATAATGAGTATCCAGAGGAGGGGGTATCCACCTCCCACGGTAAGAACGCTTTGGAAATCTGGTTATAAATAGGATTTTAGTGCATTATAATGATAAAATTCACCTCACCACGTGAGGTAAATGTGTCTATACCCATGATCACGGTGGGGGGGGGGGGGGGGGGGAGATTTCCCCTGGTATTACATTTTTGTTTGGGTGTTTAAACTCGGTGTTTGATGGTGCATTGTACAGTTGAATTTCTCATCCATCTTAACATGATTGTATACCCCATACTATTTTTTTAAATCGACCAACCACAATGCTAGTTTCCTTTAATACTCGATTGGCTGGTAGCTTTGTAACGAGTTGCATAATTGTAGAGTGCGTGAGGGAGAGGGGGTGGGGGTGTGTGACAAACGGCTGGAATATCTGTTTTCCTTCCCGCCCCCCCCCCCCCCTTAATTGTTGATCATGCAAAACATCTAATAGAGAGTTGATATTGCACATGGGAATACCTGCCTTCATGCATTGAAGAAAAAACACCACCAAATAACAACAAACAAAAAAACAAAAACAAACAATTCTTTTTAAATGATAGTACAGTGTATATATAAACTAGTTTTTGTTGTTGTTTTTTTAATGTGATAAACTAAGTTTTATTGTTGGAAGTTGGAGGAGGAACAATTAAGCGAGCAAGCATGAGCGAAAACAAACACTTCTCTTTTAATAAAATTTGGTATATTATCTGGGCTTTATTGTTGCAGGTCCGGGCAGAAATTTTGCTAAAGGCCATATTTATTCTATTTTGGCGAGCGAGCGTAGCGAACGAGCACAATCTTGTTCAATGTGATGTTAAGTCCAATTTGGGGTACTTTTCCTAGAGGGTGGTTGTCCTGGGGTAGTTGTCCGGGTTAGTTGTCCTGGGGGTAGTTGTCCTAGGGGGTAGTTGTCTGGGGTAGTTATCCGAGGGGTAGTTGTCCTAGAGGGTGGTTGTCCTAGGGGTAGTTGTCTGGGGGTAGTTATCCGGGGGGGGGGGGGTACTTGTCCTAGGGGGGTAGTCGTCCTAGAGGGTGGTTGCCCTAGGGGGTAGTTGTCCTAGGGGTAGTTGTCCTAGAGGGTGGTTATCCTAGGGGTGGTTGTCCAGGGGGTAGGAGTCCTAGAACCTAATCTACATACAGTTTCGTTATTTTGATCTTCAGTAAATTATGAATTAACTTGTGCCAAAAACCCCAACATTATCGAACGTTATGTTTCAAGAAATATCGTATTTATTATAATGATTATGTTGTAACTGCATGATGTTTTGTTGTAACTAAATGATTATACATATTTCACAAACACACACACATACACACACACACATCTATGTTTTCTATTGTTCGAATTTCAACCCATGACCCACTATTGAATTGCGTCACAAAATTCATTGACAGAATAAACCTCACCACCGATGACCTATTGAATGACTACCGATGACCCATTGTTCTTTGTTCGATGTGATCGGTTTGAATGCGTAAACATGTACACGCGCACACACACTAAAGTCTACCTTAGCTAGACAGTTTTTGTCTTATTTCTGTGCTCAACTGTCCAGCTAATGTACCAAACTGTCCCGCTAATGTAGGGGGCGCTATTATGACGGAATCAACCGCATTGTTAACTGTCCTGCTAAGTTACCAGATACCTAACTATATATTACTATTTCCGATCATAGGGGGAATCCTAACAATGCAGTTTATTCCGTCACAATAAAAATTGGGCGTTATTAAGGGGAATTTCGACGGGCGTTACGGGGAATTTTAACAATAGGCCGAGATAAAAGGATTCCCCCTATAACCGCGAATAGAGTTATATATATACCCAGCATAAGAAGTAAGGAACTCCACTTTGAGCGATTATATTTCTTCAAAATGAGAATATAAGTCGTATTGAGCATCATTTTAAATCCAAGGTGTATGGAAAATTTCGACCAGCACTGTATATATATATAAGTAATATATATAATGATATTTCATAAGCGCGTGTTGGAAAAGCATGAAGAGAGATACAATGATACAATTTCACTTTGTTCATTACCCTGAGGAAGATCCGTGAAAATTTGGTGAAAATAAATATAAAAGTTGGAATTCAATGCATTACCAATGTCTTCTCTGGAATTTATTCATTGTATCTCTCTTCAGTAATATATATAAATATATATATATAAGTCAATGATGAATGAAACAACCCTTAAGAGATGGGAGAATTCAAATTTTCGCCCATTCGCCTTCATCAGGAATGATGACTTTATAAAAAAAATGCACCCAGCATCAGCAAAGCGCAATAAAGCAAAAGTACAAAAGGAGGGAGAAGAGAGAGTGCACTAGAGAGAAGAGAGAGATGGACAGAAAGAGAACTAGAGGGAAGAAAGAGAGAGATGAAAAGGGACAGAAAAGGAAAATAAAATGAGAAGAGTCAAAGAAAACAGGTGAAGAAAAACAAAAGAAAGGAAAGAAAAGAAGAAAACATAGAAAATCACAAGGTAGGAAAAGAGTAAAAAGATACATTTATCCCCCAGGTTGGAGAGAGCCGAGATAGTGGATGAGGCGTTCCTCTCTCTCTTTCCTGGCCGCATCTGACTTGAAGTCATTAACGAGGATGCTGACTTGGAAATATCCGACATGTCCGATGTTGTGGTCAGGATGGTTGAAGTACTGTGCAACAGGCGGGCCTGCAGACTCGATCTTAATAGAGCGAAGATGCTCAGCCACATTTTCGGCAAGGCTTCTCTTAGTTTCGCCGATGTATAACTGTTGGCACTTGGTGCACTTGACGGCATATATACAGTCCTTTGTAACACATGAGAAACTACACTGTAAAAAATAACTGTAGATTAACAGGTTTCTTTGACTTTGTAAAATTACAAGAAAAATACCGTATTAACAGAAACACGGCCAAAACTTGTAATTTTACAAGTCAAAAAACCTGTTAATCTACAGTTATTTTTTACAGTATACCTTTGATCGACCAAGTACCCTTGGGTCCCTGAACCTGCGTTGCGTTGGAAATCACTCTGCAAGTATTACATCGCAGCCTCCTGCAGGGCCTACCTCCGGTACAGGAGATGGGAAAATTTACCTTCGACCTTACAAGGAGTTGGCGGAGATTGCGGTCCTTTCGGTATGACGTCAGAGAAGGTTCTGAGAAGATTTCCTTTATTGCCGGATTGTCACTTACGATTTGGAAATTTTCCCTTACTGACTTGGCAAGATGGCTGCGAGAATTTCTCGCAGCAGTCTTGCCAAGTCAGTAAGGGAGAATTTAAGGAAATATTCTCTGACGTCTGACGTCAGAACCTTCTCTGACGTCATACCGACGCTGACGTCATCGCCATAGTTACATAATGAGACATTATTATGGTCTGAAACTTTGTGAAGTTCAAGATGTTAGTGAATGATGTCCAAAAATGCAAAAACTCAAAAACTGAAAATATATGAGATTTTCCAAGTATCCAAGTATCTTGTTGGGTCACTTAGTACCTGGTATGGCCACCTCTGGCACGCACCAGTGCCTCCACACGCCGTGGCATACTGTCCACAAGGTTGTTGATGGTGTTCAAGGGCAGTGCATCCCACTCTTCGGTCAGTGCCTGGGCTAACTCCTGCACATTTTGAGGATGATTGTTTCTCTCATTGATGGCACGGCCCAATGCATCCCAGGCGTGCTCAATTGGGGTTCATGTCGGGGGAACAGGCAGGCCAAGGCATCTGCTGCACGTCCTCTGCGTCAAGGAATTCCCTCACCAGACGTGCCCTATGTGATCGAGCGTTGTCGTCTTGGAGCTGAAAGTTATTGCCATATACTCTTCTCGCGTATGGAAGACAATGGCGTTCCAGGATATCGCGGTACACGACGGCGTTGACGTTTCCTTCAGGTGCAGCCAATGGCGTTTTTCCGCCATAATGTATTCCGACCCATACCATCACTGAGCCTCCACCTGCTTGATTGGTTTCCTGGACACAGTCATTACGGAGGTTCTCGCCCCACAATCGTCGAACCCTCTGCCTCCCATCGGTGCGGTCAAGGATGTACCGGCTTTCATCAGTGAAGTTTACATGGCGCCAGTGACCAAGCTGCCATCTCCTGTGCCTCCTAGCCCACTGGAGTCGAGCAACCCGGTGACGAACAGTGAGACGTGGAACCTTGGTCATTCGCCGCGCTCTGTAGTCAATATTATCTATTTAGGCTTTTAAATATGATTAAATCAACGGATGACTTTGAAAATACGAATTATGCTAACATTATGACCAACAGTGTATATATATATATATATATATATATATCCATGGTGTACCTGCTCAATCCGACCTTAGGTTTCGTGCCTCTCTCAAGACACTCCTCAGGGATAATGAGCTTGGCTTTGGTGTTCGGCATCTGCGATGCTTCCTGGATCGATTTCACGGTCTGGTGGTTTTCTTTTGGGACATTGTGTGTGCCTACATCCTGTTAGGATTTCAGCTCTTTTGTTTAGTGATTCTTTGTTCGCTATGATCAGAAGCTTTTCATCCATGCACAAATTGCATTGGCCACTCTTTCTCCTAAGCAGGTTTGACTTTTTAGCAATTTCCCATGATAAGCTGTAACCCGTGTTTGATTTTTTCAATTCCCATACATATTTAGATAGCTGGGTTTCCTTACTGTATTTCTCGTGGGTGAATGATTTAATATGATTCCTATAGCGCTCCTTGAAGGGCCCTCCCGCTAGACCAAAGTATGTCTTTTCCGTATTCCCATGGCGCACTGTCGCTTTGTACACAATAGCTTTCTCCAAACATTTTCCATTGAGTGGACATGCGGTTTTTTTGCAATTGCATTTTCTCTCATTTGTGACTGTCGCTTTTGATTTCTCTATTACTCTTTTGTTATGTCCTTTTATTATCGAATCGATATTCCTCATACAACTGTAGCCCACTTTCAAAGTATTCTTATTGAAAATCTTATTGAGTTTGTGCCCCTTGGGGAAATGCTTTTCCACCAGTTTTAAGAATTTGCCCGCTATGTTGGTTTTAACATTAATGCTATATGGGGGGCTAAACCAAGTCACTTTCCTTCCTCGATTCTTTCTTTTTTTGTTGTTATTTTCATGGTTCTTGGTTTCTTCGACGTACTGCATTTTCTTATCGTATCCGCTTGCCTTTAAAGCGTCTTCGTACATGGGGGCCGCATTTTGGAAAATGCCCTTCGTCGATGATAACGATGAAATGCGCTTTTCCACAGCTATGGGGATTTGCTTGATTATTGGAGCGGGGTGATTCGATTCCCGGTTTATGTAGAGTGGGGTATCATTCGGCTTTCTAAATGTGAATTGGGTCGGGCCAGTAAGCGCATTCTCGAACGTATCAATTCCGACATACGATCAAAAACCCGTCCAAACCAATGGACCAGCACAGCCGATGTGCTCAATTGGTTCGCAAAACTCCCAGACAAACAGTCGCTAACTTTCATTGTATTCGATATTGTCGATTTTTACCCTTCCATTTCGGCCGAGTTATTATCAACGTGCATCAATTGGGCCAAAACCTTCACAAATGTGAACAAAATTGAGCATGACACAATATTACATGCCAGAAGAACGCTTTTGTATGACAACGATGAGAAAGCATGGGAAAAACGAGAGGAAAAAAGCAATTTGACGTTGCTATGGGAGCATATGACGGGGCGGAGGTCTGTGAACTAGTGGGGCTATACGCGCTATCCCTAATGAAAGGAAAAATCAACACATATAGTGAAGGGTTATATAGGGACGATGGATTAGCCGTTCTGAAAAAGACCACGGGCAGTAGGGCAGATAGGGCCAGAAAAGACTTGATCAGTATCTTCAAAAACATGGGATTAAAAATCACAGTCCAAACAAACCTTAAAGTGGTCGATTATTTGGACGTCACGCTTGATCTAGACAATGGATCGCATCGACCATTTAGAAAGCCGAATGATACCCCACTCTACATAAACCGGGAATCGAATCACCCCGCTCCAATAATCAAGCAAATCCCCATAGCTGTGGAAAAGCGCATTTCATCGTTATCATCGACGAAGGGCATTTTCCAAAATGCGGCCCCCATGTACGAAGACGCTTTAAAGGCAAGCGGATACGATAAGAAAATGCAGTACGTCGAAGAAACCAAGAACCATGAAAATAACAACAAAAAAAGAAAGAATCGAGGAAGGAAAGTGACTTGGTTTAGCCCCCCATATAGCATTAATGTTAAAACCAACATAGCGGGCAAATTCTTAAAACTGGTGGAAAAGCATTTCCCCAAGGGGCACAAACTCAATAAGATTTTCAATAAGAATACTTTGAAAGTGGGCTACAGTTGTATGAGGAATATCGATTCGATAATAAAAGGACATAACAAAAGAGTAATAGAGAAATCAAAAGCGACAGTCACAAATGAGAGAAAATGCAATTGCAAAAAAACCGCATGTCCACTCAATGGAAAATGTTTGGAGAAAGCTATTGTGTACAAAGCGACAGTGCGCCATGGGAATACGGAAAAGACATACTTTGGTCTAGCGGGAGGGCCCTTCAAGGAGCGCTATAGGAATCATATTAAATCATTCACCCACGAGAAATACAGTAAGGAAACCCAGCTATCTAAATATGTATGGGAATTGAAAAAATCAAACACGGGTTACAGCTTATCATGGGAAATTGCTAAAAAGTCAAACCTGCTTAGGAGAAAGAGTGGCCAATGCAATTTGTGCATGGATGAAAAGCTTCTGATCATAGCGAACAAAGAATCACTAAACAAAAGAGCTGAAATCCTGTCAGGATGTAGGCACACACAATGTCCCAAAAGAAAGCCACCAGACCGTGAAATCGATCCAGGAAGCATCGCAGATGCCGAACACCAAAGCCAAGCTCATTATCCCTGAGGAGTGTCTTGAGAGAGGCACGAAACCTAAGGTCGGATTGAGCAGGTACACCATGGATTAATATGCTCTGCTGTAAGGTATAGAGCACTCTTTGGAAGTACTCAATATTTCAACTTTCGTATATATATATATATAGATATACATATAAATGAAATTAGCCAAAACTCAGGACGTAGCTGAATACCACAGGTTTATTGGTGTCAAGCTTTCGGCTTACGCCTTCTTCAGGAGCTATACAACGAAGAGCGAAACGAAAATGGAACAAAATGATAATACATGTACTACTGCATGCATAACAGAAAAGTAATGAGCAATACTTCTGGAATAGCTACTATCCAATACGAATAATCTGTATATAAATCGATATAGTGATAATCTATGTAAAGTTTGATATAATTCAAATCATTACCTGTTGTTTGTGGTTCTGCTTGCTTGTGCGATAGATCACGTGACCAGGTCTACCGCAAAAGCAAGTTAACTGATGCGTGTCATTGTGGCGCCACCTTAATTCATGACAACCCATGTGCACGAGTAGAGTCATTGCAAAGAAATAGTTGTAGTTTTAGGTATTCGAAAGAGATGATATTGGTAAAGTACATAAATGTAGACCTATAACTTTGGTACATAGTTATCAGTTTGGTACATAATCATAGGTTTAGTACACAGTCAGGTTTCATCACATAATGACGAATATAAAAAGTGATTCACCGAGGGAAATGATACACACAAGTAACTATGACAATACATTTTATATAAAGCAATGTATGCAACATACACATTGCTATGCGACTCAACAATGTTGTAAATAGCGGGTAGTAATTATTGGGAGGGGGTATATATAGTAATATGGGTGCCTTCTTATATGACCTATATCGATCGTCATTCATTTATTGGTCGACATTAATGCCATGCGGATGGAGTGTCTTGAGTTTGTTAATCCAGTATGATTCTCTGTGTAAGATTGTGTCATGTGATTTGTTGTTGATGAGTTCTATCCCGATTATTTTAGCGTTTTTTACTGTGTGTGAGGGGAGATTGAAATGGACTGTGTATGGTAATATTTTATGTTGGTTTCGGATTTCTGATCGCGTGTTATTAAATCTCGTGTATATTGTTGTTTCTGTTTTTCCGATGTACTGTTTATGGCATTGTGAACAGGTTATGAGGTAGATTGCCCAAGTAGATTTACAATTGATGTTTGATTTGATAATGAATTCTTGTCCAGTGACTGTGCTTCTGAATGTTTTGGTTTCTATGATGTGTTGGTGGAGGATACACTTGGGTGATGTGCATTTGGAGAAACCTGTGACAAGGGTGGTTTCATTTTGTTGTTGTCTGGTGAGGGGGGATGGGTCTTTTGCCCGTACAAGGAGGTCTCTCAGTGTACGTCCTCGACGAAAGGAGGTAGTGGGGGCCTGGGGAAGATGTTCTTCATTTTTTCTGATTGGTGTAGAAGGGGAAGGTATTTGTGGATGATTCGGGGAACGGTAGCGGTGGGTGGGGAGTAAGTGACAGGAAAGTATACTTTGTTGTTCTAATTGCTACAGGTGGTGGTCAGTGCGTGAGGGGTCTGAACATATTCTCCTAACACGTAGCGCCTGGCTGTATGTGATACCTTTGAATGAGTGCTTTGGATGACAGGAGGATGGTAGTAGGTACGTGTGGGTATCTGTTGGCTTAGTGTATAGTTCAGTTTCGATCTCATTGTTGGAGTGTTGGAGAGAGACATCAAGAAAATGGACTGTATCATTGGACGATTGGAATGTGAATTTAATGGTTGGGTGTATGGCATTCATTGAGTTTTGGATCATGGTTAGAGTTCTGGGTGAGCCATTCCAAATGAAGAATATGTCGTCTATGTAGCGTTTCCATGATGTTCTGAAGATGTTTGAGTGTACTGATGTTGTGATTTTGTTTTCGAGTTGCCCCATGAATATATTTGCATATGTCGGAGCCACAGGAGTTCCCATGGCTGTCCCCTCGGTCTGTAGATAATGGTTCCCATAAAATGTGAAGTTGTTAAGTTTGAGGATAAGTTGGTCAGTTGTAGGTTCTTGTTCTTTTCTTTTGTTAAGGGCCTGTCGACATGCTTCAATACCTTCTCTGTGTGGGATGTTGGTATACAAGGAGGTGACATCTGCTGTTACCAGGATGGATCTAGGAGTGAGGTTGGACTCTCTATTGATTGATGATATGTGGTTTAAAAAATGTGTAGTGTCTTTAAGGTAGGAAGGGAGAGTCTCAACGAAAGGTCTGAGATGAAAGTCGACGAATCCTGAGACAATGGGGCGCCCGGGGTTACCTGCCTTATGGATTTTGGGAAGGAAGTATATGCTCGCGCAGTTCACATATTTGGGTGCCAGGCATTTCTTCGTCGGTAAATCTACCTGTAGGTCTTCGACGGCTTCTTTGACCAATTGTAAGTGATGAAGTGTTGGGTCTTCATCAAGTTTTGTGTACGTGTTTTGGTCAGAGAGTTGTCGGAGACCTTCAGTTATGTAGTCCTGTGTGGACATAATAACAACGAGGAGCCTTTGTCCGCTGGTTTTATTATTATATCTTTGTTAGATCTCAGCTTCTTAAGGGCATTTCTTTCATCTCTCGTCAAATTATCGTGATGTTTTTTAGCGGTATTATACGTTTGGACTTGTCTTTCAACGTCCGCTTCGACATTGTTGAGAAATATATGAAGATGTGGTTCGTACACAGTAGGGGTCCATGTACTTTGGGGCCTAATGAGTTTTGGTTGGCGATTTTCTTCAGTGGCGGAATCAGGCGATTGGTTCGGCGTGTTTGACTGGTCAGAACCGTTATCGTTTGTTTGTTTATTTGCATAGGTCATATGTGACCCGTCACGACAAAATGAGACAGAAGTCGCTGGGCTAGAACTCGAGAAAATTGGGCAAATTTTAAAAAACTTCAAATTTCGTCATTTTTGTTTTCTTAGCTGATTTGAATCTTCAATGCTTCATGAATGCTCTGTAAAAAAAAATTGAGTCCTAAATATAACGGGAAAGGGTAGAAAAAGCAGTTTTTCTACGAGTGTTTTTTTCGGTCAACTCCTCTATTTTTTCGGACAGCTGGCTCGTCCCAGAGCGAAAAGAAAGCCATCCGCTAGGCCCCGCCCCTAGCGACGCGTGGCTTTGTTCATTGGACGTTCGCAGTCACGTGATCTCTGTAAAAGAATTTGCAAGAAGTACATGTACTTAATGCTCGATCGCGCTGTCTTGCTCGTGCCGTCTCGAATTGTTCTGAAGATTAAGATCAGATATTGCTTCTGTTATCATCGCATTCGTACTACTTTGGTCCCATTATAATAAAGTACAATATTATCAATATTTCATTAATCTTTATTTTTGGGAGTCTTTCTTGTTTGGTTTTGAGTGCAGGCTAAACAAAAATCTTTTTCTTCTTTCTCTGTTTCAGTTATCAGTACCTCCCCTCTCTGTCTCTTTTTCTTTACAAGTTGATTATTTTGTTACTTTGCTCAGCCTAGTATCACTTTAAAGAGAGTCTGAAAGTGAAATAAGTCACAAGATCCCTTTGAATGGGGGGGGGGGGGGGGAGGGTGAACCAAATGAAATTGTGTCGGCGAATGAAAATGTGTTAGAATGTAATACATGTTCAGAATGAGAGAGAGAGAAGAATTCATTAATCATCTGGTGAGGGTGCGTGTGAAAATAATAGACAAATTATTTAGCTCTATTAAAAGCAAAAAGAAAAAGTTGAAATTGAGAAGGTGGTAGATTTCGTAAAGCAAAACTCGACTAGCGCAGAGAATTGTTAATCGTCAATGAAAGATCTCTTCATTACGAAGCTGGTTTAAGCCATCGCTGTTTAATCTATTGAAAGTAGAGAGGGAATAGAAAAGAGTTGGCTTTCAAAACAGAAGTAAGAAGAACTGGAAAGATGACTTACGAACAACGAAACTATTGATACACGATAATAATAAGGGGTAAATTATGTAACCCTTTGAAAAGCCGAAAAGAAAATAAGCCTTTTAACCAGAAAGAACAGTACATGTACCTGTGTAGAGATTATGAAACAAGCGCGCGATTTAGGACAAAGAGAGAGAGAGAGAGAAAATCAATAATCGTCTCTTGCTGGAGGTGACTTAATCCTTGTTCTTTGAAAGGGGAGAATTCTCTACCTCTTTATAACATGGCGAAGAAGAAAAGAAATTAGCTATTAGACAACCAGTAGATTTTATACATTTTTTTTTGGAGTAAACTATAAAGCGGAGAGAATCGATGACTTTCAAGCTGTTCATACTGCCAGTTAGCCAGGGGCGGATACAGGATTTTCAGAAAGGGGGCACACACTGACGAAGCCAAACGGCCATCTGGGGGGGGGGGGGGGGGTCTGGGGCATACTTTGTCACACAAAACAGGGGCGCACGCCCCTTGCGCCCCCCCCCCCCTCTCTGCTTATTCTCTTATTCGTTAAAGCCGAACAGACAAAGAGTTAGCTTTCAAAATATTAAGAAGAACAGATACAGGTGAAAGATTTAGAAGGAGAGAGGTGTCAATTTTACAAAAAGCAGTTGTCATTATTATTTATTTTTTAAGCTCTAGTTAACTAGAGCGGCGCTAAGAAGCAGTTTATCTCTATCCCGCTTTTGAACATGACGATAAAAAGCGGCCAATTCTATAACTCTTTTTAACAGACGAAAATAAAAGAAAATTATTTTGTAAAACTAGAATGAAAAGGCCCTCGGTTGCGATAGTGAAACAAGTATCTGATTTGTTTTAAGCTTGAGTTAACTATAGAGCGGGAAGAAACAAACTTTCAAGCTAAGATGCAGTTTGTCTTCGTCATGTTCATACCGCCAGTCAACATGATGATAATTAGCGGCCAAATCTCTTATTCGTTTAAAAAGCCGAACAGACAAGAAAGAGTTAGCTTTCAAAATAGAATTAAGAAGAACAGTCGAAATTATGATACAGGTGAAAGATTTAGAAGGAGAGAGAGAATTGTCTGGGTGTCAATTTTTACAAAAAGCAGTTGTCATTATTATTTATTTTTTTAAGCTCTAGTTAACTAGAGCGGCGCTAAGAAGCAGTTTATCTCTATCCCGCTTTTGAACATGACGATAAAAAGCGGCCAATTCTATAACTCTTTTTAACAGACGAAAATAAAAGAAAATTATTTTGTAAAACTAGAATGAAAAGGCCCTCGGTTGCGATAGTGAAACAAGTATCTGATTTGTTTTAAGCTTGAGTTAACTATAGAGCGGGAAGAAACAAACTTTCAAGCTAAGATGCAGTTTGTCTTCGTCATGTTCATACCGCCAGTCAACATGATGATAATTAGCGGCCAAATCTCTTATTCGTTTAAAAAGCCGAACAGACAAGAAAGAGTTAGCTTTCAAAATAGAATTAAGAAGAACAGTCGAAATTATGATACAGGTGAAAGATTTAGAAGGAGAGAGAGATTGTTCGGGCGTTAATTAAAAAAAAATTAAAGCTCTATTAACTATAGAGCGGCGCTAAGAAGCAGTTTATCTTTATCCTGCTGTTGAACATGGGGAATTGATGATAAAAGAAATGAAGCTTTTTTTACCATACAGAAAAGGACCTGTGTGGAGATTATGACACAAGCTCGTGATTGAGAAGCAGGGACCGCGGAACCGGGGGCTTGGGGCTGCAGCCCCCCCCCCCTTTTTTCAGTAAACACGTGCAAACGTATGGCAGTGCAAAAATGTGGTTATGCACGCAGGCCCCCCCCCCCCCCCCCCACTTAGCCCCTCCACTTTCCAAGACGTTCCGCGGCCCCTGAGAAGGACAATGAGAGAGAAGAAAAATCAATCGTCTCGCGAAGGCAGGATGTGACTTAATCCTTGTTCCTTGAAAGGGGCGAATTCTATACCTCTTTGACATGGCGAAAAGAAAAGAAAGACGCTTTTATAAACATTTTTTAAAGGTAGAACTAACTAGAGCAGGATACAATTTCTTTATTATGATTCTGTTTCATTCCATCGTTGTTTAAACTGGTAATAAGTAAAGAGCGAACCGAAAAGAGAGTTAGCTTTCGAAAGAAAGAAATAAAACTGTGGAGATTATGAAACAGGTGCGTGATGTAGAAGGAGAGAGAGAAAATCAATAATCGTGTGTTAATTCTTCAGCTTAAGAAAGCGGCGATTTCCATTGCTCTTTCACAAGACGAAAAGGAAAAAAAGTAAGCTCCATATGCAGACATCAACGATCTCTGTCAATATTATTCTTGGTAAAGACTAGTCTAATCAGTAAATTTGCCAAAATTGAATGACTTTGCGACAATCGAATCCAAGCTATAAAAAGAAAGCAAATAACATTGAAAGAAATCAAGTTTACATGATTAATTTAGAAAAAGATATGACATAAAAACCTCTGAAAGTTTGAACCATAATCTAATACATTTCCCCGCACAAAATGACAGACTTATAAACCTTTTGACTATAGCTAGGTTAATCAACCCTTTAAGAAAATCATACCGGCATAGGAAAGGCTCAACGAAAAAAGCATGAAGTTGATGCGGGAAGCTTTTTCAGTGCCGTGAAACTACTTGATTTGTTACCCTTTAAAGCGTTAGAATTCATGGCTTAAATGAATTAAAATTCATGTTTTCATGAGAAGAGATCCTAAATAAACATAAGGACTAGTTTTTATTAGAATTAATAAACGGTTGCTAAGGGCTTTATAAAAATCTAGTTGACATTACAAACGGAAAATGCTGCATGACTGCAAAACGGAAGTCAAACTTTGGAAGCGTTTTTCTCGAAGAAATACTTTGCCACAGCCCTACTTTACTCAAGATTCAAAAGCTATTATCTCCACTAATACTCACTCTCTAGAGTTGAACTATATACCAATTTAAAGCTTATGAAACGGAGAATAATAATCAATAATAAAATGCAATTTCAAAAAATGCGACTTCTGTCTCATTTTGACGTGACGGGTCACATATATATATATATATATATACACTCAACCAAAAAAGTAAGTTCCCCCCTAGCATTTTTGGATATATCTCAAAAAGTATTTTACCGATTTTCATAATTCAAACGGGAATGGATAGGAAATTGTATTACTCATAACATGAATGTCATATCATTGCCACCAGATATCATTATTGGTGTGAAAAAATGCATTTTATGTCAAAATGCATGGGAAAAAAAGTTGCACTTTAAGGTTATATGAAGCATATGTACAGTATATGTGTACATTTCCTATGCAAGTTAGCAAATAAACTTTTTTAAATTATGTAATTCCCAGGAATTTCTTCAGGTACAATATGCTTCCCTATTAAACTGTATGCTCATGAAAAGAAAGAGATAGAGAAATATGCAATAAACCATGCTTAAAAGTTCAGAATCATGAGTGATTGTTTGATTATTTGTGTAAAAGTCAATGCAAATCACTAAAGTGCAACTTTTTTTTCCATGCATTTTGACATAAAATGCATTTTTTCACACCAATAATGATATCTGGTGGCAATGATATGCCATTCATGTTATGAGTAATAAAATTCCCTATCCATTCCCGTTTGAATTATGAAAATCGGTAAAATATTTTGAGATATATCCAAAAATTCTAGGGGAACTTACTTTTTTGGTTGAGTGTATATAACACAATCAGGAAAAAGTAATGTGTTTAACACAGAACTAAGTACATAATGCAGTAAGCTAAGAATAAAATAAAATAATAAAAAATAAATGGCAGTGCGATACTTAAAGTTTCACCCAAAGGCTCATCAGTCGCACTGCACTGTTTAGACATTTATCATTGAAATAAATACCTGTAATTTTGGGCAGTGGTAAGGCTCCAGTGGGTCCACTGAATGGGGTTGAGCTAGGGCGTTACCACTGTATGTTAATAACCAATTAAATTCACAAAAGGCATCACACCTGTCCCAAATAGTGTAGACTGGAGTTACTCTCAATACCCAGCTTAATCCCATTCAATGGGGTCACAAAGCATTACCTCTGCCCCAAATTGAGGAGTAGAAGGGCACAAGACATGGAGGGTTTAGCCAACAACAAATGGTACATGGGTGTAGTGTGGGGGGGGGGGGGGGAAGGGCTTGATGATTATCCATAGCCAGAAATTAAAAACTTATTCCTACGGGGGCAGGTAGAAATTAGCTCAGATTTAGAGTTGAGGCATTCAAGACGGTCCGCCATGATTATGTGGTACTTCTCCCAGAGGCATAAATTACATTTCTTTGTTCGGGGGAGTAAGGTTCTGCGTGACGTAGTATCTCCCAAGTGATGTTATATGCGGTCCCTGCATCCTTCAGGCTCCAGATATGGCTGCTTAGTTCTGTAGATTTCTGTTTTGATCTATGAGCGAAGATGCTTTGTGCTGTGTGTACCTGGTCTTGAAGGAGTTCGAGGTAAGTCCTATGTAGCTCTTCTTGCCAATGTCAGTGGAACGGTCGCTTTGTATACAACGCTCTTGGTTGTGCACTTTCCCGGAAGTGGGCAGTCTTCCTTCCTCCTGCAGTTGCATTTGTCAACCTGCTTGTCCGTTTTTTTGCCAGAGACTTTGATGTTGTGTGCTTTTGTTATTGCCGACATGTTCTTCACGCAGCTATAACTGAGCTTCCGTGTGTTTTTGTTAAAGATTTTCATCAGGGGGTGGTTCGGCGTAAAGTGTTTGTTGATGAGTTGGAGGAATTTCTGCCCAATGTTTGTCTTCACATGGCGACTGAACGGTGGTTGAACCATGTAATGTTCCTCTTTCTTTGCCTGCGTTGCGTACCATCTTGTTGAGTGCTGCTGATAGGGTTGTACTCCAACTGGACATTGTGGCCTGCTTCTTGGAGAGCTCTTTCGTATGCTCCTTTGCTTCGTCGAAAACAGCTTTGGCTGCAGATATGTTTGAGAGTCTCGCTTCGATGGACTGCGGTATTCTGCGTATGACGGTTAGGGGATGGTTTGACTCAGTGTGTACATACAATAAGTTATTACCAGGTTTCATGTATGGCTTGTATTGTTTGTTTGCCAAGTCCAGAGTTACGTCCAAGAAATCTGTGATCTTTGCGTTCGCTGTTACCTTGATGTTCAACCCATGGTGCTTGAATAGGTCACAGAGTCTCTTCTTGGTCCTTTCTACGATAGAAGGTGGTTTGGACAAGATGGCAAGCCCATTATTCCGGTACAGTCCGATACTCTCTTTTGGATGATCTTAGTTGTTTCATCTAACAAGAATGATCCCACGAGCTCGCACGTCTCCGCTCCGTCGAAAGAACCCATTGTGACGTCGAATAGGTCACGCGAATCGGCCTTCTGCCATGGCTTACCGTCATGGTACAAGAGGGTGTTTTTAGCCTTGATCACTATGTCCCTATCTTGGGGCGGAGGTAATGCTTTGTGACCCCATTGAATGGGATTAAGCTGGGTATTGAGAGTAACTCCAGTCTACACTATTTGGGACAGGTGTGATGCCTTTTGTGGATTTAATTGGTTATTAACATACAGTGGTAACGCCCTAGCTCAACCCCATTCAGTGGACCCACTGGAGCCTTACCACTATTATTTTATTTTATTCTTAGCTTACTGCATTATGTATTTAGTTCTGTGTTAAACACATTACTTTTTCCTGATTGTGTTACATTTTTGCTCCTTCTAAGTTGAGCACTTTACTTAACTTTGTATTTTGATTTGTATTTGTATTTATATATATACATGTATATATATTTATATATGACTAAAGGGTACATTAGCTGGACACACAATGCGGTTTATTCCGTCATAATAGCGCCACCTACATTAGCGGGACAGTTGAGCATAGAAATAAGACAAAAACTGTCCAGCTAATGTAGCCTTTAGAGTTATATATATATTCAAGTGTGAGAAAATTACATATCAGGTTTGGCAACTCTCGTGGAAATAAAAACAATTGTGAGAAATGAAAATGAGAGAATAATGGTTCCGTATCTTAAATCAAAGTTCCCCCGAGAACTGTCCTCCCTTTTGCATTTTTTGAGCAAAAGCAGAAAAAATGTCTCCGCCGGGAATCGAACCCCGTGTCATTGCCTTAGAACGCCAATGCCTTAGCAGTAAACCAAGTATATGGGGCAGTGGTTTTGGCGACACTAGATTCAATTGACCAACAGATTGACAAATCTTCAACCTCATTAATTTATTCCTTTATCGGGAACAGGTGAGGTTTGATCAATGACAAGCCGCATACTTCAGCTGGATCCAAATGGATGTAAGAATACTGGAGTGGAAATTGCATGTTACATTCTCCGGAAGTTATTCATCCGAACTTCGTTAATTTATTAAACTTAAAAGCCATAAGAAGCTGTGGCAAATTTGGGAGATCCCTAATAGGTTGGTCACAACCGGTCATGCACCTCCTTGCGTATGGTCTGCGACCGATTTCGTAGAAAATCCTTGCGTCGCACGCACGCAGGCCTGCACGTTTTCTCCAAGCACGTGGGAGCACGCAGGACACGCAAGGAGATTGTTGGACATGTCCAACAACCTCTGCGTGTGGCTACTTGTTCTGATGAAAGCAAATGACATACGCAGCCATCGTACTTTCTGCCCTTGCTTCTTGCGTGCATCGCACGGGCTCCTTGCGGAGGTCTCACGAAGCCCATGGCTCCATAGCCCATCCAGGGTCATTGCTTCGGAAATACAAAATGAAGTAAAAACTCATCTGAAAATCCAGTTGAGCAGCTCTTTTTTCTTGTTAATGTATTACTGAAAAACTGAATATTTTTAAGGGGGTACTATTTTGAATATATGTATATTTTATTGATTGTATGCACCTTGTGTATACAAAGAATCATTACAAAAAAGTATACACTTTTTTTTAATGATTTTTTTTTAATAATATCATAATTGATAGAATTGAAGTAAATTGAATATACTTCAGTCTTATCAATTATGATATTATAATTACAAATTTAATTGTCCCCTATAGAAATTCGTTGGCATAGATTTGCCCGACTTTAGATGGAAGACCTGTTTCATTGGTAGGCCATTATATAGCGTACGCACGGATGTACCCCTACGCTCGATGGAAAGAGAGGGGCTATGTGTGAGATTGTTACATTGCTTCGACGGGAGCCCGGATAGCTCAGTTGGTAGAGCACTGGTCATGTAATCCAGGGTCGCGGGTTCGTATCCGGTCGGGGCATTGTAATTTTCTCACATTTACTTTCTTTATGATATATTCAATATATATTCAATATATATATAGTTTGTTCCTAGTGCTTTAGTCTCGCTACCAATGGTTTCACGCAACGGCGTTCATCAGGCGAATCTTTTTATGCTGACCTCGACAATGATATTATATATATATATATATATATATATATATATATTATGTAAAAAATAAGTGTCCTGCGTCGGTTGATGAAAAATACACAAAAGTCAATGATGAATAAGACAACCGTTAAGAGATGAAAGAATTCAAATTTTCGCCCATAGGGCTTCATCAGGAATGATGACTTTATTAAAAAATGCATCCAGCATCAGCAAAGCGCAATGCGCTAAAGGATAAGCGCAAAGCGCATCAAAAGCAAAAGTGCAAAGGAGGGAGAAGGAGAAAGAGAGAAAGAGAGAGAGAGAGAGAGAGTTTTACAGAGGAGAAATAGAGAGAAAGAGAGGAAAACGTAGAAAATCAAGGATATGCAATCCTTAGTAACGCAAGTAAAACTCCCGTTGATCCTCCAAGTACCCTTGGGTCCCTGAATCTTGCAGAGTGATATCCAACAGTACACAGATTCAGGGACCCAAGGGTACTTGGAGGATCAACGGGAGTTTTACTTGCGTTACTAAGGATTGCATATATGCAATCAACTGTACGAAGTGCCAACATTTATACGTCGGCGAAACAAAGAGGAGGCTTGCCGACAGAGTTACTGAACATCTTCGGTCAATCAGGATCAAGTCTGCAGGCCTGCCTGTGGCACAGCATTTCAACCAGCCTGACCACAACATTGGACATTTCGAAGTAAGCATCCTTGTCAATGACTTCAAGTCAGATGCGGCCAGGAAAGAGAGAGAGGAACGCCTCATCCACCATCTCGGCTCTCTCCAACCTGGGGGGATGAATGTATCTTTTTACTCTTTTCCTACCGTGTGATTTTCTACGTTTTCCTCTCTTTCTCTCTATTTCTCCTCTGTAAAACTCTCTCTCTCTCTCTTCTCTCTAGTGCGCGCGATCTCCCCCCCCCCCCCCTCTCTCTCTCTCTCTCTCTTTCTCTCTTTCTCCCTTCTCCCTCCTTTGCACTTTTGCTTTTGATGCGCTTTGCGCTTATCCTTTAGCGCATTGCGCTTTGCTGATGCTGGATGCATTTTTTAATAAAGTCATCATTCCTGATGAAGCCCTATGGGCGAAAATTTGAATTCTTTCATCTCTTAACGGTTGTCTTATTCATCATTGACTTTTGTATATATATAATACAAGTGTAAGGAAATAACATATACAACAGCTTTGGCTAATGTATATATATATATATATGCTATCAAATGTGCCAAATGCCCGAATGCCCTATACATAGGAGAAACTCTCAGATTTAGGGAGAGATTTAACAACCACAAGAGCAGCATTGCTCGCAAACTCCATCACCCTGTGGCAGAACACTTCAATACAGCTGCACACTCAGTGAGCGACCTACAATGCTGCATTCTAAGAGACAGGCTCGTATCATTTGAAGACCGACATTTGTACGAAATCAAAATGATCGTTAAAGGAGAATTAACCTCAAACAATAAAGACGATAGTGTTCAAAGGTGTTATTTATTCCTACTTGTTAGACTATATGGCTTCGCGTCAAAATATACGAGATCGATACGAATCAAGATTTTCTGAGCAAAATTTATCATCTGCTAGCAATATGTATCGTCTGCTAGCAATACATGGGGGCTGCCATTTTTTTTATGTGTACAAGAAGATTTTCTTAATCCAAATGCCCAATTGCCTTTTTCAAAATTAAAAACCCATTTGAGATTAAAAATATAGAATAGATATGTCAATTTATTTTTAAACTGAAGATTTCCTTATATATTTCTGTTGAAAATCGATATTCGCTTAATATAAATCTATTTTCTAGATACTGTGACGCAATGGACGGAGCAAATTAATTCAAATTTTATGGATGCTTCTTCCCTGAGCATCTATAGCGGCAAACTATGCATTCACCTGCTTTCGGATAATGGGACTTGAAAAGTCAGAATGCATGCTGCATATATTATGTTCTGCTCTGTTTGGCAAACCCAAGAAAATAGATTTTTGTTAAGCAAAACCAGACAATTTAAAAGTATCATTATAAAGATTTAATTTTTATAAATCATGTAAACACCCACTTTATATTTTTCGTTACATATGGGATTTTAGGTAATGAAGAAAATCAATTTAGGTCTTGGATGCAAAATATCTTCCTGACCGGAACATTTCTCAATGGTTCATGTACAAATCCAAATCAGCAAGAAAATGGCAGCCCCCATGTAAATGAGTAGGAGACGATACCGGGTGTTGGAATATCTTTATTTATACCCTTTTCTGATATCTTATTAGAAAATGATTTAGGCCAATAAGTAGGAATATATTACACCTTTCAATATAAGTAAATTTGTACTCAGGGGTTAATTCTCCTTTAAAAATGAGAGCTTCAAGAAGCCAGGCATGAACATAGACATGTCCTGGCTAACTAACTACACTTTCTTTCGATAATACTACTCGTATTCTATTAGGCACCTACTCAAACACCACTGTTACTTTTCTTTTATGACGTATTATTTTCTTTATGACGTTTTAGTAATTTCTCGCTCACTCCTCATGCGCCTTGCGTCTATAAGCGCACCTTTTATTATTATTATACGCTTTGGGTCCTAATTTACCTGTCTGTATTTCTATTGTGACGTCTTCGTGACGTTTTTATGTTTTTGAGCTGTAAAGCGTTTCCAGGACGATGCGCCCGGTTATTTATAAACTAATCGCGCATTGTCTTGGAAACGCTACATGGATAAGTTTTCGAAATTTTGTCATTATTCACTTGACAATGACGGTGAGAGGATCGTCGAAAATTCGTGAGAAAATAAAATAGTTGGAGAAAAAAGCATGAAATGTCTACTGGTCTTTTTCTTTTATATATATATATATATATATATATATATATATATATATATATATATAGTATAACTAATTCGGTCTTCGCTACCGTCGGTTTCACGCAGTCAAGCGATCATCAGGCGAATAAGACGAATGAACAGTCTGAGACTTCTGCAAGTCTGCTTATGGATCATTCTTTTTGCGGTTCCGGTCCGGTGGTTTAGGGTTGTTATGTCGGCACTTCGAGATTAGTTCAGAGCGTCGGTTTAGTGTTCCTTTGTGAGTGATGATTGTTAGTTTTTCGTCCAGTTACATATTCCGCTTTTTCTCTTATGTGTGTGTTTGATTTCCTAATTATGTCCCATCGAATTTCATGTTCTATGCCTTTCTTTTTCAGGTCCCAAACGTATTTTGATAGCTCGGTCTCGGATTCATATTTCTGGTGGCGAAAAAATATACCCATTCCACCGAAGACGCAATACATCAAATGTTTACTCGAGAAAATCGATCCGTCATCAAACGGATGAGATGGAAAGCGCACTTCTTCCTCGAACGAAACACCAAGGAGGACCATACCGGCAGTGAAATTGAAACCGAGAACCAAAAGGAATACTACGGCTTCAAATCAAAGCGAACACCACCACAAATCGAGGAAATGGCGGACTTCGAGAAGGACATGCTGAGCATGGTCGACAACATACATTTCAGGCAAGTGAACAATGAATTTCTATCCAATTTGAACACAGACGTAGAAAAGATAAACGAATCGAGTGACATATTCGTCCAAGCTGACAAAACTAGAAACATGTACAAAATGAAACCTCAAAACTACGAGAAAACGTTAACTAACAACATTACTCAGAAATACAAAATCGCTAAACCCGATACTACTACAGAAATAGATACAGAGTTCAAATCAATTGCCAACAACCTCGGCATTAGCAAAAGAATAGACAGCACAGTAGTAAAACCAGCTTTCATCACCTTAAAAGACCATAAGGACAACTTCGCTAACAATCCCAAAACAAGGCTCATAAATCCCACCAAATCCGAACTCGGCCGCGTCAGCAAACAAATGCTAGAACGCATCAACACCGACATCAGGACACAAACAAACCACAACCAATGGACTAACACAATAGGTGTGATCGATTGGTTTAAGAAGCTTCAGGATAAAGACTCCCTATCTTTTGTAGTATTCGACATTGTAGACTTTTATCCCTCTATTACCCAAGACTTACTCTCCACTTGCCTAAATTGGGCGAGAAGATATACCACAATAAAAGACATAGAAATGGACACAATAATCCATGCCAGGAGAACCTTACTGTTTGACAACGACAATAACCCATGGGTGAAAAGAGAAGCGAAACGGGAATTCGATGTTTCAATGGGCGCTTACGATGGTGCCGAAGTTTGTGAACTGGTTGGGCTATACACACTGTCACAACTGAAAAATAAACTTAACACGCACTCCATAGGACTATACAGAGACGACGGACTGGCCACGCTGAGAAGATCACCAGCCAGTAGAGCCGATAGAACGAGAAAAGAACTAATAAAAGTATTCAAGGACCTCGGACTACAAATAACATTACAGACAAACTTAAAGACAGTCGACTACCTGGATGTGACACTAGACCTAGTAACAGGAACGCACAAACCATACAGAAAGCCCAATGACACCCCGATGTACATCCACACAAATTCAAACCCCCCCCCCCCCCCCCCATGATCACTAAGCAAATACCCGTAGCAGTAGCAAAACGTATATCATCACTATCATCAAATGAGGATAACTTCAATAAAGCCGCACCGACATACAATGAAGCACTGAAGCAAAGCGGATACGAAGAAAATATCAAGTATTCTGACCCCCCAAATTACCCAAACACCAAAGAGAAAGAACCGACCTAGGCAAATAATATGGTTTAACCCCCCTTTCAGCGCAAACGTAGAGACTAACGTAGGTGGGCAATTCATAAAATTAATCGCAAAGCACTTTCCCGCAAAGCACAGATTGCACAAACTCTTCAACAAAAACACGACCAAAGTCAGCTACAGTTGCATGAAAAATATGGACTCTATAATTAAAGCACACAACGACAACACGCTCAAAGAAGCAAAAAGCTCCGACCGCACCCCCCAAAAACGTGTAATTGCAGAGCAAAACCCGACTGTCCCCTACGAGGCGAATGCTTGACATCAGCAATCGTGTACAAAGCTACCGTGACACACAATAATGAATAATAATAAAAACATACATCGGTAATACTGGTGGCACCTTCAAAGAACGATACAGGAACCGCACAAAATCATTCCGCCACCAGAAATATGAATCCGAGACCGAGCTATCAAAATACGTTTGGGACCTGAAAAAGAAAGGCATAGAACATGAAATTCGATGGGACATAATTAGGAAATCAAACACACATAAGAGAAAAAGCGGAATATGTAACTTATGTCTGGACGAAAAACTAACAATCATCACTCATAAAGGAACACTAAACCGACGCTCTGAACTAATCTCGAAGTGCCGACATAACAACCCTAAACCACCGGACCGGAACCGCAAAAAGAATGATCCATAAGCCCTTGCAGAAGTCTCAGACTGTTCATTCGTCTTATTCGCCTGATGATCGCTTGACTGCGTGAAACCGACGGTAGCGAAGACCGAATTAGTTATACTATATTAATGCTCTGCTCCTGCATTGAGCACTTTAACTGCTGGATTGATAACCCAATGTATATATATATATATATATATATATATATATATATATATACATACATAAGTCTATTCGCAGCCATAGGGGGAATCCTTTTATCTCATTCCCAGTAACGCCCGTTGAAATTACCCTTAACGCCCAATTTTTATTGTGACGGAAAAAACCGCATTGTTAGGATTCCCCCTATGATCGGAAATAGTAATTGATATACATGTATATTTCTAATGTGATGGGTGCGGGAGAGCTGCGCTATTTGATGGAGAATTGCAAGAATTGAGACAAAATTCGGATGTTCATAATGGGTGACTTCGGATTCTGATTTTAAGCCAAATAAAATTCGATTATAGGACTACCTGTGTAAAAAAAAAAAAAACCTGAAAAAATGAAAAAAAAAAAAAAATACATCGGATCTGGACTCGCTGCTGTCGCTGCTGTCCGCTGTACTGCACTATAGGCAACCCCATCCACTACAGCGAATGGGATGACAAGATTTAAATTCTCGCTACCTGCATCTTCGTTAACTTCACTTCCGGTCCGTATTGAAATACTACGGCTTATGAATAAAATGAGTGCTAAAATGCTTAATTTTTGGATCGCATGACATATAAACCAAATTTTGAAAATGCAACCAATTGTCTCAATAAATCATGATGGTATCTTTTCAAACATGTCGGTTAATTTATACTCAAACTCGAGGATTTTTGTAATACCTGTGTACATTTTCAATGCAAAAAGACAAACACCCAATCGGGATATTGTCAGCACTGCGCATGCGTGGTTTGCATGCCAAACGCCATCTGTTGGTGAAATTGCGTATTTGGGGTAGTGAGAATTTTTATGGCAAGACCAGAAGTTCTGAGAGTCTTTGCATGAATTCTATAAATTAATTGATTAAATTAATTGATAAATTTAAACAGACTAGATACTAGATTATATCTAACTTACACTATTTGTTGACAGTAGCAGCTAGCCTTAGGGTCAAGACTCTAACACATATTGAAAGCTGAAATTTTGAAATAAACCTAAAATAGCCAGATTTTAAGTTTTCTTTGGAATTTGATAAATTGATAAAATCTATATATGATGCATTAAAGTGATTTACCAGTTCAAGCATGAAGTAGTGCCTTGTATAAGGCCTTTTCTCTTTTCATGCGTCCGGTAAAAAAGACCATGGGTCCGGCAAAAAAAATCATGCGTTCGGTAAATCACTTTCATTGATGCATTATTTTTTTTTAATTCACTTTTTTTTAACGCCCATTCTTTAAAACGGATGATGGGTAGGGTTTTTATTTACGTGTTTATGTAGAATTTTTTTGCATGTGGTAAATTTTGCATGGTCTAAAACACAGCCAAAGTTACCTTGTGTAAACAATTCCCACCAACCCACTAAGACCTGCGAATCATTAATTTTGTATAATGGAGCATGTGTCGTACAACGCTGGAATCATCAAAATTATTTCAGATTTAATCAATTTTCCTGAAAATCACACAATGAAGAGCACCATCTGCACACCTCAGTATACTACACGTGATATCGTACTAAAAACTGGGCCATGAACCAAAGGCCTAAACTATTTCAGTCACAATGGATCATGGAATCATTTCAAGAACAATAATGTTCATGGGATATTGAAAGTGTGAAATTATTTCATATCTTACAATCCTCCATGTTGAAGCTGTAGATTAACGCTGTAGCCCTACTTGGATGAAGGAAATTCGCACTATGTGGCATGGTGATTTTTACTTCACTGGTAAATTTAATGTCCCTGGGCGACATCCGGAGTCCAACTCCTATAACGCTCTCGCTCTCTTTTAAACGTAAGCAAGATGGTCTTGCTTGTAATGTATGTACAGTAATGCCTATTCGTGGATCTCTATTTGGGATTACAACCCGAATATCTCTTCGTTGTAAGACTAAAGTATTTGGTACTACTGGAGGAACTGTCAGCTGACGATCTGTTAGAGAAAGAGAGAGAAAAGGGAAAAAAAAGCGTATAACAATAATGAGTATTGCTTTCTAATGAGGAACATACGTTTTTATCACTTCAGTACTCACATTTATTAAGATCATTATAAACTACTAAATTACCAAACACATTTATTCATAACGATCGGGACATCCCAGTAGACTGACAGCCTACGAGACCAATAATATCGGTCCGTCAGAAAAGCTGTCTGAAGGCCCATGTGGAACGTCGGTCTCGTGGGCTGTTGACATTTGAGAATTTTCCAAGTTAGAAGGCCTGTGAAAATAAGTGATTAGATGTGATGGATTTATAGTGGAGGGTATCACTAGGCTAGGGGAACTAAAAAGTGGTACAAAATTTGGTTACTTATTTAAATGAGAGTCAATAAAATGCTAAATGTTACAGAGTGGGAGTTAAAAAATTATGTGGACTTCTCATTACTCTTTTGCTATTCATATCAGAAAAAAACATGATTGGGTCTAAAACTTCCATTTGCAGTTCCGAATGTTAGTCAGATAGTAGGCTTCCCAATCAGACATTCGGAATTTCAAAACAAGCTTTATAATTCCTAAAATATGTGAAATTTCTGCATCACAGATGGAAATTTTCTAATTTTGCTTTTCACAGCACCCCGCTTAAAACAGTTTTGTCAAAGAAATCTGGCACCTTCGAACCAGTGGAGGAACCAAAGTTCTAGTAACTTGTCATATGTTTCATGGTATTAACAATCTTTCAATCAATTAAACGAACACGGCCCTTTTATGACTCTGTCTAAAAGAAAACAAAGAAAGGAGGGAAAAACAGAGGGCCAAGAAGAGAAAGAAAAAAAATCCTTTAGATTTCGAGAGATTTCTGATTTCTCGTTAAGAAATTGTAAAAAATACTAATGGTACTTTGATGACAAAATCAATGAATTTAATGATGAAACAATAAGTTAAAAAAATAGGATTAGATGTCCAATGTTTCTCCCATTCGGTTTGCGGGCTTCCCGAATATACAGTAAATATTTGTATATATATATATATATATAAAGTATATATGTTTTACCATAACAAACTGTTTTGGGGCTCGCTCCGAATTTAGAAAACAGATTGTTGATATCTGGGCAATGGATAACGGCCTCCCACACAATCCCCTTTTCAGCTTTTAGTACTTTTTGGCCTCTCTTATTTTACTCAATCCCATATCGTGAGCAAGTCTGTTGAACCTTTAAGAAAAATATTATATAAGGATGACTACTTTTCCACAAAATAAAATGTTTACGTGCAAACCGACATACCGCACTGCTTCCTGCCATGGTGGGCACGAAGTCCGTGATCGTTTTTGAAGTAACGTTCGCAGTCTTCGCATTTACGGGGGTCGTATCTCGTCTGTGGATAGTAATAGATACACTGATAAAACAGGAAAGCATACCATACTTTCAACAAAAACAAGACATGTCAGGCAATATTCATATTTTAATTTCTTTTTGAGCTCACAAAACATAAATGGCACAATATTCACCACAGGTCTAGTCGAAAATGGGGGTCACCATGCACCATCTAAATTCCTTTTTTTTAACAAAGCAAGATTTTTGTAATGCCTGAAAAGTCTCGTTAACAAATTTCTATGTTCCAATTGGCAAATCATGTCACATGGGTTGTAGGCCATTTTGGGTTTCTTTATGAAATTCCATAATTAGCATACCTCTCGAATTAGACATCATAGGTGTCGCAAAAAACATTTCCCACTTTTGATCCTTAATAATTCAAAAAACAGATAACACTGTCATTGATATGAGCAATAGCTGAATAATGTACAATTTTGTTGGAGGTAATTAAAAAATGAAAGCATAAATCAGTTTCATTAAATTCACGATTAATTTTTAAGTTAGGGTTCAGATTTTGCTCTATTTTCAACCCTCTATAAAAACTTTAACTTTGCACAGGGGTCAACTGGTGTGTATGGGAGTGTGTGGGTAACACCCAGACAATTCATGAGGAATTTCACTATCACAGCTAGTCTTCATCCATCCTCTGGCATTAACTTGGTAAATTCATTTTATTGAGATTTCATTTAAATGGATTTTGAAGCAATCAGAGTAATGCGAAGTGATTTAAGTCATTCAAAGGATAGGAATATTGATGTTGTCCTTGATGATGATGATGATGATGATGCTGACGAAGATGATAGTGATGATGACAATGATAGTGTTGATAATGATGATGGCAATGATAGCGATGATAATGATGATGACAATGATAGTGATGATTATGATGATGATAACGATTATGATGATAATGATAACAATGATGATGACGATGATGATGATTACGATGGTGATCATAATGCTGCTGCTGCCAATAATGATGATCATGATAGTGACAGTGATGATGATGATAATAATGGTAACCACGACGATGATGATAACCACGGCGATGATGATATTGATGGTGATGACGATGATTATAGTGATGATGATGATGTTGCAAGCACATGGAAACATGTGCTTACTTTTTTCATGTTCATGCATTTTACCCTATACCATGAATTCAGACTAGCAGTGCCCAGGGTAATCCATCATGAATTATTAATAAAGCATTCATGTGCCTTGGAGCAAGAGTCAAGAAGCCTGGTCAGCAGCGCTCTGAAAAGGTGGTATTCATGTCCACTGTTCAGGGTCATTGTAAGCACACACTCACATAAACATCATTGGTTCCTGTGTAAAGTTCAACTTTTGTATAGAGGTTTAAAATTTGACCAAAATTTGGAACCTAAATTTAAAGTTAATCACGGATTTAATTCTACATATTATCAACAAGTTTGGCAAAAGTGATACAATCTGCACTAAAAATAGGGCATCCTAACGTAACCAATTACATACTGGAACTGGGTGGTCCATGTATGAAGCTTATGGGAATGATAAAATTCAGTAGTCAACTGGTTTATTTATTTATTTAGTTGACGGACAGTCAACCTGTCCGAAACGTCGAGTAACCTCCTACTCAAGCCTCATCCACTCAAACCTTCGCTACTCAATCCATCGCTACTCATCCATCCATCATCAACCAAGTCTTCTCATCTCATCTCATCTGGTTTACAGATCATCCATCACCCATCACCTATCCATACACCTGGTGAACCAGTAAACATTCCTATTGGTTTACAGTCCTTTTCAGGACTTCACCCATTGTCACGAAAGAATATTTCTTCTTTTCTCTCTTGTCATCCTTTCTCGTCTATCCATTTCTAATTTCCTATTTTCCACATGGTGAACCGTAAACCTTCTCCACGTTAATGTATAATTTGTCCTATTTCTTATTTTATGGGTCATTTCTCCGGTTATCTGCTTTAAGGTGAGTTTTCAAGGGGCACGAAGGATGCGAATGTCAAAGTCCTAAAAAGTTCGCCAAACATGCATGCGCGGGGGTTTGGAAGCGTCGTCAATTGCTCGGGGGAGTCGTTTTCCGTTCGGCGGAAATTTCAAAAAAGTTTGAAATTTCTTGCGAAAGTTTCCAGATTTCCGGGTCGTGATTTGTTCGTGGTTTGTTCTCAGATATGTCTGAAACGCTTCATCATATGCCCACGACCCAATCACGACGTGCGTGATGTTCGCAAAATCTTCGTGAAACCCCAAACAGATTCCGACAGTTTCGATAATGTCTCGCGCATGTCTCGCGAAAGCAGCGAAGTTCGTCCGTGTTGTTCGCATTTTAGTCGCGTGTTCTTCGTGTATGTGGCCATAGATCGGCAACGCTACACACGACCTTCGCACATTCACACTGTGAGAACTACGCACAAACTGCGCAAGAATGGTTTACGGCTCCATTGGCACGACACATTCGGAGAAAAACTTCTCCGAATGTTGGACGTTGCCATTTTTTCGAAATTCGCATCCTTCGCGAATCGTTCGCGTGCCCCGTGAACACCCACCTTTGTGTTCCACCTTCTGTGGTAGGAGCGGCCACGTTAAGGAGAATTAACCCCAGAATATAAATGTACTTATGTTCAAAGGTGTACTATATTCTTACTCACTGGCCTGTATCACTTTAGAAATAAAATATCAGTAAAGGGTTTAAATCAAGACATTCTAGCACACGGTATCATCTGCTAACACTTTCCATGGGGGATGCCATTTTTTGATGATATGGAGTTATACATGAACCATTGGAAACCGTTCCGGTCAGGAAGATATTCTTAATCCTAGAGCTAAATTGCTTCTCTTCATTACCAAAAAAACCCCATATATGATGAAAAATACAAAACGGGTGTATACATATATTCTAAAAAATGAAATTTATAGATTTCTTTTTAAATTCTCTAGTTTTGCTTATTTGGCTTGCCTAACAGAGCAGAACGTAATTTATGCAACGCGCATTCTGACTATTGAAAAGTCCATGATCTCAGAGCAGGTGAATGCATAGTTTGTTACTATTGACGCTCGGGAAAGTTATCATCCATAAATTTGCTCCGTCGCGTACGTCATAGTATCAAGAAAATAGATTTCTATTTAGTAAAATCGTAATTTTGAAAGAAATATAAACCACATTTGTGTTTTTAAAATATATGTATATATATCTGTTCAATATTGTAAATCTCAAATGAGATTTTGTATCAGCAAGAAAGACAATTTTGCATTCGGATTAAAAATATCTTTATGTACACATCAAGAAAATGGCAGCCTCCAGGTATCGCTAGCAGACGATAAATTTTGCTGAGAAAAGCTTCATTTATACCCATCTCGTATATTTTATTGCAAAACTACGAAGGACAACAAGAAGGAATAGATTACATCTTTGAATATAAGCACATTTATATTTGAGGTTAATTTCCCTTTAAGAAAGTTTAGCAGCATAACTGGTAAGATGTCTACCTTATGGAGAGCGCTTTTTAACAGCAACGTGTTTGGACTACCTTCTCTCCTATTTGACGGAATTTTCGGCGGCTAAGAGATTTTTATTCTTGATACGTCGGTGTTCTCAAAGTCGAGATGGAATCTAAGAGACAATTGGCTTCTAAAAATAACTCATCCTCTAGTTCTCCTTTCCAACCCGCAAATAAGAAGAAACCCTCTGATCTTAACGCACGCGAAGGCGCCGGGGGAGAGCTGGGGCAGCCAGCTGCCTCACAGTCGCTGGTTTTTGACCAGCCCAGTCCTAAAGTAGATGATCTTGATAACGTTTGGATGAGAAAATCACAAAGAGGCTGGATGAAGTTTATGTGAAGGTTAAGGAACATAATGAGACCCTTAAAGCATGCACAATTCACATTGATAATTTGGAGAGGCTACTACAACAACTAACGAAGGAAAGATCAGAGTTTGTTGATAAACTTGAGGGAGCCGTAGAAATAACCTGGTGTTTCATGGTATACTAATAATAATAATAATAATAATAATAATAATTTTATTTTATTTTATTCGTCAGGTATATTGAAATACAAACACATCGAGGTACTATGACAGGATAGCCCATGAAAGCCGAAATGGCTTATTTCCAATGGGGTCCTTACCTAAATAACTGATTAAAAAATACACTAAGAAAACACATTAGTACGGCTACAAGACTATCATCAAGTACGACAAGTAATAAGAATGTGCAAAATAAAACATAACATTTTATAAAGTAGGCGAAGATTACATAAATGTGAAAACAAGACTTACTCAACGGAAAAAACTATATACAGAAAATCATAATGAAACTATCGATAATAAACGTTGGTTACATAAGCCATATAATATAGGAAAAAAACATCTGAGCTACAGAAAAGAGTGGAGAAATACAGTTATGGAGTAGACACATTTTTCAGATGATGCTTCAATACCCTTTTAAAATCTAAAAAATTTCTAACTGACTTAATATGATTTGGGAGGGAATTGCAGAAAAGAATACCGTTAAAATAAAAGGAATTTCAAATTTTACCTTTCCGCTTAGGCACTAAGAAATTAAATTGACTATTTCTAGTGTCATGCCCATTTGAAGAGCGAGTAAAATTATTTGAAATATAGTGATCTGCATTAGAGTAAAAAATCTTATGTACATGGGGAATTAAAAGTTGTTGTGATCTAAGGTTTGTATGATGAAGACCAGCTGTTTCAAGTTCACTCTTCCCAATGTGTGTTCTTGGTGGTAAGAGATTGATAAATCTTACAATCTTATTTTGAATTATTTTTAACTTGTTTTGATCCACCTTGCCTAGACTGCAGTACCATGCCGCATTAGCATAATCAAATAAACATTGTATTAAGGAAAAACTTAAAATGCGTCTTGATTTTAAGTTCATGCAGTTTTGATAACAATACCAACATTTTAGACGAGCATTAGCTTTGTTGACAATACTGTCAACCAAACTTAAGGAAGAAAGATCACTAGCTATATTTAGTCCTAAATACTTCACAGAATCCTGTCTCTTAATGAGTTGATTGTAATAACTTCTAACTTTGTTTTCTTGAAAGTAGTTCTCTTATTGGGCATACACACATTTCTCCAGGACCTTCGAGACTATACTTAAAACGCTAATCGGTCTATAATTGCTAACATTAGTTTTATCTTTCTTTTTATAAAGGGGTGTTACTTTTGCAATTTTCATTTCACCAGGGAAGGTGGAAGTTGAGATAGATAAGTTAATAATGTAAGTTAAAGGTTTATACAAATATTTAGCTCCATCCTCCAAAAATCTGGCAGGTACCAAGTCAAGCCCGGTACTTTTTGATATTTTCATCTTATTTAATTCATCTAAAACAAACTTTTCTTTGACAGGAAAAAAGGAAAACAACCTTTCGATACACACTTACTGTCGTATAATTTTTGTAATTTAACACTGTCCGTTCCAAATTCATTTTTGTTGGTATGTGGCATATTACTAGCTTGTTTTTCTGCCACAGTTGTGAAATAATTATTAAATTTGTTCGCTATCCTCATATTATCATGACATAACTCCCTTTGGATATTAATAACATTCTCTTTAATATTCTTTTGTTTGTTTTTACAACCTAAATCTTTCAGATTCTTTCACAACTTTTTAGAATCATTTTTATGCTCATCAATTTGATTTTGGAAGTATTCATCTTTAGCATGTCTCACTTTTCTTTGCACCAAATTACTTAAAAGTTTTATATTTCTTTTCTAATTCTAAATTACCATAATCCTTTTTCATTCTTTTAAAAGCTATATTTCTTTGTCTTATTAACGAAATAATTTCAGCATTCATCCACTTATCGGTTCTTTGCATAATTCTTACTGGTTTTAATATCTTCACAGGATTGAGTAAAAAGGGAGTCACAAAAAGTCACAATAATAATAATATGTCTATTTATATAGCGCAGCTACTATACAAATATACTCTACTGCGCTTAATACAAAGTATCACATTATTGCCCCGGCTTTAACCGAGGCGCCATAATAGGCGCTAAGGCATTCAAGGAATTTATTCCTACCGGGTACCCATTTACTTCACCTGGGTGGAGAGTGGCAAATGTAGATGAATGTCTTGTCAAAGGACATTAGCGCCGCGTCGGGATTCGAACCTTGAGCATGTGATCCACAGTCCGGTGACGTATCCACTAGACCACGATAAGGCTCAAATGAGCAGTGTCAAAAAGTAGTTCAGGAAATTCTTACAGAGTTTTGTGGGCCTTCTGTCATTGGTTTCGAGATTGAGCGCTGTCACCGTACCCCCAGCTCACTACCTTCAATTACAGAGAATGGGAGAAGGAGCCCCAGAATAGTACATGTTCCTTTCTCCACATATTCATCAAAAGCATTTGAAAAGCAAAAGTCCGAAAGGCCTGCATAGCAATATTCAAAACAGATCATTACAGAGGAAGGTCTAGGAAACCTTGTGTGTCCGACGAATTCTCCAGAAGGTTGCTTCAGATGAGGAAGTAGAAGATGGAGAGACTTAAACAGATGAAAGATGAGAAGAAGAAGGCCTTTCCCCTTAAATACCGTCAAAGCCTTGCATGCACGGCACACTGTCCCTTGGTCTACCACCACTTGGTCTAATTATCAGTTCGTCAAACTCCACGTGGTCTAACTTCATTTTGTCTTCAACCAGTTTTTCTACCATTTCGTCTAATTTCAATTTGGCCTAATAACAAATTCATCTAATACCCAGTTTGGCTAACCCCATTTAGTCTAAACCCCATTTGGGCTAATTATCACTTCGGCTATTACCTCGTCTATTTCCAAATAGTCTAACAGTCATTTTGTCTACAAGCCACATAGTCTAATATCCTTTTGGGCTACACCTACTTTGGCTAATACCATATGGTCTACCAAGCATTTGGTCCAATAAGCCAGTTCGGGGTTAGCGCATGGTACAAATGACCCCAAATATCCACATATATTTTAGGCATGGAGGGTCTCTTTATGTGCACTTCAGAAAAATAACTCTGGGAGTGATAGAGGTGCCTCATGAATAGCTTTTGTTTCCCCCTTTAAAAAGAATACTTCCACCTGGATATCATGGAATGCACCATTAGTGCATAATTGAATAATGATTACATGACATTCATGAGCACATATCGAATATTAGTGTCAGTGGGTTTTAGAACTTGGTACAGATGACCTTTATCTGCTCATGCTCAGATTGCATCTCCGAAGTGGCTTATTCCATTTAGTGTAATAACCAGTTGGGCTACATATCATTTAGTCTAACTGTCATATTGAATAATGACCATTAGGTCTAATATCCAATTGGTTCTATAACCAATTAGGCTACTTATCATTGGGTCTAATTACTATTTATTCTTCTGGCCATTTAGTACAAAAAGGACAGGGAAATGAAACTTTAAAAAAAATGAAAGAGTTATTCACCTTGTTGCTGCTTATATCAAGATCAATCAATATCCTTACATTTTATACATTAATTATTTAATTTATTAAAATCAATTATTTAGTATTATTTTTAGTAATTAAAGCATTCATAGGTCTCCTCTTCCTTCCATGACTTAAGTAGAAAAACTGGATTTTGTATTGCACTTCAAATTATGTTTGTTACGTTGATAATCTGTTATTCATGTTTCTTATTTGATATCCGATGTACAAATATTTATGCAAGTAGTCAATAAAAAACTATGGCGGTGCCAGGGTATTTTCATAGGAGGGGCAAGACGACCCACAGACTTTGGGTTTCAACGAACTCGGTATCTTTTTTGGAAAAGGGGGAACTTAATTATAAAGGGTAAAGACAAGAATGGAAAACGGCGTTTTGATACGTTGCTGTACCCCTACATCGTATTTAACACACATTAAATTTTAAGGATATATTTTCTAATCTTTGCATAATATGCAATTCTGCTCTACTCCTAACTTGCAAGCGAGCGACCCAAAATACTATGTTCTTGTTGATGGTGCTTACATTATACATTGGTTTCACGACGAAGATGTTGCAAAAGCGCAATCTCTCAATAACAGAGATGGGACTTTATGTTACTGCCATGAGTTACAATAAGTGAGTGCGAGCTAGTGTAGCGAGGAAGCTTCCGGCGGGGGATATATCAATTTTTTTACTGCACAGAAATCAAGCAGTACAAAGTACTCGATGTATACTGTGAAATATTTCGATGAAATTCCATACATTTATGCATGTAGACAGAATAAAAATAACAAATAAAGATTACCAGTCAAGCTGGTAGAGTGTCTCAAAGGCGCTACAAACCGTTATCTTTCTCTCAAAATTTGATACAACGTCAAAACGCGGGAAGAGGGAAATAATCTCCTCTGCCTGCACCCACCCCTGTTACATACAGTTAAATGTTGCGTCCAAATAATTGAAAAGCAGTCCGGGCGTCGAACTATAACTTCCTGCCTAAAAAATGTTTGCTACGAGCCGTTTATCTTTCTCTTAAATTTGCTAAAACGTCAGAGCTTTCGCGCTTCGCGCGGGAAGGGGGAAATAACTCTCCTCTCGCTGCACCATCGCCGTTACATACAGTGCAGTATTGCGTCCAAATAACTGAACAGCAGCCAGGGCGTCGAACTAACATTTCGCCTAAAAGAGGGTGCTAAAACGTCAGAGCTTTCGTGCTTCGCGCGGGAAGGGGGAAACTTCCCCTCCCTGCACCCATCCCTGTTACAGTGGTGCAGTGTAGTATTACTTCCAAATAATTGAAAAGCAGTGCTTTTCAATTAACGAGCCGTTATCTTTATCTTAAATTTGCTAAAACGTCAGAGCTTTCGCGCTCCCTGCACCCACCCCCTGGAGAGCACGCTTTGCGTGCTCATCACCGATTTGAATGTGAATTTGAATTTGAATTTTATTTTCATATTTCACAATTCACATAACATAAAAATACAAATATTAAACAATTTAACGGTAAATAAGTGAGTCATATGGCATGAACATTCGTATAAATGATACATCAATGAGCTAGTTAAAATTAAACAAGACATTAAAATAATGTAGGTGAAATATGAAGGAACCTGCATAAAAAGCAAAGCTTGTTGAGTCTGCAGGTTCCTTGAAAAATATCGAGTCTTAGATGCTTGGAGGGGACACGTTAAAGGAATCGACTAGAAAAGAAATGTCAAAAAAAAAAAAAAAAAAAAAACAAAAAAGTGTCTGCCACACCGTGTAATGCTTGAAGGGGCATGAAGAGGTACAGTGCGGAAAGTGTGAGAAAGTTGCTCAGCCATCATAATTGAACAATGACAATGCAAAATCAGAGAAACTTCAAATTACACACACACGCATGTGTGCGTGTGTGTGTGTGTGTGTGTGTGTGAACAGTGTGAGCAGTGGTAGTTCCCTAGGGAATGGGTATAGATAGGGGCATAGGTGGGTAGGAAGGGGTCCTTGTCGTTTTTTTTTTTTTTTTTTTTTTTTTTTAATAATAGATTCCGTAAAAATTATGATTTGTTCACTTTGTTTGGATATACATCATCACATCTAATGTTTAATTCTTATATAACCATGTATGGAATAAGTTCAATTCAGTTACAGCATTAGAAACGCACATTTATTAGTTTTGATTTTATACATTCTAGAGGAAGAATATTTTGCAAGTGATGATAAAGTATTTTATTTGTTTATATTGTTAAAACATTCAAAGAGAATATGTTGATTGTATAATCTGTTTCATGGAATCGTTAATAAAGATCATTGAAAGAAAAAAAAAAAAAAAAAGTATCAGCATGGCTTCGTAGTGAGCGGACGTGTTTTGGCGACTCTCCGGCCACCGCCCAATTTGATTTCGTTACAATAATACAAGTTTATATTTATCCATTTATGTGACTCTTATTAAGTTTTCCTGAAACATTCGATTCAAGAGGAAACATTTCGTGCTCGGGGCCGGGCGCTTACTTCTAAAAACCAGTCCAGCCAGCCGGGTGCCGTGGCTAGCCAGTCCTCGGACAAGGCAGACGCTCGCTCTCCCTCCAGCTCTCCTCAACCATCCACTGGTACTAATGCGGCCATAGCAGATCTGCAGAGAAACCTAACTGAATTTTCAGTTAAAGTCATGGAAAAGCTGGATACCATTAAACAAGAAGTAAGTTCTATAAACCATCGTATGCAAGATATAGAGCAGTCGGTTGAATTCAATGCGTCAAAAATTTCTAAGTTAGAGGAAGAGATCCCGAAAACGCGCTCAGAGCTATTAGACGAAGTAAAAAAGTTGGAGGAGAAGCTTATTCATATGGAAATTTATAACCGGAAAGCAAATTTGCTATTCTATGGGATCGAGCAAAAGCAAAGTGAAGATGTATTCGCACAGCTTAAGCAGGTGTTTGCACATTTGGGGATTGAGGAAGAGAGGTCTCGAAGGATCATGATTGCCAATGCTCACCGCCTGCCAAGCCGGGACCCACAAGAGCCGGTCGAAGGTTCTCAACGCAGTACCCGTCCATCTCCGATTATCGCGAAGTTTATCACGATGGCAGACAGGGATCATGTTCTTTCGCAATTTGAAATGCAGCAGAGGAAGCGTGCCAGGGCGACTCCTGACGAAGCAGCCAAAGCATCAGCCCGCATCACGGTACGGGTCGACCTCCCTCCAGCTTTAAAGGTGAGACGGGGAATCCTAGCGAGGGAAGCGTACAAGCTTAGGAAAGACAAAAACCTATCAACAAGAATCAGAGTAATTGGTGTCAAAGTCATCCTAGAAGTGAAAGAGATAGGTTCCATCGCATGGAAGCAATATGAGGAATGAGGAAATCCATAGCTTTTTGCGAAAAATTGTGTCAGTTATTAACCTCGATTCGTTCATCGGCGACAAAAAAGGAAAAAAATTACATGCATGTACTTAAAGTTAGAATCGGTGGTTGTTTTGCTGGTTTGAAATTGATTTTGACAGTGAAACTTTTCAACAAATAGATGAGGAGTCATGTTTACTTAAAATTCTGTAATGTTATCATCAGACATAAGATGATGAAAGGGAGTAAAATTTCGGGATAGAGTTACTCATTATTCACTATAAACTCGCATGATCTTATTTTACTCCAAGAAATCATTGTTGGGTACGCTATGATGTGAAATATGTTTTGAGCCATAAAACTCATGGAATATGTGCTCAGTTTATGGTTTATCTAATTCAACTTGTGAGAAATACGCATGCAAGGACTCTCACTTTTTTTTTATGATAAAATGCTATGCAATGGAGGGATCAATAGTGGATGCAAATGATACATTATTAATTCATATGTATGAAATTTGATCGTACGCATGAAATTGGTCATACATGTCATATGCATGAAATTTGGGCTTGGGTATTGGTCATGGGATTTGTTTAAGGGAACTACATGGACATGTATTTCGAACAGCATATACACCATGTCACTGCTTATGTGTGTTTTTCTCAAGCCTGTCATTTGCAGCATGTCCCAAGGATGGTTTATGTGAATTGCGTGAAAGCTGGACAAAACCAGCACTGGGAAATGTTTGTTAATATTGGGGTGTCATTGTTAGTCACTCTTTTTGTTTGTCGCCATTTTAGACATTTCAAAACATCCATTTTCGACTCATATTAAGCGGTGTTTTCAAATTAGGATATTGTTGTATTCCTTTCACAAGAATAATGTCTTGTAACCAAGGTGGCATCCAATTTTGAGAATGCATAGTGGGTTTTTTTTTAATTGGTCGGAGTACTGTTCTATTTTATCTCCATTTGAAGTGTTGTATTTTCTTGCTATTCAAATGAGACATGAATGGAACAGCCTCTTGTAAATTACGTAACATCGTAAGCCTGTCATTTGCAGCATGTCCCAAGGATGGTTTAAGTGAATTGCGTGAAAGCTGGACAAAACCAGCACTGGGAAATGTTTGTTAATATTGGGGTGTCATTGTTAGTTACTCTTTTTGTTTTGTTGCCATTTTAAACACTTCAAAACATCCTTTTTCGATTCATATTAAGCAGAGTTTTGAAATTAGGATTGTTGTATTCTTCTGGTAACCAAGGTGTCATCCAATTTCGAGAATGCATAATGGTCTTTAATAAGCCACTTCGGGGATGCAATCTGAGCATGAGCAGATAAAGGTCATTTGTACCAAATTCTAAAACCCACTGACACTAATATTGGATATGTGCTCATGAATGTCATGTAATCATTATTCATTTATGCACTAATGGTGCATTCCATGATATCCAGGTGGAAGTATTCTTTTTAAAGGGGGAAACAAAAGCTATTCATGAGGCACCTCTATCACTCCCAGAGTTATTTTTCTGAAGTGCACATAAAGAGACCCTCCATGCCTAAAATATATGTGGATATTTGGGGTCATTTGTACCATGCGCTAACCCCGAACTGGCTTATTGGACCAAATGCTTGGTAGACCATATGGTATTAGCCAAAGTAGGTGTAGCCCAAAAGGATATTAGACTATGTGGCTTGTAGACAAAATGACTGTTAGACTATTTGGAAATAGACGAGGTAATAGCCGAAGTGATAATTAGCCCAAATGGGGTTTAGACTAAATGGGGTTAGCCAAACTGGGTATTAGATGAATTTGTTATTAGGCCAAATTGAAATTAGACGAAATGGTAGAAAAACTGGTTGAAGACAAAATGAAGTTAGACCACGTGGAGTTTGACGAACTGATAATTAGACCAAGTGGTGGTAGACCAAGGGACAGTGTGCCGTGCATGCAAGGCTTTGACGGTATTTAAGGGGAAAGGCCTTCTTCTTCTCATCTTTCATCTGTTTAAGTCTCTCCATCTTCTACTTCCTCATCTGAAGCAACCTTCTGGAGAATTCGTCGGACACACAAGGTTTCCTAGACCTTCCTCTGTAATGATCTGTTTTGAATATTGCTATGCAGGCCTTTCGGACTTTTGCTTTTCAAATGCTTTTGATGAATATGTGGAGAAAGGAACATGTACTATTCTGGGGCTCCTTCTCCCATTCTCTGTAATTGAAGGTAGTGAGCTGGGGGTACGGTGACAGCGCTCAATCTCGAAACCAATGACAGAAGGCCCACAAAACTCTGTAAGAATTTCCTGAACTACTTTTTGACACTGCTCATTTGAGCCTTATCGTGGTCTAGTGGATACGTCACCGGACTGTGGATCACATGCTCAAGGTTCGAATCCCGACGCGGCGCTAATGTCCTTTGACAAGACATTCATCTACATTTGCCACTCTCCACCCAGGTGAAGTAAATGGGTACCCGGTCATTTGCAGCATGTCCCAAGGATGGTTTAAGTGAATTGCGTGAAAGCTGGACAAAACCAGCACTGGGAAATGTTTAATATTGGGGTGTCATTGTTAGTTACTCTTTTTGTTTTGTTGCATTTTAAACACTTCAAAACATCCTTTTTCGATTCATATTAAGCAGAGTTTTGAAATTAGGATTGTTGTATTCTTCTGGTAACCAAGGTGTCATCCAATTTCGAGAATGCATAATGGTCTTTAATAAGCCACTTCGGGGATGCAATCTGAGCATGAGCAGATAAAGGTCATTTGTACCAAATTCTAAAACCCACTGACACTAATATTGGATATGTGCTCATGAATGTCATGTAATCATTATTCATTTATGCACTAATGGTGCATTCCATGATATCCAGGTGGAAGTATTCTTTTTAAAGGGGGAAACAAAAGCTATTCATGAGGAACCTCTATCACTCCCAGAGTTATTTTTCTGAAGTTCACATAAAGGGACCCTCCATGTCTAAAATATCTGTGGATATTTGGGGTCATTTGTACAATCTCAGTACCATGCGCTAACCCCGAACTGGCTTATTGGTCGGAATACTGTTCTATTTTATCTCAATTTGAAATGTTGTATTATCATGCTATTCAAATGAGACATGAATGGAACAGCCTTTTATAAATTACGTAACATTGTAACTGTGTAAACTTCACATGCAAAATAATAATGGGAGGAATGCTTTATCACAAATGCCACTTTTCATGATCAAACCATTTCACGTACTGTAAGCCACAAGCACATACAAACAAACTATGCAGATTCTCATTATAATTCCGGGATCTTGTAGAGCAAGATTAGCAGTTTCTTTCTTTTTCTTTTTCTTTTTTTTTAAATGTATTTTTTGAAACAGCATGGTAGAATAGTCTTTGGAATTTGAATGAATAAAAAGTCCACAAGCTGGACCCACATAACTTTATAATTGTATACACGTGTGTAAGGCGTGTTCGTGAACTGGTTGATAGCAAAGGACTATCATGGTAATGGCCACAGAAAGTTTGATGCCAAAATACCTTGTAACCTTCACATGCAAATGCGTGGAATGCTTTATTATACAGCTCACTTTCAGGATCATTACCACACTGTATAATAATGCGATAGGTCCTGTGTTTTTTGTTAAGGTCAAGATGGCGCCATCATTGTCGTTTGTGCCAATGAAATGTGAATACTGGATAAAAGTGGCGTCGTTTCCATTGACATTGTTTAAATTCCTGTTAAGGGATACTCAAGTATTAGGATGTTTTGGTCTAAACAACTTTGTATTAAAATCAGAGCATGCATTTGGGTATGCACCTGTTTGGTTTAGATTTTGAGAGCAGGTTATTGCAACTAATGATACAGGTACATGGCTAATTATGAACATAATAGCAACTTTTCTTTTTTTCTCTTTCTTTTTGTGTGTGTGCAATACAAGTTACAACCAGTATATGTGTAGCCGCAAGCACATTCCAAAATAAGCCAGCTTTTCATTATAATTCCGGGATCTGTTTAGGCACGAATGGAAAGATCTTTTATGCAATTTGGAAAAAAAGGGGGACTGCATAACGTTTGTATAGTGCTTTGTCATTAATACAAGGGAGAGAACATGTACGAGGCCCTTTCCGTCCTTTTGTTACATTAGGGACTTTTAGAATTGCACGTCCACTTAGTCGACTGGTACGCAAGGACATCATTCTACGCCACTGCGCATGCGCCACTCGCCCTCTCCCTGTCCTCCTCCCTGTCCTCCTCCCTGACTTGCAAAATCGAGAACGTGTTCACTTCGTTTTTGCGGTGCTCCGAAATCTTCGACGAGGTTCACGTATATGACGTCATCAGAACAGCTCAACTATTATGCTCATCCGTTGAGTGTGTACTTCCGGTTGACGTCGACGGTACGTACACGTCGAGTGAAATCTAAAATGATCAGAACTGTAGTCAACATGGGCAGTCGACGACATGCGCGAATTAGTCGACTGGGACGAAGTACTAGTCCACTGCTTATAAAAGTCCCTAATAACAGACATGACAACTAGTACTAATTCCTCACCAAGTTTCGCTCCTATTACACTTGATTAAGGGGGTACCAACATCTTATGGATGTCTGGAATTAATTTGGAACACAACATTACCATAATGTATCGCACCTGTCTCCTCGAACAACCTTTTGTTATCCACTGGCATTAACGATTTATGACTCTGGGTTACAAGAACTGTTCTAAATTTTTGCCTCTGATACACAATGCCGTACCCCCTTATCAACCGTAAAAGGTAAGGAATACGATTTTAGGTTGGCAGCACTGCAATAGTCTTTGAATGATAAATTAACATGTGAATTCCATACATGTAAGCTGGACCCATACAACTTTATAATTGCAGACACGTGTGCAAGGCTTAATCGTGAACTGGCTTATTAAATGGATCTATTATATACTGGCCCATAACAATGTACCTGTGTAAATGCATTGATGGATCTATAGGGCCTTAGTGAGAGGGTTAACTATATTATACATCATATTCACGTTTTAAGCCATTGACCTATTGGTCTATTGTATTTCTGGGTTAGGTTACCCTGCGAACAACTCAGGCTAGGTTGTAGGACCTTTTTTTCTCTCTCTCTCGCTCTCTCTTTTTGCTAGACATTGTGAAATGTGATGTTTTAATACTTTGTCTCAAATTTGGATTGGGAGTAGGATTCGTTTTCGTTGTGATGAAATTTGATACGGGCCAAGTTTAAGACTTTTCATCACTTATTATAATTATACGCCGGTGGTTGGAGGGTCGCTAATACAAGGTCCATAGTAGTAACATTATGGATTATACAAGTTCATTATTTATTTCTGTTAGTGTATTTTTTGTGTTGTCACACATGTATGAGGTAGGTTGGGATAGGTGGGGACTAGACTCCTTGAAGTTTCAGAAGGGAGGGGGTAAGATAGGTTGTAGTGGGTGGGAGGGAGGGCTGGTGTAATTTAAGTGAATGTTGGGGTGGGTTTGGTTTGTGTGAGCAGTGTGGTCGGAATGTTGTGTTGACGGTTCCCTGCTTCTGTCCGGCTTCTGGCTTGAAATTCTCGACTTCTGGCTTGAAATTCTCGACTAACGTTCAGTTGCATACTGCTTATTTTTCGAGAGCTTTAGGATGTGTGGGAGAAGGGATCTTTAACACGCTGATTTCTATTGTAAATACTTTGTCATTTTTGAGATGCCTTGTTGCGAATGACACTGTGCTAAATGGATAGATCGTCACAACTTACGTTACTTTCCTTAAACGTTCGCGGGATAAGAGATAGAGTTAAAAGGAAAAATGTTTTTGAATGGTGTAAAAGTAAAGGAAGTGATATTGTTCTCCTACAGAAACTTACAGTACAATAGATATAGAGGAAAGGTGGAAATTAGAATGGGATGGGCCCATGTTTTTCAGTCATGGATCTAACCATAGTAGAGGTGTTTCGGTTTTATTATCTTCGGATTTAAAGTTAAAAATTGATAATGTTACTGTGGATAACGAAGGACGATATGTTATACTTAAAGGAGAATTACGAAGGGTCAAATTATTGATAGGTAATTGTTATTTTCCCACAAGGGATAGAGAGAAAATGCAACTTGAATTTTTGGAAAAGTTAAACACTTGTATTTCTCAACAGTTTGAGCCGTCTCAATTATTTTTTCTGGGTGGAGATTTTAACACAATAATGAATGGAAGTTTGGACTGCATGGGACCAAGAAATGTCACAAAAAATAAATATAAGAATTTTAAAGATTTTCTCAGTAGATACAATTTATAAGATATATGGCGAAAGAGAAATCCAAACAAGATGCAATTTAGGCAAAAGTGGCCGATTATTCAAAGTCGTCTCGACTATTGGTTCGGCTCATCTAATTTATTAAAACTTGTAAGCAAATGTGATATTTTAACGTCGATTACCCCTGATCACTCAGGTATTCTGTTACAGCTTAAGCATTTGGTGGACAATTACTGCTTTGGTAAATCGTATTGGAAATTTAATAAGTTTATGTGCAGATCGAGTATTTGTAAATTTGTTCAATGATAAAATAATTGAATGGAAAGAACAATTGGTACATGATATTACAGATAAATTACTCTTTTGGGATTTTTTGAAAATGAAAATGAGAGAATATATTATTAGTCACTCAAAAGAAAAAGCAAAGCGTAGATGACACGAAGTTGACAAATTGGAAAGGGAAATTAAGACGTAAGAACATCAATTACTTATTTCACCTACAACAGCCATAGTTAATGAAATTGAAGAGAAAAAGTGCATGCTGAATAAAATTCACGAGTATTCTCGTCAGGGTTTAAAAATTAGATCGAGGGCTGAATGGTGTGAGGATGGAGAAAATAAAACACAGTACTTTGAAGAGTTAAAGTCTAATAAAAATAAAAGTGTGATAAGAGAAATATATGATAAAGATCGGAATAAAATTAAAGATGATAACGAAATATTGAAGATTATTAAATCATTTTATGCAAAATTGTACTCTCATAAAGAATTGATTTTGGATGAAAATTCGATATTCTTAATCTCCCAAAATTAGGTAAAGAAAATAAGGATATATGTGAAGGTAAAATGACTAAGAATGAATGTTATAATGTGTTAAAAGAAATGAAATCCAATAAATCTCCGGGAAACGACGGTTTTACCGTAGAATTTTATTTAACCTTTTGGCCTGCTTTAGGGGATATTTTAGTGGAAACATTGAATGAAACATATAATAGGGGGGAATTATCGCCGTCACAAAAGCAAGGCCTTATTACATTGATAGAGAAGGAGGGTAAAGATACAATGTACGTTCAAAATTATAGACCAATTACGCTGTTGAATGTGGATTACAAGATTTTATCTAAGGTATTAGCAAAAAGAATAAAAAAGGTATTATGTGAAATAATTCATTATGATCAAGTAGGTTATATAGAAGATAGAAATATTGGAGAAGCTGTAAGGTTAATAGATGATATGCTATTTCGTTCTTTAAATCAAACAAATGGTTTTTTGGTCACTGTAGATTTTGAAAAGGCATTTCATTCTGTGGCTCACGCCTTTTTGTCCAAATACTGTATGCAGATGATGTCTTTATTTGTAAAAGATAAACTTTCGATTGATAGGTTACAAATTATTTTTGAAGAATGCGAGAAAATTAGTGGTCTCAAAGTGAACAAAGGAAAGACTAATGTTTTGTGGATGGGTAAACATTGTGATAGACCTGATAGCCTTGTTTGGCAAACTTGTTCAGGAAGTTAAAATTCTGGGTGTTTATTTTTCCATGGATGTTGGAAAAAAAGAGGATTTGAATTATAAAGAGATATTAAGTAAAATTAAAAGGCTTTTAGGGTAGTGGAAAGAACGGGATTTAACACTTATGGGGAAAATACATCTGATCAAAACATATGCATTATCAAAACTTAATTATGTTTCGTCACTTATAGTGGTTCCTCAGTGGATATTTTCTGAAGTAGAAAAGATTACTTTTGAATTTCTCAGGCGTGGAAAAGACCGAATAAAAATGGTGGCTTAAAAATGACAAATTTCAAGCTGTTTGTCAAGACACAACGTATTATGTGGTTAAAGCGCTTATTATATGGAGAAAAGAATGCAGGATGGAAATTGTATTTTGATCACTGTTTTAGATCAGTTGGTGGAAGATTTGTTTTTAAATGTGATTTTGAGCCGTCCAATTTGAGATTGGTTTGTCCACCATTTTATTTGGAAATTATGAAAGCTTGGGAGGATATGGAAAAATGCAGGAATTTTGAAAGTGATGTTATAAATCCAATAATATTTAATAATAGAAATATACGTATAGGAAATAAAACTTTTTTTTATAGTGATTTATATGATATTGGCATATGCCAGCTAACAGATATTTACGATAAGGGACATATGCAGCCGGTGGAATACTTTCAAAGTCTGGGTATTAACGGAGACGGTTTGCTCAAGATAAACGATATAATTACTGCTATACCAATGAACTGGAAGGATATTGAAGCCGTGGACAGATTTAAGCAAGTTGATTTAAAGTAGAACTTTAATGATTTTAAATATTGGCTTAATACTTATTATTGCATAGATGGCATAAATTAAACAAAGGTTATCCAAATTCAACGCTTGGAAACATTTGAAGTAATTATCATCAATTATAAAACGGTAAAATACAGCCCCCGATATAGCAGCTGAAGAGCTCCTCGAACGCTGCTGAGATATGTGACGACACACCATGGACCAGTCCTGTCTAAGCAGACGATGTCCCATAACATCTTACACATTTTTCAGAGCCTATTTTGTCATCTCCTCTTCACTTATTTCTCTTCCTTCACTAGCGTCAGTCTTAATGTTAGTCTGTTGCCTCACTCTTAACTTCGTGTATGGTATTATTTTGATAAAAAATGCAGCGTTAAAAAAATAAAGAAATCAGTCACTTGTAAACAAAAATAAGACGCCATTGTATTTTCAGCTGCTTGCACCAGGGCATGTTCGGCGTTTCAAGAGGGAACGAATACCATCCTGCTATTATTCGGAGGGCTTTTCAATTTGAAAGTGGGGTTTATTTCATTGATCATTGACCCTTCTCCTGTGTATTTGCAATCAAACGGTTTTAGCTATCAGAATCAGTTTCACTTTCCCTTTATAATGGTGTGAAATAAGGTCATGTTTAAATACACCAAACTCTTTATAATTTGATAAATAATTGCATTGCAATTACGTTCATTCATTATAGGACGTCGTCTGCTTAAGCAGGACCGATCCCGAGTGTGACGACATCAAAACATCGCTATATTTCTGGCGAATCCTCGGATATTCCAGATGCTGAGAAGAGCTTTTATTTGTGTTGTTTTTATAATCATCAGATACGCAGTTGACATAAAACTTATACGATTGCCATCTGTAAGCTTCCCAGTTTCTAGTGATACATTAATTGCCATATTTGTGATTTTCTTTGAATACCTACTTTAACAAATTTTAATATAGTCTTGACTATTTTTGAGCAGAATCTAATTTTCAATGCATAAAATCTAGGAGAATTTATGAACATTTTGTCAAAGAGTTACAAAACACTTATAGTTTACAGATAAGGGATGGTCACAGCAACTTTGATTTTACGGATACGGAATTGAGGGAACTATTTGTCAGACCGAGAGGCTCAACACTGATTTGGAAATGCAGGGAATTTCAATTTATGTTAGTACACGGGGTCGTATATACCAAAGAACAGCTTATGAAATTTGGTTTTGTAGCTGATAACCTATGCTCCTTTTGTCAACTTGAATCAGAGACATATTCGCATTTATTTTTGCAGTGTGAAAAGGTTAAACAGATATGGAAATTTGTGATTGAACATTTTGATATAGCTGAATTGAAAAATATGAATTGGCAAGAAATATTTTTGGGAATCACGGGTAATTCTGATAGATCTAAGTGTGTAAATAGTCTGATAATTATGTTGAAATATACTATTTTTAAATCTAGGTCAGAAAATAACTTGCCAACCAGAGAAAAGATAATAAAAATTATTTCGGAATTTATAGAGGATGAAAAAGCTCTAGCGTCAAAAGCAGGTACACTGCACTTGCATTTACGAAAATGGGAACATATAAACCTGGATTGATTGAACTTGGGGGGTTTTTTTCTATAATATTTTCAGTTTATTCCCTGTTTCCCATTCATTCTATGCTCGATTATTTCCTCCAGTTATGGGTATATGTCGTTGCTTACTGCTCATTCAAATATTCAAGTCAGGAGTGTTGGACAGGCGGGGGGAACCTGAGACGATATTATGAATAGGTGGATGCGTGTGGGTGCTTTTGTGTGTATGTGTGCTGTGTGGGTGTGTGTGTATGTGCTGTGATATGGGTTAAGTAGGGACATGAAAGGGGGAGGGGAGATGTAAGTAAAGTGGAATAAGGAGTCTATAGTAAGAATGTATTATAAAGTTGATATTCATTGTTTGAGGTAAGGAGGGGGGGGGGGTTCTTTTAATGATTACATTTCATTCAATGATATTTTTTTGTATATGCCTCGTTTCAATGATTTTATTGATTGTAATTTGTTATATTCAAGACGAATGTTCCTTTATAAAAATATAGAAATGAATAAAAACTATTGAAAAACAAAAAGTAATTGGGGTTTTACAGATGGGTAGGTAGGGGCATATGTGGGTAGGGAGGGGTCCTTGTTTTTTGTTGTTTTTTTTAAATAATAGATTCCGTAAAATTATGATTTGTTCACTTTGTTTGGATATACATCATCACACTAATATGTATTGTTTAAATCTTATATAATCATGTATGGAATAATTTCAATTCAGTTACAACATTAGAAACGTACATTCATTACTTTTGATTTTACATTCCAGAGGAAGAATATTTTGCATGATAATTATATAAGTGATAAAGTATTTTATTTGTTCATTTTGTTAAAACATTCAAAGAGAATATGTTGATTGTATAATTTGTATTTCATGGAATCATTAAAGATCATTGAAAAAAAAAGATCACTTACCGTCTTCTGGTTGAGGATTCGTGCTCGGGAAATAGTCGTTTGCCTCTTCTTCAAAATGTGTGCTTGTCAATGCGTTTTTCAGCGTTTGTATTTGTGAGTTAACCGGTGTTCTTTTCTTCCAGTAGAGGAACATATGAAATGTTCCCTGCATGGTAGCTCTGTCATCACGTTTATTGTATTTCTTGTATGTATTCCATTCTTCTGAAGAAAATCCTAACTGCGTGGCCAGTGTAGAAACATCAGATTTACGTCCAAGTCTCTTTGCGAGACCAAAAAGTATACTGTCTGATAGTGTATCCATTTTGAAGTTTCACTGGAAAGAACAAAATATTAATTGTTTTATATGTTTGTTAAAAATGATGCTATAACAACTTTTCCTCCATTGTCTTAAAAGGAATGTACTCATTTCCAATAGCTACATCCAGAGGCTGATATCTATTATTTAATGACAAAGTAAAAAAGATCTGGACCCCGCCTCTAAATCTCTTAAATACAAAGTTGGAATTAATTTTCAGTTGCGATCGATTCGACTCAATCGTAACGCTTTATAAGGTTCGGGCTGGTCTCCAAAAGTGACTTTGGTTCCAGAACATATATATTCATTGCAGTTCGGTACCAGAATATGCTACATCTTTAAAACAATGACCTGATCAACAAAAAAAGTTTCCAAGTTTCAAGTATATTTCAAAATTAATAGCAAGAACATAGCAATCATTTGCAAAAACACAAATATAACAGATCATGAATCAACATTGATTCAACATGGGTATGATATACATTAGTAAAGCAATTGGTATGAACATTGTAGAGGAAAACATTAAGCATGACAGGCAGGGACGGTAATTTCCTGACTACGGGGGGCGGGGGGGGGGGGGGGGGTCTGTGACAGTTTCAAAAAAAAATCCTTTGTAATTTGCAGATTAAAACATATGCATTTTGGCGAATAACTAGGTCATGTAGGTAATTCATGTATATCATTTGCGAGGTCGCATACAAGCGTTAAATCAATTACACCCCCCGATCACCGCCCCTGATGACGGGCATGGTTGATCGCTTACTGACCGTTAGTTTTCCACACAGCAGAAGGTGGTTTACTGCTCTGTGTGCACTTTGCATATAGGGGTACAGCTTTCGGTTACAAGACATTAATTGTCATGCACATACTTTTAAACGTAATCAATTAATTGTAAAAACACTACGACAAAAGGATTTTTTTTCAAGAGTGTTTATAAAATATATAAACACTACTTCACATTGATTTTTAGTGGTTTTACAGCCCTTTTTCGTACGATTTGACTTTTGATTTTATACCCTGAATATTCACCACACATAGAATTTGCCAGTTTTTGATTGTTTTTACTGGTCTTCAATTCAGCTGAATCTAATAGTTTGACACCTTTCTTAGAAACCAGTGAGTCTCCTGGTTCATATTGCTTTCTATTGGCAATACAGCCCTTTTTGACAGTGGATTTGGGGCATTAAAAAGAATTTCTAAGAACTATTTTGTTAACTGCATATTGGATGTAAATTCCTAATTTATGTATCAGTGTGTTATTAAAGATTTTTAAGAGGTGAAATAATTCAGAAAAATGCCTAATTCAATTGGGAAGTCCATCCTGGTATTAAGTTGATTTGAATAAAAAGCAGAAAATATGAGAAGCAGATGAGTGATCGTTTGAGCTAAATCCTTTAAGAAATAAGAAAGTGATGATTTTTTGAAGTTGCAATCTATCAAACACAAAGTGGCAACTCCGCGACTTATCTTGCGATCTCCTCTCCCATTTGCTCTGTACAGGATTTTTTAAATAGATTTTCATTTTCTCGATTAATGAGAAAGGAATAAATTTGTTTCATATATTGTCTGTAAAACATCTCTGCAATGACTAAATCTAAGGTGCATGTATGATTGAAACATATTTTCTTTAGATAAAATGTAAAATGTAGGATTTTTTTTTTGCGGTACAGGGCAATTGGGAGTGGAGCTCGCTAGATACATGTACGGCATTTGCGTTTTATTTGGTTACAACTTCAAAAACTCGTTACTTATTTCTTATTACATTTTGCTCAAACTTTCAAATCTGTTTTCCTTTTTTTCTGCTTCTTTTTCCCTTTTAAAGCCAATTATGTAGGTTTCCTAGTATTTCAAAAGCCTTCGACAATGAATACAAAACATGGTCGTCTGCTTGAATAAGTATATTCGATAGTTATCAAGTTATATCGAATATTAAAGGGATGGGAAATTATTGATCCATAGGCACTGGAAGGGGGCACAAGGGGCATATGCCCCACCCCATATATATCAAGTGAGGCAATCCATTTGCCCCTCCGTAAAAAGATGTAATGATTTTGCAACATACCGATGTATAATAACGTTTTTTTTTTAATCTAAAACGCAACTTTCAGAATGTCAAAATCTGAAAGGCTCTTGCATCTTAGCTAGGTGCCTTGTCTGTTCCAGTCATTAATAATCATGCCTTTCCATGTAATTCTATCGTTATTATTCTCTAACTTGTTGGCACAGTTATAACCAGTCAGTGCGAAATAGTTCATGTATTATGAAAAAAGGAGGAAAATGATATGACATGGAGACTAATGCTTTCTTGCATAAATACGATTGCAAGAAAAGAGGAAAAGGACATGACATGCAGAAAAATACTTTCTTGAATAAATACTGTTCCAAGAAAAGAGGACAATGATATGATCTTCAGGTAAATACTTTCTTGCGAATACGATGTTTGAAAAGAGGAAAATGACATAACATTCAGACAAATACTTTCTTTCATAAATACAATTCCATGTATCACTCCTACATGATTGCATAAACTAGAGACATATATAAACTGATTATTTAAATTATGTTTAGATATGTCTCTTTGATAAATATTTTTTACAAGATAAATGTTTACTTATCACAAAGCTGTGTAGACAAAAGTTAGGAATTATGCTACAAGAAATAGAAACCATCATGCTGAAGAACAATCGTTTTTCTATCGAAATCATCCGACATCTTGCAACACATGTTTGCAAAACAAGGCCTGTAAGAGCTTTTTTGAATCAGCTTCTATCCATACGGTCGATATGCATGATTGTTGGTCTTATTTGTGATAAATTATGAGCATAAGATATAAATATCATTTGATAATTAAATAATTATGGTTCAAATAGGAGAAAGACTTGTTGATTTGAACACATTGCTGCAACAAAATCACACATACTTCAAAAATAAGCAAAATAAAACAGAAAACATGGTGCTGAGCGATTTCTGGGATCATCGGTTGGAACTCAATCCTTGAACTCCGCTATAACATGACCAAGATTAATGAAATTTATGAGAGTAACAAGTGAGCTAGCGAATTAAAGACCATCTGATGTGAGAGCAAGATCGTCTGAGTGGACTGAGCTTAATTACGTAAGTCGAACGTCGTGAAGAGTGATCTTGGACGTTTGTTTGCTGGCTCACAATACCGTCGATAGCTGTAGATTGCTTATCCCAAACTGCAGGGTGGGCCTGGTTGCTACTGGACACTGGTTCAGCATCTGTTGGGGTGGGCTCTGAGTGTTGTCGGTAGCCAGACTACTGTTGCGATTTTTTTTCCACAGAATGGTAGCGCACTTTGTTGAGAAATGCTTTTTGTACTTCATCTTTTTATTTCTTTTTCTTCTCTCTAACTTGGTAAGATCATCAATCACCAATTTGCTAACCTTCTCTTACCTCAACCTTTGTTGGGATAGGGCGTACCTCTTATGTTGGTATGAAAGCATTTTCACCAATATTTGTCGTGAAAATTTCCTTATCTTAGGACCATCTCGATGAGCCCTCTCTATTTCTCCTTCCAGACCAAAGTGAAGCTTATGGAAGATTTTGTAAACTCCATAGGATGTTCGCTTCCGTTTTGGGATAGCCCAACTATACGGAAATTGTTTCTGCGCGAAAATCCCTCTAATTTGTTTTCGTTAACAACAGCTTGCATGAGACGTTGATCATGCTGCTTAATTTTGGACTCTAAAGTTGGTACTTTTTTCATGCGTTTCCATACGTTTTTTCAAAATCCACTGTACGCTTTCCCTGGAATTATATGGCTTTTTCAAATCCTCTCAGTGTGGCCTAAATATCAGTTATCCCCTTTCTACAAAGTCTTCAAAATTTGACTTACTCGAATCCACGTGACTTAGAGAGGGGTTTGAAGCCCAGGGTCCGCCGTGACTCCGGGAACTTGTTTCGCGACAGTTCGTCTCCGAAGATTCAAGTACATGGTTGACTGATGATTTCTCTCGGCCGTATAGATTATTGTGTATTGTAAGAGCTCCCACGTACACACGTCCAAAAGGTGGATTTTCACGGGGCACGCGAATGATTCGCGAAGGATGCGAATGTCGACAAAATGGCAAAGACCAACATTCGTATTTTAGGCTCAAAAAGTTCGCCAAACATGCGCGGCGGTTCGGAAGCGTCGTCAATTGTTCAGGGGAGTCGTTTTTAGATCGGGGGAACTTTCATAAAAGTTTTACATTTCTTGCGAACGTTTCCAGCATCCCAGGTCGTAATCTGCTTTCGAAAATGTGTAAAAAGCTTCGTCATATGCGCACGACTTACTCACGACGTGCGTGATATTCGCAAAATGTTTGTGAAACCCCAGGCAGATTTTAACAGTTTCGAGAATGTCTCGCACATGTCTCGCAAAAGCAGTGAAGTTCGTCCGATCATTTCTCGAACTATTCGTGAACTGTTCGTGTACTTCTTGACAATAGGAGGCTCCGCCAAAGAAACAAAAGCGAGCATTTCACGTCGAGGGCCTCTGTTAATTCGTCTACAGTTTGTGACGATAGATTTGCGAATGTCACGCAGTATTCCCGAACTATTCGCAAGCTACACACCAACCAAAACCGACAATTTTACGAACGGTTTGCGTAGGTTTTGCCCACGCGACATTCTAAGGTAGTTCGTGTGAAGTTCTCCTGAACGTTTTACGCACATTTGAGGCGCGTTTGATTGGTTGAGGTGTCGATTCTGCGAATCGACAGCGAACTATACCCGAAGAAACCGATCGACTCATGCATGTCAAGACAGCTGTCAACTCAGGTTCGCATTTTAGTCGAGTACTCTTCGTGTATGTGGAGTGGCCATAGATCGGCAACGCTACACAAGACATTCGCACATACGTTGTGAGAACTTCGCACAAACTGCGCAAGAATGATTTACGGCTCCGTTGTCGCGAAATATTCGAGAAAAAAAATTCTTCGAATGTTGGACTTTGCCATTTTTTCGACATACGCATCCTTCGCGAATTGTTGGCGTGCCCCGTGAAAACCCACCTTTACGCTTCAGTCGCCATTTACGCAAAATATAATAATGTAAACTTACAGGTCTTATGATTCCCGACAGTTCAACACATCAAGTCCATGGCTAGCATACCCCTGATCATGCAAGCCATGATAATGCTGAGCTGCAATTGCACCACAAAGCTTTCCCAGTGGTTCTTTTAAATACCTTCTAGCTACACAAGAAACTCCAGTCAGCTATCGGCACTTTAAACCTGGACTAGATCTATGATGAGGCACCCAGAAGTTAAATTATTTGGCTCTGTTTCTGATGATGTCCAAATCCTTGACCACCTTGGCCATGCGGTTAATCCTTAAAGGGAAATTAACCTCAGCGTATGAATTAGCTTATTTTGAATGGTGTAGTATATGCCTCTTATTTGATACATGCAATTTCATGTAAAAACACAGGATATAGATATAAATCACTATTTTCCAGCCAAGTTATCGTCTGCTAGCAATAATAAGGGGGCTGCCATTACTTTATGTGTACACGAACATATTTTTCATCCCAAGTAAAATTTCCTTCATCGTTAACTTGTAATTGATTTTTAGAGGACAAATATATATTAGATAAAGTCACATATTCTGAAATGTAAGTTTAGTTTTATATATTTTTTAAAAGGTCTTAATTTGTTCATAAAAAATATACTTCATAAAAAATATACGTCAAGGACGGAGAATTGACGTCAAGGACGGAGACAATCGTAACAATACCAAAACAAAGCGAGGAATCTGCTTTACAGGATGGCTATTAGAACTCATGGGTCGTCAATTATCTAGGCCCATGGCCAATAACAATCGTAATACAATCAGAACAAAGCGACGTATCTGTTGTAAAGGTAGGCTATTATCAATGCATATGGTACCTAATGATCCGTGTCATGCACAAAATGGCAGCCTCCATGGAAAGACGTAGCAGACAATAGGTGCATCTAGAATATCACGTGGGGTTAATTGTCCTTTAACGATCATTTAGTATGGACAGGGTAAGGAAAAGGTTTGATAAATTCTTTTCCAATATCCCCAGATTTATTTCAAATGGACATTTAGCTACAGATCAACAAGATTATCACTCATTTTCTAACAATATCTACCAATTTCCAACATTTTGATGATGCGTCGCCATAGTAATGGGGCTTGTGGTCATACCTACCGTATCGTCAGTTTGAGACCAAACAGATAACAATTATAATTTGGGACATCTCTGTGACCTTGAAAGCATTTAACTTATGTTTGCCCTCAAACGGGCTGCTTGAAATAGATGTACACCCTACTAAGTAATTTCACATTGCTGAATTACAGATATATGCTATTTCATTTTTTTAACCATGGTATTAACAACCCATTTTGTGGCAGACAGGGAGGATATCATACCTGGGATCCTAGCTAACAGAAAAAACAACATCATTTCAGGTAGCGGATTCCCTTACTTTATAATATGTATTGAATAGTTACATATTTTTTTCATAAAGATCTGTGCATTCGAATTCATCTCAGAAGCATCAAATTCAGGCAGTCAAGTTAACACTTTTCATTCAAGTTCATAAGTCACGCACGTACATTATAAAGCCTTCATTCAAAATAAAATAGCATCGCATTGTCACGTGATCACGCAACAAACCCGTTCCTGCATTCGAATTCATATTGCAGCATCCAATAGCGTGTTGAGCATTCGATTTAAAAGAAATTTCCCCAGCATTATTGGTGATATTTTCTTAGTGTCTTGCACTAGCAGATCCAGGTGGGGGCCGAATCGGCCGCGCCCCCCCCCCCCCATATTGGTGGGGGATAAAAAGAAAAAAGAGGGAAAAAGAAAAAGAAGAAATGAGGAAAAAAGGATAAGGAGGAAAAGAAAGAAAGAAATAGAGACATAGAGAGGGGGGGGGGGGAGACATACGACCTGACGGTGACGGTGACGGTAACAATGCAGGGGGCATTGACATTTGACATATATCCCCCCCAAAAAAAATTAAAAAAAAAATTAAAAAAAAATAGGTGGGGGGGATGGCCTGTATTATCATCCCCCAATATTATGGATAAAATAAACAAGAATTGTTATACATTACCTTAAAACTTATGATTTCCCAGACTCATTATGTTTGATCTTGAATAATATTCTCAAATTTGAATTGCAGAAAGCATCTGAATGGTTTACTATAACAAATTATCTTTAAATATGGAAAAATCAAATTATATATATTTTTATGTCAAGAATTATACTAAAAATAATAACACAGAATTATTAGATATAAAAATGAATAATAAAGTTATAAAACGTGTAAGTCACACTAAATTTTTAGGTGTCTTAATCGATGACAAACTTACATGGAATAACCATATAACAGATGTAACAAACAAAATATCCAAAAATGTTGGTGTCATCAACTAACTTAGCAATTTCTTGCCCCAACGTATTCTTATTACTTTGTATAACACCTTAATCTTGCCTTATTTATCTTACTGTAATGTAGTGTGGGCAAACACATATCCGACGAAACTACAACCATTGTATATACTACAGAAAAGAGTTATTCGTATCTGTTCATTTTCTTGGAGACAAGCCCATACTAAAGAATTATTTGTGACCCTCCACCACAAAACGACCAATAAGTCGGAAATTTTGTTTTTTAAATTTCAGCACAGTTTGAAAGCTTAGATTCTAAGCTTTAAAATGATATACAACTTGTCTTCTATAGACTAAGCAAACCCTTATAAAGTACAATGAGAATGTCAGAGTGTCAGACAGGGTAATGACCAAAACAATAGAGAAAACGAGCTCTAAAGAAGCGTGACCATTTAAGAGCGCCTAATCTGTGTCCTATTGTTTGTCGCACAAAAGGTTGAGTCAAAACTCCAAAGCTTACTTTGTGAAGTACTCATTGGATTGGGTTGAAACTTTCCATACCTTCAGAATAGATATATTTCTTTCCTTCTGTAGATTTTGAATATCAGGCAATGCAAACTTTTTGAGTTATACCAGAAAAGCAATGTGAAGTACGATCCCAATAAGCTGACTCACAAAGTTTGAATGTCCATGAAAAAATGGTCATTTTGAAGGAGAGTAAAAACATATTTCAATATGGTATTTTACTCCGAAATTTTGTCAGATGGTAGATTAATATCTATACTTTCAGAAAATACCAAAAACTTAAAATATATATTTCCACCCCCAAAAACCTTTTTCAGCTTTTTACTCTAGAACTGCCATTGCGACTTATTGGTCGTTTTGTGGTGGAGGGTCACATTTGTTAAATTTAATGTTCTTACTGTCTTTCAACTCAACTCTTACTACTGTGCAATATTACTCTTTAAACATAAGCAGAATATGCTCCATAAATCATTATCATCAATGCTCACTTTGAATTCAGCTGTTCATGACCATAATACAAGAAACAGAAATAAATATCATCTATGGACTGTTAATAAAACTTACGCAATAAAATCACTTAGCTCTATGAATACATTTAAAAGAAAACTCAAAACTTACTTAATCACAAGTGTTTCAATTTTTGAATTCTTGATTTTACTGCCTTGTGGGTTTGTGCGGTAATATGTATTTTTTAATAAAAGGTATCATATATTCTTAATTATTTATTCGATTATAGTACGCTATTATCTTTAAATTTTCTATATTATATTGAATGTTCAATGCAACTTATTTTACCTTTATTAAGGGTGGTCGTCTCGACAAATCCTTATGGTTTTTTATGGCCACCCAATTCCAATAATACTCTATCTTGTATTGTTATCTGTTGTATTGTTGTATTGTTTTATTATTCTACCTTATTCTGTACTCTTGATGGATTTATACTGTTATTCTGTCATGATTGTATTTTGTATTTTGTATTTTATTGGAATTGAATAAAACTGAACTGAACTGAACTGACATAACATTATCAAAGAAATGGTGGAATATAAACAGTAACATATTTCAAATAAAGATTTTAACATTAATGGTATGCCTTAATCTTCATCAAGACGGTTTGATTATTTTTTTCTTTTGAGTTGCAATAAAAAGCAACTTTCTATGCAAGAGGGACCTGGTTTAAAAAAAAATAGGTTGGTTCCAGACTAGGCTACATTTATTGCAGTTTGGCGTCAGAATACCCTAGATCCATAAACAACGCCCTGAAATTTTTGATCACCTTGTGTTCTGTGTTGGAATATGAGGCATTATATACAAAATTCCAATATTATTTAAAAAAAAATAAAAATCTGCCTGAAAGAGGCACCCTAAGCGCACAACAAATGAAAAAGCATAACGAATGTTACAAATCAATGAACACTATGATTAAGAAAGGGCAAACATCATGAAAATAGACATAACATTATCAAAGAAATGGTGCAATATAAACAGTAACATATTTCAAAAAGATTTTAACATTAATGGTATGCCTTAACCTTCATAAAGACGGTTTGATGTTGCAAATTTTAATGAACTATTTATTAATTTCTTTTACCAACTGAGGTTGGCTAAAATCTTATTAACCAACAAATTGTTAAATAGTATTAAAAGTTTTACTAAAATATTTGTTAACGTTTAACCAACTGTCGTTAGGTTCATATTTGAAGCAACTATAGGTTAAAATTCGGCGTAGTTGGTAATGTTCTTTTTGTAAAGTGTGTATTACTATACTTTGACTTAATATATTCAATCATCAGCCCCTAGCCCCAGCGCAGCGCCTCACAATTCGCACTGATTTACCTCCAAAACTAAAGAGGGACCGTGGTAGGCTAGCCAAGATCGCCTACGAGCTACGGCGATCTCAACACATGTCAACGAGAATTAAAGTTATTGGAACGAAGGTTGTGCTCCAAACGAGGAAACACCCACGCGGTGCCACTGCCGGCACCCAGGGCCCATGGACAACTTATAAGGAGTAACTGGTAACGTAACCCGGGTAACTACCCTTATCCGTTCAATTTTCTTACTCAATATAGTAAGCACACCTGTAAATATTAAATACCAACCTTAACAGCAGTGCTAAATTATTATTTTCCTAACGAAAATTATGGGGGGGGGGGGAATCGTTTTTAAGTTCGTAATAAAGAATACTAGGAATTTCTGAGTATATGGAGAATACAAAATAATATCTATAAATTGTTTTATTCACAAATGAATCTGGTTGGCAACCATTCTTACTGACTCTTCTCAGTTTGGCCTGCAAATAGAGCTATCTTAGTCATATATCAAGTTTTTTTGGTTTTTCCCGGCAGTTTATTAAACTGTTGACTGAAGTAGAGAATAATGGTATCCAAAAAATGTTATGCTTAAAATTGCAATTACCTAGATCAGTGTATGCCTGATCAGTAGCGATGAATCAATAAACTCATTAACAGCATCATTTTCTCGCTACTAACGTACTGTGATATTGACTATTGTACACGTACTGATAATGCCCGAGCTACCATTCCGGAATGGTGCAGGTGCATTAAAATAAAAACTGTGCAACACAACTAATCGTTCAAACTACGCAAAACTCCTTGGTTTGATCGTGCTAGTTTAGAACGAACATGCACCATGCATCCAAATTACTGTTCATACTATGATATGGTTAATTCACCATTCCGGAACGGTGGTCTCTTTATATCAGCTGTCAAAAGTATGTAAATTGGAAGCCCAGTCAAGCTTCGAACTAACATTTCTGTATATCAATGCATGTAGAATCATGTACATGTACTAGCTATTGCTGGGACCCGTACAGTTTTACTTTCTGATAAAAATTAGTATGCTTCTGGCCAACCCTATCCAGTTGCTGTCATCTGGGGGAAAATATATTAAGTGAACGACATAGGAATAAGTGTCCGACATAGGAATAAGTGACCACTGTTCAAATTTTACATCAGGAACCACTCATCAATGAGAGGATTTTGATGTATGCTTCTGGTAAGCCCTATCTAGTTGCTGTCATCCGGGGGGGGGGGGAATGTTAATATATCAAGCGAATTACATAAATATGTGTCCACTGTTCTAATTTTGCATCAGAAACTGACTCATCAGTGAGGGGATTTTGATGTAAAACCAAGGAGGTGCTAGGTTGCTTAGCCCCTCCTTGATAAAACCAATAAGTAATGTATACAATTGTCTAACCTAATCAAATTGCAGTACCCAGTGATTGATAACAGATCGATCAAGTATCACTATAAGGTATATGGTGTCGTATACTTTGTTAGGTAAGGTAAGGTAAGGTAAGGCGCCCTGACGTATACTTTGTAAGGTTATGAAATTAGAAGGGGGAAAAGATAATAATAAATACATACGCCATTGTAGATTCTCATACCATAATTATGTTATAAGAAGTTGTATACTCTGTATAGGTTATGCCAAAAAAAAAAAAGAAAGAAAGAAAGAAAGAAGGAAGATACATGTAATAATAATAATAATTATACATACACTATTGCATATTCGCATAACATAACCGATGTCACATGATGATGTATACGCTGTAAGGTTATAAAAAAGAAGATAATAATATTAATACATACACCGTCGTATAGATTCGCATAATATAACCAATATATGTCTCACCAACTAATATTGCGGTATCAAATTACGTTTATATAGTATTAGACTTTTATTGGTACATATGAGCTCAGATCCAGATTCCTAACTGTATGATATCAACTAACTTATTTCAATCTGATCATACCCTGGTAGGTCACTTTAAGTTAGGGTACATACCTGTTCTCCTCACGAGGAACCCGAGTAATTTACCGGGCAGCCAACGCTCAAGAAAAAGTTTTGGCCTGTGTATTCTGTTACTCTAAAAACAACGAAAAATCATTGCCAATATTCATTGATACTGTTTATCATATCTAAATTACCTCATTTGGCTCATTCAGTGTAGTACAGTTGAATAAACAACATCTCGCATGCATGAAACTGCTTATAGGCGGAACCAAATTATGCTTACTAGTTTTATATTGGTACATGCACTCAGAGATTCCTTACCAAATGCTACCAACTAATATATTCTCAGCTGATCATATCCTGATGAGGTCAATTTAAGTTATTAGGGATACCTTTTCTCTCTACTAGAAACCGCGTGTGTATTTTGTTATCCCTAAAGTTTTTTATAACGAAAATCTCTTGTCAACATTGTTTATTGTTATAATATCTATAATTGTCCAATATGACTCATTGTATTACTGTTACATAAAAGTTATCTCTCATGAATCTGCTAATAGGCGGAACCACATTATGCTAGATTTTTACGGATATATGAGTTTAGAGATTCTTTACTAAAGGATACCGACTATTTTGACCATATTCTGATGTTGTTACTTTAAAAATATACGGATTACTTGTTCTCTCCATGAGAAACCCGAGTTATTACCTGTCAACAAATTGCTCAAGAATGTCTTTAAGCTTAAGATGTACATGTTACTATTCGAATAACATTACGTTTAAGATTTAAATTACGCCATATTAAATATGTATGACCATCAATTTTTACGATTTGTTCTCAACGCATGAATGTATTACATTAGACAATAATTAGCCACAGCCCGTGGGACCAGCTGCATTCATTGCCTCTGAAAAATCGCGATTCCTATTATCCTGCCAGTTTGTAAGGTTATAATCGCCCTAAAACAAGCGATAAACCACATATCGGGTATCCATTATTTTGTAGGGTAACCTCATTATGCAAAACAATTCTTCTGATGAGCCTTAATTAATGTAAATTTCTTACAGCAGGAAGAATTCCGTGTTTTCATTCTTTCTTTTGCTCTACAGCTATCTGCCGTAAACTTATGCTACGCAGTTACTGGTTCAAACCTGCAACAAAGTCAGTACATAATGACCCCAAATTGACGGTAATATTATTCATAGTTGTGACATACCATACATTTATTCCGAGGTTAATGAATACACACTCTGACCCGCGGTCTAGGGTACACATTGTGCTATGTGAACTGTTAACTAATGTAGAGTGCCGAAGTGCTGACGTCATAATTCGCTCGTCGTCCAAGTTGCTGGTTCCCAATTAATTGCGGAGCCTGCGCGTGGTGTTCGTCGCGACGGGAATGAGCAGGGCGGAGCGCATCACGTGAACATTATTTATTACATAACTGTGCGGAACCAGCGGCCTTGACGACTTGACCAGTGTGACGTCGCACTTCGGTGCCTCTCCTTATATTCTTCCACTCGAATTGCCAGCGAATTCGTTTCCTCTCACCATGTCAATGCCCCAAACAGGTGCTACTAAAGTGTTCACACATGGTATTTAAAGGACAATCCAACCTTGGTAATAACTTGATTTGTATGCTGAGGGAGGAAGGGTGGGAGGAACGGGATGATGGGGGTTTGAGGGGGGGGGGGGGGGTCGGACGGGGGATGGGAGGGCTATGGATGTTTGAGGGATTGGCAATTTGGTGTGTCGATTGTGGCGGTCTTGTGGGCAACTCTCCCGTTTGTCGTATATACACAAAATTGTCATTAATATTCGGTTTTCTTTGAGGCGCATTTGCCCTCGCGGGGCGGTACTCAAATATATTGCAGATGGCATGTTGTTATTATGTCCCCATTGGGGAAAAGAACTTGCTGAGTAATTTATTTTGAAAAAAAAAAAAATAACATTTTAGTACACGAAATTATCATCAATTCTCGGTTTTCACTGAGGCGCATTTGCCCTCGGGGCGGTATTCAAAATGTATTGCAGATAGCATATTGTTATGTTTCCATTAAAAAAATTAAAAAAAATAAAAAATGGCTGAGTAATACATTTTGAAACAAATGATATTTTAGTAATTTTGTGTATCGGAGCAGGTGGGGGAGTTGTCCACAACTTCGTCGCGTGGACATTACTTATTCAGCCGGTTTGAGATTCTCATAGGTGTGGTGGTTGTGACTTTCACGATTTTCTTATTGCTTGTCCGATTTCGTTCGGGCTTTGGCCGGTCTGCTTCTTTGATTTTCCTATTTCCTCTTTCAAAGCAAGTTGCCATTAAGGTTGGATTTCCCTTTAATAATGGAGGTGTATACAACTAACATACTTTTACGTAAAGGGAGATATCACGCTATTGATTTACTATTACTATTATGTGGTACGCTCCGAATTTTTTTTTTTATACATTTCATAAAAGTATTTACTCAAGAATTCGATTGCAGCCGATTAGGCTGACCTATGTACTTTTGTTGTTTCCCCTTCTCATCTTTGTCCATCTTCATGCTTTCTCACCTGTCTTTTTCTCTTTCTTCAACCTATTCTACGATTTCTCGCAACTATGCAGCACTCATACTTATTGTTCATGCATAAGCAATTGTTTGCTCAATTTACTATTTTACAGATTTCGTAATGACACGCCTGCTCTATGGCTTCGCTGAATAACTTCCCCTTCGAACATTTAGATGACACCGGATTGTATGAATTATTTTCGCGTGCGATCGATTTTCACCCGTATTCTTCCAACGATTTGCTCTATGACAACCAGATTGTGAATGCTTTAAATTCTAAAGTAAATGAGTTACAATACATTGTAGATCCTAATGACCCCTTATTAGAATTTGTAACGTCTAGATATTACACAGAAAATCAGTTTGTTAACACATTAAATCCACATCTTAAGGAATTCGCACTAGCACATTTTAACATTCGCAGCTTGAATAGGAATTCTGAACATCTTAAACTACTTCTAGAAAACCTCCGATTTAACCCATCAATTATTGGCCTGACAGAAACGTGGCTCACCGACATTCCAACTTCATTGCATCTTCTTCCCAATTATGAATTAGTCACGAATAGTAGGGTGAATAAAATGGGGGGTGGAGTGGCCTTATACATCCATACAAAATACAATTACACGAAAATCAACGATTTGACGACACTGAATAATACAATGGAAACTCTTTTCATTGAAATCGACATAATGAGAAATAAGAACATCATAATTGGAGTAATTTACAGACCACCTCAATCCAATCCAAACGAGTTTACTACATATTTTAATGAAATGCTATCGCTTCCGATCCTAAAAGATAAACAATGTTTCATATTAGGAGATTTTAATATTAATCTATTGCATTCTCATTCTAATTCTGTATCCCAAGATTTTCTTGAAATAATATTAAGTAATTCTTTTGCCCCCCTAATAGTAAAACCGACTCGAATAGCGGAGCAATCAGCCACTCTAATAGACAATATTCTCACTAATGTTCAACCTCTCCCCGAATCCGGCATACTTCTATCTGATCTCACTGATCATTTTCCTGTTTTTTGTCATATGGACATGTCGAGTGATCACTCAAAATGTTCGTCACGAGAAAAAGTACGAATTATAAATGAACTGAATTTGTCCATGTTTAAAGAAGGTTTAATGAATGCTGACTGGACAGCAGTATTTAACTCGACCGACGCTAACGAAGCGTTTAACGCTTTTATGAACATAATCATGTCGCACCTCAATGCACACATCCCCCTCCGTGAAAAGAATCGCTCCAGCTACAAAAAAGTACCGAGAGCGCCTTGGCTCACAAAATCCTTACTGAAATCAATCAACCGAAAAAATAACATGTTTTATAAATCAAAAACCCATCCATCACTAAAGAAAAAATATGAAAGCTACAGGAACATTCTTACTCGTATTCTCCGTCTAGAAAAAAAGAATTATTTTACAAATACATTTAATGAACATAAAAACGACATTAAACAAACATGGAAAATTATCAACAACGTACTGAATAAAGGCTCACCTAAAGCTCAGATCTCACAAATTGAACATAGCGGTTCTGTCATTTCTGAACCTAACCGTTTAGCCGAAATTTTTAACACATACTTTGCAAACATTGGGGAGAACTTGGCTAAAAACATTCCTCCTATAAATAAATCATTTCTCAATTATCTGGATAACCCAGTCTCAAACACGATATTTTTCACTCCCGTCACTGTTTACGAAGTTTTTAATATAATAAATGATTTACCAAATAAAAAAAGCCATGGCCACGATTCCCTAGACAACTGTATATTAAAACAAATAGTTTTTCAAATAGCAGAACCTCTAATGCACATTTTTAATCTGTCTCTAAACTCAGGTATGGTTCCCATCAAAATGAAAACTGCAAAAGTTGTCCCTATTTTTAAAAAAGGAAATAAACTCAGCCTTAGTAATTACAGACCCATCTCACTCCTAACTTCACTATCAAAAATCCTTGAAAAAATTATATACAAACGTACAGTATCCTTTCTTAAAGACAACAATATTTTTTGCAATTTCCAATTTGGATTCCTAGAAAAACACAGCACTTCTCAAGCAATCTTAACTCTTATTAACACAATAACCAGCGCCATCGATAAAGCATTACACACGGTTGGAGTCTTCCTGGACTTCTCCAAGGCCTTTGACACTATTGATCACACTATTTTATTATATAAATTATCCCACTACGGGATTAGAGGAAAGGCCTTGGAGTGGTTCAGGAACTACCTTTCTAATAGAAACCAATATGTATCACTCAACGGGCACACTTCTTCTATTAAACCAGTAAATTGTGGAGTACCACAGGGATCTCTCCTTGGACCCTTGCTTTTTATCTTATATATCAATGACTTTTATAAATCTTCCTCCATTTTATCTTTCATATTGTTTGCTGACGATTCCAATCTCTTCTTTTCCCATCGAGACCCAGCAATTTTACTTTCAACAGTAAATTCGGAGCTGAAACGTGTTACGGATTGGATAAAAGCGAATAAGTTGTCTTTAAACCTAAATAAAACAAATTACATGCTCTTCAGCAATACTCTTCAATCCCTGCCTGGTAATATTCTTTTTGATAATATACCTATCGAAAAAGTGAAAACTACTAAATTCTTAGGTATAATAATTGACGATAAGCTCTCTTGGAAACCACATACTGATAACTTGTCAAATTTGATTTCGCGAAACATAGGAGTAATTAATAAGTTGAAATATCAATTCCCATCCTTCATTTTGTTGTCTCTTTACTTAACCTTATGTTTTCCACATCTTAATTATGGAATTCTAGCATGGGGCAACTCTACCGCGCAACAAATAAACAGATTACTATTACTTCAAAAAAAGGCCATGAGGATTGTATCTCTCACAGGTTATCTCTCACATACTGACCAGCTCTTTCATAGTAATAAAGTTCTCAAAGTGTCTGACTTATACCTTTATAATCTGGGTCAATTTATGTTCCAACTAATAAATAATGAACTTCCGAATGCTCTCTCGGACCTTTTCACAACTAACAATACACTCCACAACTATCCAACGAGACAATCAAACTTTTTCCATCTTCCACGCACGAGAACGCTCCTAGCACACAAAACATTCGTCTTTACAGGTCCCAAATTTTGGAACAGTCTCGATCCAGACCTTAAGGAAATAGAGAGACTGCACCATTTTAAAAAACAATTGAAATCTCTTTTGCTGAAACCTTATACTAGAATGCTGCATGGTTGCTGATCTCGATCTGTACTTCGCTTCTCTCTTCTCCCTTCTCTCTTCTTTCTTCTCTATCTCTCTTTTCTTTTCTCTCTCTCTCTCTCTCTCCACACACACACTCTCTCTATCTCTCTTTCACTCTATAGCTACTTAATTTTTATATGTTTTCTTTTGTTTCCATCTGCTGATTCCCGTCCTTTCTTTGTTTCTTCTCATCTAAATCTCTCCATTTTACTTTCCAGCTCCTTTTATCGCTAAATGGGGACCTAACCCGACAAGCCTCGCTTTTAATAGGTTCCCCCACAAGTGTATATACTGTATACGTTTATTACTTTTACTGGAAGATATTTATTATACTGAGTTGTCATGATATATGTTTTATCCTTTGTATTATGCCATATGCTTATGTTTATATTTCTCTTGTACATATGTAAACCGATTGTGGAAACAAATAAAATCAAAAAAAAAATCAAAAAAAATCATATAAAGAGATTGATGTATTTGATTTTTTAATCCAGAAAACGATACGATACGCATCTTCACCCATCTCTCCCCTCATTCTCGCTCTCTCTCTCTCCCTCTCTCTTCCTCCTGCCCTTCACTCCTTTCTGCCCCTCTCTTTTTACCCCTGGTCTTCCACACTATGTTTCCCCCTCTTTTTCATCGCCCTCTCTCTCTCTCTCTCTCTCTCTCCCTCACTCTCTCTCGTTACCCTTGCCCTCCCCCATCTCTCTGTCTCTCTATTCTTAGGACTATGCACCTTCAATCCGAATGATGGGAAAAGTCCTTCTGAAACGTATCTTCTTGTTTACAATCACCCATCTTTGTTTCTTATTCCCATGAATAAGGAAACATTACTCAACTTGACTTTCAACCGATCAGATCGCGTAAACGGGACTTGCGCTTATTATTTTGATTTTTTTTCTTTTGAGTTGCGATAAAACGTAACTTTTTATGCAAGACGGACCTGGTTTAAAAAAAAATAGTTTGGTTCCAAACTAGGTTACATTTATTACAGTTTGGCGTCAGAATACCCTACATCCATAAACAACGGTCTGATCCCGGAACTGATGAATTACAAGAGCAGCATGACGGGCATGGGTAATGACCCTCAGATTCCCCACACAACAAAAGGTGGCTAACTCTTCTGTGTGCAGTGTGCCAATGGGGTGTGGGGATACGAATTTCAGTTACAAGACATGCTACATCCGCGGAATCCAAACGTTATTGATTAATTACAAAACACTGAGGCCCCTATGTTTTTAAAGAGTGGCTACGTTATCCCGATAAACATTAGTACTAGGATAGGATATCATGTCATTTTTTTTCTCTCTCCCTCTCAGAAGTAAGTTGTATGGATGTAGCATGATTAAGAGCATACAATTTCCCTACCAAAGGCATGGGAAAAGTTGGCTCCCTAACACCCATCTCCAGTTAACAAATTGGTGATTCGACTGTGACTTAATTGGGGACAACTCTCACATTCGTTGTATATTGATATAGACATATTCAGTGGTTATGAGGGAGATAGTAAAAACTATTTCATGAGGTGAAAGATGCAGCTGTTCGATTCAATAAAGCGCAGTCGTTATGCATTAAAGCGGCATTAAAGTGGTAAGATTGGAACAGCGCTATCTTATGGTCTTCCTAAATTGGGATTATAATTCGAGATTAGTTACATTTCATATTCAATTCAAACTATTTTTTTTAATTTCAAACTATAACTTTTGAATAGCAAATGTAGAAAATTGCCTGCAAGTACATCCTAAACTTCGATGAAGAATGGTGCATGCAGGGAAAATCGGATGCACAATTTTCAAATCCTGTTCAAAGACGGCGCTATTTCGGAGGTTCAGTTTAAGGCAACTTCAAAGATTAAATGTTGTTACACGGCCTACAATAATCGGAAATTCTGCTCTGATATATGAATTTCAATAATTATAATCAATCCGTGTTATGTAGGGAATACTCGTAATTGTGGGCCTCTATTTTATGTTTTTCATTACACTATGGATTTACTATGTGATAAGATAATTTTAAATTAATTTTATATTATTATGTAGTCTTGCAGAGGAACATATCAGATTTTCCATCCCAAACACATTTTTGTTTCATTACTACGTTAGTTAAGATGCTAATTATCATAAAATGATATTATGTCAGATTCGTGGGTGTGTATCGGGGTAGGTGTGACCTCTATCGGTAATAATTAATTGATATTACAAGTTAAGTGATAATTTGTTGAGTAATTATTGTTTACTAATGCCACGTAATACCCGTACACTTGTCACCAACCAACAATCACTGAAAATTTGAAATAGGCAGTAATATAGATATACATAATTATACATTCAGATTCGTCATGCATTCATTGCGTCATAAAAAAGGTTGGTGATCATGTACTTTACACTTGAGAATGCATAAGGGCCACAATTACCCCAAGCGACCTTTTCACTTTAACCCCTATAAACAGCTGATGAGAGCAAATGGGAAAGGAGCCAACAAATTATACTTAACAGTGAAATTACGATTCGCCAATTTGAAGTTCCAATTGGTACAGTTATCTCAATGCGAAACGATCCGTAAATTTCTTTTTTGCTTGCCAGATTTGGATTAATTTAAACTTATCTATTTCTCAGTTTGAGCAAGTTGCTGTTAAAGTTGGGTTTCCCTGTCAATTTTTGATTTCCAAAAGGTCAAAATTTATATTTTTTCAATGTAGGCCATGGAATATGGAAATAGGCATCATTATGCTCTCTAAAATAAAATAAAATCTCTAAGAAAAGAGTGGTCACCGACGTCACTACCGGGGGAGTGAAACATAGTGAAAATTCACTCTTTTTTAGAGAGAGTATACAGTGCTGGTCAACAGTTTCGGTAAACCCTGGATTTTTAGATGAGTTTTTATTTCAGTGTATATTCCCCACATAATGATTTTGTCTAGGCACTGACAATTGTGCTTAAGTTTTGGTTAACATTCCATGTTTATTGTATCATATGTTATAATACATTTAAGTGTGCTTTATTTTAACTGAGCTTTATTGGATACCCATAGCTGAAGAAAAAAAATGACACAACAATAATTATAAAATACTGTTCTGTATAAAATCAATACTAAAACAAATTATACATTGAAGTTGTCCAAAGTAGCCATAAGTTGGCTATTGACTTTGAAATGTTATATATATCCTTCATTGATTTTCAGAAGAATTTTAAATACTTGACATGTCCTTTAAGTATTTAAACACAAATATGCAGGAATGAATGTAACGTAGACCTTCCTATTCAACTCGTCCAACAAAAGCTTTTTGGGGTTAGGGTCCAGGAACAGAACATGCCAAACCATGCATTGGGGTGGTTGTCTGTGGGGTAGTTATCCGGGGTAGTTGTCCTGGGGGTAGTTGTCTTAGGGGGTAGTTGTCTGGGGGGTAGTTATCCGGCGGGTAGTTGTCCTAAAGGGTGGTTGTCCTAGAGGATGGTTGTCTGGGGGTAGTTATCCGGGGGTACTTGTCCTAGGGGGTAGTCGTCCTAGAGGGTAGTTGTCCTAGGGGGTAGTTGTCCTAGGGGGTAATTGTCCTAGAGGGTTGTTATCCTAGGGGTGGTTATCCGGGGGGTGGTTGTCCAGGGGGTAGGTGTCCGGATACGGTATAAGAGGTCTTCATATTTTCTCTGTTTTACATTGGAAGTACTGCAGACACACCAGGATTTATATGTAATTACCATTTGTAGTTATTTAAATTCAAGAAATAATTAACTTATTACTAATATTCCAAGATCAATATTTCGCGGTAACCTCGCTAGTCAGAAGGACCGCTATTCATAAGGACCACTTATTCACAATGACCGCTATCCATAATGCGTGACTAAATGAATAGCGGTTTTGTATGAATAGCGGTCATTCTAAATCGCGAGCAAACCATAGACAAATTACCTCGCCAGTTATATGGACATCCATTTATCAGGACCACTTTTCATAACTATTCATAAGGACCGCTATTCATAACGCATTTTAAATGAATACAAGTTTTCTATGAATAGCGGTCCATATGAATAGCGAGCTGACCCGAATATTTCAACGGGTTTCGACTGGTTTCGACTGGCCTAAGTACTTGAACTCGTCATATCCTTCTGTTTTGGGGTTGTTGTTGTTTTTTTTTTGGGGGGGGGGATTTATATATTGTTTTGGGGGCATGTAAATTAATACATTGTCAATGCTAAACGAAGGTGTAAAATGCATACATGTACTTACAAATTAAATCGTAAAGAAATTTTGGCTGTCAGTTCTCATCAATAAACGCGGAGTATGGTCAAATATATCATCTTAATCTCCAATCACTTTTAGGAAAAGGTTAGCATTTATCTCCGTTGTCTTTATCTAGCAAATTGCTCATCAGACGATACACTAACATTTGAGTCCAGCTTCAAGTTATCGCACTATGGAGAATAACTTCTTCTTTCCGTATAATGAACGCAAATGCAAGGGTCGCAAATGCTGCCACGCTGCACACTTTTCCGCCGCGCACTAGTAGCTTTATACTAGAACCTTCCTCAATATTGTGCAAATAAAGAAGTTTTCTTCCAGTACGAGATCTGTCTCATTTTGTACTTTGTAATTTGTATAATTATGTTCTTCGATCTCTCTCTCTCTCTCTCTCCTCTTGAAAATTTGTGGTTTTCTTACTTTCCTCGTTTACTGTTTTATTTATTTCTCATTTCCTGATGTGACTAATCTATTCATGATGTGACTCAGAATTATGTTTGTAATTGTCCTGTTGTATACCGTCTGCTGAGAGCCAGAAGGGGTATTTTCTCATATAATTAAAAGCAATTTATTTTTTCTGCACACGAATAACTGTGATTTTATGATTTTTCTCATTTAGTGTTATATGCATTTCTGAATACCTTCATGATGTGAATCATAATCATATTTATACCGTCTTGACATATACCGCCTGCTGAAGGCCGGAGGGTTTTTTTTTACTGATATAAATTAACACACGATATCATGTTTTGTTTCTGTTTGCATTTGCATGTATCACCAATGGAAAGCAAATTTCTGTGTCATTATGGATATCAAACTTGAACCTTGAATTCTGAAACTTTTGTACACATTATACGTTATTCACTTTCCTACCACTCATTTTTTTTTTTATTTAAGAAATACTTACAATATCCTCTTTTCCCTGAACGAAAGGGGGAAATGGGTAATAACCAATTTACCATTTCACCCTTTCACATTATGAACAGTAAATAGCCTCTATGTTAAAATTGCCTTTTCATTTAAAAATAAAATAATTTAACAATATTGACTCCATTATAGCATGATTCACTTTGTTTGGGCTGTTCTACATTCAACCATCCCCCATTTCCTTTGTTTTGTTTATAGAGAATTATAAATTTTAATGTCAGACAGGATCAGTTTTGAAATAACTCATATTTGTTGGAGTGAATCAAGTTTATTTCAATGTCACATTAACCATATTTAAGAATTAATTTCAAGTGTCCAGGAAAAATTAGGTTTGTTTTGCATCTTCATAATATCCCCCTTCAGAGTTATTTTTTCCCCAAAATGTTACGTTCCAGCGCCGATGGGGTAGCTAGTCCTCTTCGTATACATTAGAGTATTATCTTTACTCCCTGCGAGTATGACATGTATGATGTCATATTAAAGGGACTGGCAAGTCGTAATCCATGGGCCTGACCAGTTGGCCTGACTCAGGGAAATTCGGATACAATCAGGCCCAATCGTGCGCTACCGAAGGAATGTTATTGCCGAATTCCTCCCGTGATCGTTAACTCGAATCACCAAATCGATTTCACCAAATCAATTAACTATATTTTTATTGTCACCATCATTGTCATCGTCATCATTCACATCGTCGCAATCATTATTACCATTATCATCATCATCAACACCATCACCATTTTCACACTTGCTACTTCAGCAACAACATTCCCCATTCAGCCTAATAAAACTCCTCGATACATGAAGTCTGGGCTGTCACGTACTCAAGCTCTTGCTTATAGTGTTAGCCTTTCTTCTGCACCATAATAAGAGATATATATATCCTATGTATACGTTTATTTAACTCTTCAGTGACATATATTTATATTATTTATATATTTCTTGTATATATTTATAACTGTAAAACTCAATCTTATATTTTCATTATGTTGTTATAAATGGAATTTCACATTGTCTGTGTAATGTAGAAGAAAAATGAATTTAAAAAAAATAAAAATCCCTACATACGTAATCGACCAATGAGATTCAAATACTGGAATAAAGAACACGCGAGCTTGTTTACTCACATTTTGGGTCAATGTGCGAACTTTTATTAGCATCGCGCGATAAATTGAAGTCGCTTTGAACTTTGATCCAGAGAAAGGAGCAGCCAACTGTAAAACCGCCCACAGATTGCGACTTGTCGCTCCCTTTAATATTGTAATAGCAACACATATAATAACATTTAACACAAATACAGAAAGAATACAGTATGTCGTAAGAGCTTTAGCCTGTACCTTGAACTTGCAAATAATGTAGGATGAACGCAACCTCTTCGCAAACCATTGTAATGAATGCACGGCAAGGAAATCTTCTTTTTTCTTTTTTCTTTTGTTTTTGTTGGGGGGGGGGGGGGGGAGGTTGTTAGTGAAATATTTATACTTTTGGGAATTCCCGACATTTCATTACATGCACTGCAATTCTGCCAATCACTCACTTGCATAGGTAAGTAGACATTTTACACAGTGAGACTTCATCAGGGGCGTCGCTAAAACATTTTGAATGGGGGGATACCCAAATTTGCCGACAAAAATGCTGCACCCTTATCCCCCCCCCCCCCCCCAATAATATGACAAGAAATCACACATGTAGAGATCTTGATCACACAGGTCCATTTCTGCAAGGAGGGGGCTTACAAAAAATGTTTACAACTAAACGCGTATCAAAACCCCCATTCTGGTCTGAAAAAAAGTAGCTATAAACACTGGGTCTGCTCGCTATTCATAAAAAACCGCTCTTCATTTAACGCGCGTTATGAATAGTGGTCCTTATGAATAGTTAGGAATAGTAGTTCTTATTAACGGAGGTCCTGATGAATAGCGAGGTTAATTTTCTATGGTTTGCCTCATACGCTCCCTTTACCCGAATATATATATACTCTCACCCCAAGATACATAAGCGACCCTTCATCTACATGGTAAACGTATGTGGATCTTTCAGAAAAAGGTTTGCGGTACAACCATGTGAGTTGGAATAACTCCACGTTCCGGTCAGAATGCTCTGGCCGTCGTCAGGAGAATGAGAAGAGCGAATAAATTAGCAGAATTTATATATGAAGCAGTAATTCACTTAAAAAATGGATGCAAACAAATAACATAGAAAGAAATGGTAACAGTGACATCAAAGTACCTACATTGAAAGGATAAATAACATCAAGGTACCTGCATTGAAAGGATAAGTGACATCAAACGAATCATGCGTTGAAAAGAAACAATGAAAACAATGGGACTAAGAAATCAATTAACCGTCTGGATAAGCCGGAAACAAAAGGGGGATTGGGACCGTAGGTAATCTGTGGAGAGAAACATGACATCCTGTTGAGGAAAGAAATTAAGGTTAAAAACATACATATGGAAAAGGTGAAATATTGACAACAGAATGAGTATACTAATAATAAATGTTGTGAAAGGCTGTGGAGAGAAAAACAATGATAATGAACAAATTGAGGAGAGAAACATGAAATCCTGTTGGAGATAATCTGTGGAGAGAAACAAGTCATCCTGTTGAGGAAAGATATTAAATTTAAAACATACATGTGGAAAAAAGGGTGAAATAATGACATCAGAATGAGTATCCTAATGATGAATATAATGAATGAAACAACAAAACAAAGGTAATGAACAAGTTGAGGAGAGAAACATGAAATCCTGTTGAGGGAAGCAATTGTGGTTAAAAAATACATAAAAATTATAACACTAGTTATTATTGGAAGAGTGAAAACCAAATGTCGCTGATCTGTAAACCCTTGTCCTGTGTAACTGTGTCATGTTTGTGAATCTCGATGGCTTCACGGACCCTCCTGGTATACCAGTTGGAAGCGGGGGCTACAAGTTTGGTGTCTTCCCAGTTAATCTGGTGATCACGAGTGACAGAATGATTGATAATGGCAGATCGGTCGTAGTGACCAAGTCTCCCATGGGCACGGTGTTCCTTGATGCGAGATTTGATGTCCCTCCCAGTCTCTCCGATGTAGACCTGACCACAGGAACATGGTATGCGGTACACTCCTGGTTTGCTGTCGGGGGAAGCTGTGTCTTTGTGTGTGTAGAGAGACTTGTGAAGTTTGTGTTTAGAACTGAAGAAAACCCGTATGTTGGCCTTCTGCAGGACTCGTTGAATGCGGTGAGAGACATGACCTGTGAAGGGAATAGTGCAGGACGAGATGTGTCTGGTTGGTGGGGGAGCATGGGGTTTGTTGACAGATGTGCGTATTTCCTGAGGAGGGAAACCATTGTTGACTAAGGCTGCTTTGATGTGTTTTAACTCGTCGTCAAGGCTGGTTGAGTCGCAGACGTTGTGAGCTCTCCTGATCAGGGAACTGGAGACCGAACGTTTGACGGACGGATGGTGGAAAGATCGGAAGTTTAGATAGCGGTCTGTGTGGGTAGGTTTACGGTAAACACTATGGGAGAGTGAACCGTCAGGCTTGTGGGTGATGTAGGTACTTTGATGTCACTGTTACCATTTCTTTCTATGTTATTTGTTTGCATCCATTTTTTAAGTGAATTACTGCTTCATATATAAATTCTGCTGATTTATTCGCTCTTCTCATTCTCCTGACGACGGCCAGAGCATTCTGACCGGAACGTGGAGTTATTCCAACTCACATGGTTTGTACCGCAAACCTTTTTCTGAATTACAACTTCACCATGCAAACCTTCAAATCCTATAGTATGTGGATCTCTATTTTTAATTACACGGCAAAATAAGAATCCGAAATTTTTACTCACAATTATGATGATACCACTTCAGCCATGTCAGAGTTATCCAATATACAACCAACTATAGCTTTCCAAGTGTCAAAGCAAAACCTTGTAGTTGGGGAAGCAAAGTCCTGTTAGGATATTTTTGCCTACAGTTTTGAACAGGCGAATATATTTGTGTCGAGTTTGTAATATGCTATGATATCAAATTTGGAGGGCAACTTCCTCTTTTAGATATGCATATGTCCGCAAATACATGGGAATGGAAAGAAGTGTGTTGCGCAAACTAACGACGCAGGCTTGTATAGTCTTGACACAATACTGTTCCTGAAAAAAGTAAAATAATCAGCTCTTTATATTAGACTACCTTGTTATTAATTATAATTATTTAGTGTAATTTTTTTTTTAAATATATATATTATTAATCAGTGCAAGTAAACAAAAAGGAACACCCTATAAATGGACAATATAATAGTTGGTTTCTAACATAAATAGGCCTAAAATTACCCATGACTACATGGAGAACTTCACACTGCATTCCACTGTGGTGTATGATACTTAGCATGTTTTTAAGGGTGCATTTATAGCGTAATTTCGAAGCTAGAATGAAACACAATTTTGAAAACGCTGTTTCACGGTACCCTGTTGATTACAAGCTATTTTCTTTGGGCAAGTTCGAGCCCTGCTGTTGGATTCGCACACAGCACTGCACATCCTGATTTTAACTTGAATAGAAAGCGCTTTTACTGTCAGTCGTGTAAAGAGTTCACACACGATGGTGTGTTTAATGCTGCCCCAAAAACAATGTTTCTGGAAAAATCATGTTTCAAAACGCACCTTCATGGGAGTTTTGTAACTTTGTTTCAAAAACTTGTTTCTGTGGAAAAAAAGCTCCAGACACAAAAAATGTCTGAAAAAATAGCTAGAAACACTGGGTCCGCTCGCTATTCATAAGGACCGCTATTCATTTAACGCGCGTTATGAATAGTGGTCCTTATGAACGGAGGTCCTGATGAATAGCGAGGTAAATTGTCTATGGTTTGCTCGCTATTCATTTAGTCTCGCGTTATGGATAGTGGTCCTTATGAATAGTTATGAATAGTGGTCCTTATGAACGGAGGTCCTGATGAATAGCGAGGTAAATTTGATTGATTGATTGAATTTATTTTCTTCTGCAAATCATATAAGAGCATACAATAGCAGGGAAAATATTACAATGCATTCACATAAAATGAAAAGAACATAACTTGATCAAAATATACATATTTATAATAATATAATTACATTTCAGTTTATAAATTATAAATTATTCAACGCATTGAAGTTCAAAGAGCAGAAGACGGACTGCCATAATAAACTTAAGTTTGAAAACATGACAGCCCAAATAAATCAGTGTAATATACGTAAAAGCAGAATGGAGGTCAAATAAATAAGGAAATTATTCAGACGAAATATACACATATCTAGATTTTTGTATAGTGTGTACATGAATGAAAGTGATAAAATGACGATGAAAATGAAAAAATGAAAATGATGTCTGTTGATGAATAATGTCTTGATAAAATGTATCAGTCAGGACTTCGGTGAATTTGGTACTAAAGAAACTAATTTGAACTATTATACTCTAATAGCAAACTTGTTTTAACTTGAGCTTAAAATGCAAAAAGATTTTATAGAGTTTGGAAGTGAATTCCACAAATCTGGGCCATGGTGTCGAATTGTCTTATGTGCAAATTAAAATTCCTCCCATTAAGCTTCTTTATTTACTAACAATTGTCCACGGCGGACCGTTGAATATTAATGAGTCAGAAAGAAGAGGGCCTCAGGTATTTGATTTCCAGTTCATCGTGACTTGGCCGTGAACCAGAATAGCCTGGTGGTTAAGTCGCTGCCCGGCAAGCAGTAGCTGACAGGTTCGAATCCCGCTGGTTCCAATTTTTTCTGACTTGTGATTTTCATTACAGATCGAGCATACGATCTTTAACACTGGGAGTAACGCCTAAAAATTTGTTTACAAATTAAAATTCCTCCCATTAAGCTTCTTTATTTACTAACAATTGTCCACGGCGGACCGTTGAATATTAATGAGTCAGAAAGAAGAGGATCTTCGGTATTTGATTTCCAGTTCTTCGTGACTTGGCCGAGAACCAGAATAGCCTGGTTGTTAAGTCGCTGCCCGGCAAGCAGTAGAGGACAGGTTCTAATCCCGCTGGTTCCAATTTTTTCTGACTTGTGATTTTCATTACAGATCGATTACAGGTCGAGTTTGTAATATGCTATGATATCAAATTTGTAGGGTAACTTCCTCTTTTAGATATGCATATGTCAGCAAATACATTGGAATGGAAAGAAGTGTGTTGCGCAAACTAACGACGCAGGCTTGTATAGTCTTGACACAATACTGTTACTGAAAAGAAGTAAAATAATCAGCTCTTTATATAAAACTACCTTGTTATTAATTATATTTAGTGTAAAGGTTTTTAAAAATATATATATTATTAATCAGTGCATGTAAACAAAAAGGAACACCCTAAAAATGGGCAATATATTAGTTGGTTTCTAACATCAATAGGCCTAAAATTACCCATGACTACGTGGAGAACTTCACACTGCATTCCACTGTGGTGTATGATACTTAGCATGCTTAGGGTGCATGTATAGCGTAATGTCGAAGCTGGAATGAGCGTTTTGAAACACAGTTAAGAAACACAATTTTGAAAACGCTGTTTCACGGTACCCTGTTGATTACAAGCTATTTTCTTTGGGCAAGTTCGAGCCCTGCTGTTGGATTCGCACATTCTGATTTTAACTCAAATCGAAAGCGCTTTTTACTTTTAGTCGTGTAAAGAGTTCACACACGATGATGTGTTTAATGCTGCCCCCCAAACAATGTTTCTGGAGAAATCATGTTTCAAAACGCACCCTCTTGTGAGTTTCGTAACTTTGTTTCAAAAACCTGTTTCTGTGGAAAAAAAAAGCTCCAGACAAAAAAAAATGTTTAAACTAAACGCGTATCAAAACCCCCATTCTGGTCTGAAAAAAATAGCAAAAACGCTGGGTCCGCTCGCTATTCATAAGGACCGCTATTCATAGAAAACCGCTATTCATTTAACGCGCGTTATGAATAGTGGTCCTTATGAATAGTTATGAATAGTGGCCCTTATGAATAGCGAGGAAAATTGTCTGTGGCTTGCTCGCTATTCATAAGGACCGCTATTCATACAAAACCGCTATTGATTTAGTCTCGCGTTATGGATAGCGGTCCTTATGAATAAGTGGTCCTTACGAATAGCAGTCCTTATATATGGCTAGAGAGGTTACCCCATAAAAGCACCCTTAAATACATATCGTTTTAATTTACCAGGTCACAGTGCATGAACAAGTTGAAAGGCGTCAAACTTTATCCCAGACAATCAGCCGACACTGTGGGGTTTTCAAAAAGAAAAGAGTCAGAAATACTGTAGAACAAACGTTGCTATTAGAGATTGTGATATTTGTCTTCTGGGGGTTGTATGTTGTTAATAACAACATAAACCAATTTGTTATGCATGATTTCCATGGCGCGTGCTCATGCTCTTCGTGCTCTTCGGGAGCGCATTGATCCATATGTGATAAAAGAACTGGGTATCATCATTAAATTTTGTTACCAGAAGCTGCCCTTTCTTCAGATGGCAGGTACCTATTTAAAAGTTCTGACACAAAATTGACCATTTATCATTTTACCATTATATAATTAATAATATCACACAAAAACTATAAGCCGAGAATGCTGAGTGATCATTATCGTATGATACTGAATGGACGTGAGGTTAATATTCCTAATGCAGAATAGAAACATTTAATGTTGTATTGCCAATGTCAATATATTCTAGACTGATCTAATTTATAACTAATTATTTCCATTTGAAAAAAAAAAATCTTTAAAGAAATACTTTTCAGGCATTTCATATAATCGGTTGTAAAAATACGCAGATATTTAAAGTTTTAAGCAATTTATCGTACCATAATTTATTGTTTTGATTGTGTAATTATTTTTTAGCATTGTGCCCCTCCCCTCATTACAAAATCCTGGATCCGCCCCTGATCTAAGCGTTTTCTTTTTAATACAAGAGCATGTGGAATACTTTACGTTTGCGTTTGTTATTTCGTTAATTTCTTCGTTCCCACAACTGATTTAACTGAAGCGGAGCAAAATTAATCAGATGAGTTACAACTTTTCGATGTATCATTATCTTAAATAGTACCACTATAATTATGTTATGATGTGAAATAGGAAAATACTCTGAAAATGAATTAAGCTGTCATGCCATGTTAATGAAAAATCTTTGGTTGTATAGTTGTGATGCAAAGGGCATATCAGACAGGAGAGGTTAGGGCACATCTTTATCCAAAAGAAGGATATTTGCTGCATCGTAAAATTTCATCTACTAAAATGGTATGAGAGGCATTAAAGACATAAAAATAGTCAAGGCTTATTACACAATGTTGACTTCCACAAAATGTGTGATTTCTTTTTAAAAAACGGATCATACATACATATTGAGACAATAAACTAAACAGAATACCAGCAACTAATAAAAAATACACTGTGTGTTTGCCTGTTTGTATGTGTGTGCAGTAGAATGATGTGTTTCTTATATTAAAGAACTTGTCAGTTGTTTCATTTCATGAACAAATTCACTAAACACTATACCCCTTGGGATTAAGAAATGTTCATTTAACGGTCGGTGTTGTTTTTTTTTTATTTTCAGAAGTTTTTATTATTCTCTCTCAAAGAAAATTGAAAATAATTTGAAACATTTCATACAATATAACAAACATTTCACACAATACAATATACATTTCAAACATAAAAACCATTTCATACAATATAAATAATCTTCACATAAATATTACTAACTGAAGTTTCACATTTCAAAACAATACAGAACCTTGCATGTAAAAATATATGTTTAAGTTACATATTTCATTTCATTACCTAAAAAATGGGAAAAAGACAAGTGAAATGTATTTTCAATAAACAAATCGTAAATAAAGTTTTATATTTCGTATGGAATTACCTTAACATTCTTTAAAACAAAAATATATATTGTTGGGTCATATAACAATTTCCTTCAGAGAGAAAGAATTAAAAGAAAAGAGGAAAAATAAAAGAAAAACATGATAGGAAGAAAATAGGAAAAAAAAAGAAAAGAAGAAAAAAAAAGGTAAGAGACACTATCACCCTTCCTCCATCCCACCACAACACACCAAAAAAACAGCAAACGAACAGATAAAAAAACAAATAAGGAAGGAGGAACAGCCACACCAACAGCACAGATACATAAACAAACATAAAGGGAAAAGGAGAAAAGAAAAGAAGGGGGTAGGGCAGAGGGTCCAGAAGCTATGCCTCCCTGTCTCTCATTTATCATTGATGTTTGAATTGGTGTTTGAATTTGCATCGATATCAATGTCATGTTTAAAGTAGAACTTTAATGATTTTAAATATTGGCTTAATACTTATTATTGCATAGATGGCATAAATTAAACAAGGTTATCCAAATTAAACGCTTGGAAACATTTGAAGTAATGATTATTATCAATTATAAAACGGTAAAATACAGCCCCCGATATAGCAGCTGAAGAGCTCCTCGAACGCTGCTGAGATATGTGACGACACACCATGGACCAGTCATGTCTAAGCAGACGATGTCCCATAACATCTTACACATTTTTCAGAGCCTATTTTGTCATCTCCTCTTCACTTATTTCTCTTCCTTCACTAGCGTCAGTCTTAATGTTAGTCTGTTGCCTCACTCTTAACTTCGTGTATGGTATTATTTTGATGAAAAATGCAGCTTTAAAAAAATTAAAGGAATCAGTCACTTGTAAACAAAATAAGACGCCATTGTATTTTCAGCTGCTTGCACCGGGGCATGTTCGGCGTTTCAAGAGGGAACGAATACCATCCTGCTATTATTCGGAGGGCTTTTCAGTTTGAAAGTGGGGTTTATTTCATTGATCATTGACCCTTCTCCTGTGTATTTACAATCAAACGGTTTTAGCTATCAGAATCAGTTTCACCTTCCCTTTATAATGGTGTGAAATAAGGTCATGTTTAAATACACCAAACTCTTTATAATTTGATAAATAATTGCATTGCAATTACGCTCATTCATTATAGGACGTCGTCTGCTTAAGCAGGATCGATCCCGAGTGGGACGACATCAAAACATCGCTATATTTCTGGCGAATTCTCGGATATTCCAGATGCTGAGAAGAGATTTTATTTGTGTTGTTTTTATAATCATCAGATACGCAGTTGACATAAAACTTATACGATTGCCATCTGTAAGCTTCCCAGTTTCTAGTGATACATTAATTGCCATATTTGTGATTTTCTTTGAATAGCTACTTTAAACAATGTATCGTGAGTGTCATTAGGAGTCAATCAACGCATCAGTTCAGTCTATCGTTTACATTTACAGTGCTTTTACAATAAACCGTACAAACAATATACATGGTACAAACAAGATAAATATTATAAACGAACAGTCTATTGTCAGAGGAAATAAAATAAGGTTAGTACCTTATATCTATAAAAAAAATGAATGGAAAATCTATTTTTCGTTTCAAACTTAACTGATCAACATGACGTTACATTTCCTGTAGTAAATGACCCAGCGAATCCAAATCAATAATCACGAGCCTTATATGAACATTCCTAATACAGAAGTCATGAAACTTCACGGCTAATCTTAGCCAATATGAACGAAAATCTGGCTGTTTGTTGTGTACACGATTCGCCGAACGACCTGTTGTCTAGCTGCATGAGCTACTGCAGCGCTTTTCTGCTGCAAGTAACAAACTCTAGTGAAGTGAAATCTGAACTTGCTGTTTCACTCAAGAGTATATATTTCTATGAAGTTTCTTACCACTCTGTAAATGAAAGAAATATTGATATTAGATTTATTTGAATGCCCATGAGATTTTACGAGGTTGTAGACTAATCATTGATTAGTTGAAAACAAAACATTTTTCCATCGTCGAATGTGGTACTAACGTCATGGCAGTGTTCAGCTCACGATCCACTGTTGTGTTACAAAATGTATAGCGTGGTACGCTCTACGCGAACGGTTCAAGCTCCCGCCCATCTGCGGAAACCGGCATTGGGCTTCCGTCCAATCCCTCTACACGTACACGATTCCTTGAGCTTGAGTTTAAACATCATAGAATAGAAATATTTTGTTAATTTGTCTCCTCCTGACGGCTTCGTACGATAGATGCACATAACCTCAACTCGAGTGGGGATAGATCGTATAATGATAATGAACTCAATCGCATGCATCATTTGTATATGATATCCCTTAATATTCCACTTCTACCTGTCTTTTGTTGGTGATTCTTGCCCTCTCTCAAGTATAATTGTCTTTTTCTCCTCCATTATATCCCTCTCTCTTCAGCAGGGGCGGCGCCCCCCCCCCCCCCCCACTTTCCGAAGTACCTTAAAATTTCCCTTTTTATATCTGAAAAATGTTTTTTTCTTTGTAATAAGTGCCCTCTTTACTATTAAAAGTGCCCCTTTTCTTTTCTAATAAATGCCCTTTCCCCTTCTGATAAGTGCCTTGTTTTCTCTTCCTGATAAGTTCCCCTTTTCACATCTGATAATTGCCGGATAGTGCCAAATTCTCTTTCTTTTGAGTGCCCTTTTCTCCTAATAAATGCCCCTTTTCAAATATAATGATTGCCCCTCCCTCTTTCTCCCTAATATGTGCCCTTTTCTCCATTGATAAATGCATTCTTAATTCTGATATAGGTGCCCCTATCCCTTCTAATAAGTACCTATTTTCCCCTTCTGATAAGTGCCCCCTCTTTACTTCTAATAAGTCCCCTTTTCCAACTTATATGGGTCCTTTCCCTCTTCTCATTGATGACCCCTTTCATCTCTTAATATAAGTGCCACCTATGAAAGGCGCCCTTTCCTCTTGTGATAAGTGCCCACATTTACTTATATTTTCCTACTGTTTCTTACATAAAGAGGCACATCTATCTTTATGTAGTAAAACGTATACTACAACTACAATGTAAGGCAGTGGAGCTGAAGGCAAGAGGGGCACAATGCCACTCACTCGAATGTGCCAATAATTTACACCAAGTATAAGGGCAATATTTTCTTTAAATATTCCCTCGCTACGTCCGCTCGCTTTTATAGTTTAATTTAAAGGAGAATTAACCCCTGAGTACAAATTTACTTATATTGAAAGGTGTAATATATTCCTACTTATTGGCCTAAATCATTTTCTAATAAGATATCAGAAAAGGGTATAAATAAAGATATTCCAACACCCGGTATCGTCTCCTACTCATTTACATGGGGGCTGCCATTTTCTTGCTGATTTGGATTTGTACATGAACCATTGAGAAATGTTCCGGTCAGGAAGATATTTTGCATCCAAGACCTAAATTGATTTTCTTCATTACCTAAAATCCCATATGTGACGAAAAATATAAAGTGGGTGTTTACATGATTTATAAAAATTAAATCTTTATAATGATACTTTTAAATTGTCTGGTTTTGCTTAACAAAAATCTATTTTCTTGGGTTTGCCAAACAGAGCAGAACATAATATATGCAGCATGCATTCTGACTTTTCAAGTCCCATTATCCGAAAGCAGGTGAATGCATAGTTTGCCGCTATAGATGCTCAGGGAAGAAGCATCCATAAAATTTGAATTAATTTGCTCCGTCCATTGCGTCACAGTATCTAGAAAATAGATTTATATTAAGCGAATATCGATTTTCAACAGAAATATATAAGGAAATCTTCAGTTTAAAAATAAATTGACATATCTATTCTATATTTTTAATCTCAAATGGGTTTTTAATTTTGAAAAAGGCAATTGGGCATTTGGATTAAGAAAATCTTCTTGTACACATAAAAAAAATGGCAGCCCCCATGTATTGCTAGCAGACGATACATATTGCTAGCAGATGATAAATTTTGCTCAGAAAATCTTGATTCGTATCGATCTCGTATATTTTGACGCGAAGCCATATAGTCTAACAAGTAGGAATAAATAACACCTTTGAACACTATCGTCTTTATTGTTTGAGGTTAATTCTCCTTTAATGAAATCAAGCAAATTGTAATTTCACATTCGGTGTTGGTGTTTGTGTTGTTAGCTATGTCATATTTTTAACTATGCGTTGTGAGAAACGGTATCAGTAGGAGCCAATCGATGTGAAGTTTTACAGACATAAACTATGTTCACAAAGGCCTAAATGTGAAAGACTTAGGCCAATATTTATGCATCCACAATTACACACCATTACCTACTTTTGCTTTTTAAAGAGGCTAAATTATTAAATGGAAACTATTATCTAATTTCCATTGTTGTGTACGCCCTGTGCCGTCCGACCTGGCGTGTAGCTGCATGAGCTGAAAGTAACCATGGTAACGAACTCTAGATAAGTGAAATCCGAACTTGCTGTTTCACTCGAGAGTATCTATTATTATGAAGTGTCTTATCACACTCTAGATCAAACAAGTTTTGCTTTTAGAATTACTTGAATGCCCGTGAGGTTTCATGGGGATGTAGACTAGTAATCGATTAGTAGAACACAAGCTATTTAATCGTCGAGGATGGTACTGACGCCATTGCCGTGTTCAGCTATCACTACGATGTGCGTGTTAGAACTCATGTAGCGTGGTAGGCCTACGCACTATGTGAGCGGGTGATGCACCGACATAACGGCAAAAACCGCAATTGGATCTAATCCAACCCTACATGCACGTGTATTGGAAGCGCATAGAAAAAAACTGAGAATGATTCCTCAAACATGAGTTTTAATATCATAGAATTTAAATAATATGTTAATTAGTCTCCTGACGTTTTCGTACGATAGATGCACAGATAAACAGGTCAATGAAAATTTCAGCAAAATCCAAAAAGAAATAAAGTTTAGGGTAAACTGGGGGGATATGGAGCCCTTAAGCACAAAATGATGATTTTCAACATGTAACAAACAATTTTTTTCACTTCTCTCTTTTACTGGTGAAAGAACTATTTATTGCCTACATAAAATCACTAAAGTTAGAAAAAAAAAATAATTGTCTTGTATAAATAAAAGACAAAATAAACAAAAGTGTCACGGGATCCATATTACCCTAATGAACGGGGTAATATGGAGCCCATAAACAATCTATACTGAAATTTGATTATGCTTGTAATTGGTATACAATTAACAATTATTTTGTGAAAGTTCTCTTCAAACTATAAATTATACATCATTTAATGATTATAACTACACAACAGAACAATACTGCACTAGCCATCAACAGTCTGTGCATGTATGCTGCATGTTTACAAGGGGCTCCATATTACCCCAAAGATATTGTGGCTATGTAAATGGATTGTACAGGTCATTCACTCAACCATGATCCATACACATGCACTCAGCACCAGTATACAACCCACATTATGCACTTATTATGATACAATCAAGATATGATTACGCAAAGTAGGTTTACAACAGCAATCTTTACATTTTCGGGCTTATAAGGAGCCAAAAAATGGCACGAAAATCGCTTACCTTTCTCCAATATGTTGGATGTCGTTGTGGATATCCGAGACCTACCAGCTAACTTCGTGTTTACAGAGTGGCAGTGGGTGCAACAGGGCACATAACAGGCATTTAAACCACAGAGGGGGCTATAACACTTTTTCTACAGGCAGATTTCTATACATGGCTCCATATTACCCCGAGGCTCCATATTCCCCCGGTTCACCCTAAAATTGTGAAGTTGTAATCAATCAAACACTAATTGGCAACTTCATTAACGAATCTTGCGAGCAAACCTCCCATTTGCCGTGTACAAAAAAAAATCCACTTTTTTATATCAAATTTTAAATCATACATGTAACCTAACTATAACAATTGCACATATGTTTTCAACAAAACCTATATGAAACAAATGTATTCCTTCAACAATTAATAATAATAATAATACATAACATTTATATTGCGCTTAATACAAATGTTTCTAAGCGCCGAAGTATTATTACCCCGGCTCTAGCTAGGCTACCGAATTCGGTGCTCACAGCATCCAAGGAATAAATTCCTACCGAATTGGAGAGGAGTTGCCCATTTCTGAAATTGTGTTTAATTGATAACACTTATCTGCATGCTATTTTTATACCATGTATGATTTTATTAAAAGCAATTTGATATTAGGGTGGAGACTTCACCTTTATTGTTCTCTTTCACTTTGTCTTTCTTCGTCGTTATCTCTCTTTCTCTCTCCAGTATGATCCTACATTTTTCCTTCATTATATCCATCTCTCTTTAGTTTCATTTGCCATTACCTTCTCTCTTTAAAAAAAGATCTCTTCGTTAACCTTCATTATAGGCCCATCCTTCCTTCAATTTCTATCTTTCTTCATTTATAGGCCTATTGTCCTTCATTGTATCCCCTGTCTCTCTTTCTTCTTCTTCATACCCGTCTCTCTCTCTTTATTTGTTATTTCGTTCACGCTTTCACCTTGGTACTTTTTATAATTCATCCATCCTTCTCTCTTTTACTTTTGTTTTCTAAGTCCTTAATTTCAGCATATATTTCTCAAAAGACCTTCTATTATATCATAACCTATCATTCTCTCTATCCATATTATATCCTTTGTTATTGATTATAGTCTTTTCATCTTATTCCTCCTTCATTCGGTCTATTATAACTTTTTTTATAATCATTTATAAATTTATTTTCATATCTTTCTCCCTCTCTCCTTCATTTATTGAATTATATGTATAGCAAACAAAACCAAGTCAATCATTTAATACACAAACATAGTAGGTGGGACTCTGTGTTACGTTGTACTCCCTGTGTACTCATATGTACCAGAGACGTGGTTTAAAGGTATACACAACCGCAAATTGTGGACGTTTTTATGCCGCGAGACGGCACCGTTATCGTTACTTGATCATGCCGCTGCCCCGTGGGGCGCAAACTTCGGACAGACTGACCGCTGCGCAATGCATGCACGCTCAGCCTGAGCTCGAGCTCTCGTGCGAGACTCGGTCGGCTTCGTGCAGTCCGCAATGTAGTTGCAGTAGTCTGACGGACGCGTTCAACGTACAAACTTTGTGTACGAGTGAATGGGGCTTACGCAATCCTGACTTTCCCCACGGCCGCCTGGTGGTGTATCTCTTTAGTATTTGAATGGTTTCTCCGATACTCGAAAAGTATTGATCAAAATGGTTATTTAAATTATTATCTTCTCTCTTTACCCTACTTCCGAATCTGTTGAATTTTCGGCACACTTTTCTTGTGTTGGAATAACGTAATGTAAAGATTTCCACACTTGTGAAGATTGACAATTACTATTTTAATTAAATCAGAGATATTTATATCCTTTCTTAGCTCTTCGAATCTTCGCTGTCATATCATTTCTCAATATTCGATATACTTTTCATTCCTCATGTAGTTGAATCTATTACTCTTAGCCTCATTACGCACACGAATAGCTTGTATCATATCATCTTTGATCCACAGTGATTCTTTTCTTCCCATTAAGGCATGATATTTCACTTACCATGCAAAAACTATCGTGCAATTACAATCTATTATTAATCATTGCTCTGTGCTAAACCTGAATTATTTCGGTTGAAAAATGGCCTAAGGAATGGGAATAGTCATTGAGCTGACTGTGAGCTGTTAAGCTGTTACTGTTATTTTATCCTTAAAATTTTAGGGTTTTGAAATCTTCTTATTTAGCTCTTATACCATTCAAAGTACGTCTTCTCTATACAAAAAAAAAACAGTACAGGTTCTTCTTATTCTTACTTGATAACTGAATTCTATTGGGCTGTCTTTATCAAAATTTAGATACATTGTTTTGAAATAATATTGAAACCATAATTCACGTCTTTTTCCTTTATGCTGAATCTTTTAACCATGTCCCCCTTTTCTATACGTCACATTTTTGTATCAATATAACAATACCATGGAGTCATATGTAGATTTATATGTAGAGTAATACTGCTAAATGAAGATGTAAAATGCATACTTACAAATGTAATTATGAATAATTTTTGTATAATACGGGGTACGGTCAAATGTATCCTCATAATCTGCAATTACTTCATGAAAATCTAGCTGATATCTCATTAGACGATAGAATAACATTTGACCCCAGCTTCAAGAAACCAAAATTATGTATTAAACTTCGAAGGATAACTATAACTACCTCTTTCCGTTAATATACGCAGATGCAAGGGATATGAAGATAGTCGCGTTGTATTAATTTAATACGCCAAATGAGCATGCTTCGCGTAGTCTAACCTTCCATAAAATTGTGCCAATGAAAAAGCTGACCGAAGTAAATATCTTCCAGTACGATATTTGCCTAATTTTGTTTATTAATGAGGAGTTGTTTGTGCTTTGTATATTTCTTCTGTCTCTATCTCTCTCCCTCTCTCTCTTACTATAAAGTTATGTGAGCTGATTACTTTTACCGCTTATTGTTTTATTATATGTGATTGAATCCATCATGTGACCCAAAATTATATCTTTACAGTGTGTCCAAATAATAATTACAATCTCCATTTGCAGTCAGACCCAACTTTGGAAAACCGAGCACAGGGTTATACTCCGAAAACGGCGTATAGAGCAAGATGAATATAGAGCCCTCATCGTTCAGTGCGAGACAGTGTGTACAAAAGCCATGGGGAAAATCTTTTAATATCAACCTGCTGTTGATAATATAATTTTCAAAAATAATGCTGCGGATATATTTCTTTCAAATGTTTGTCATTTGAAAGTCATTTCATATGGCGAATCATTCGAATTTAGAAGGTAATTGACAAGCAGCATTATTTTTAAGAATATATATAACTTTGGCAGGTTGACTTAGCAAGATTTTCCCCATGCCTTTTGTACACACTGCCTCACACTGAACGATGAGGGCTCTATATTCATACGCCGTTTTCGGAGTATATACCTGTGCTCGGTTTTCCGAAGTTGGGTCTGACTAATTTAGGTATCGATTACGGCAGAAATCATTTTGCGATATGAAAAGTGTCACTCTACATTATGAAAATATAACCATTTATCTACCATTTCTTGTATGCCATCTTTCATCAAAAAACACGGAGAATGGTCAAATATATCCTCATATCTGCAATAACTTCAGGAAAATCCAGCAGATGTCTCATTAGACGATAGAATAACATTCAAGTCCATCTTCAAGAAACCAAATATGTTATTCTACTATGTAGAATAACTTCCTCTTTCCGTTAATGTACGTCAATGCATGGGTTATAAAGCTAGTCCCGTTGCAGACTGTTGCGCTAATTGCGCTTGTTTCGCGTAGTATAAACGTCCTCAAAATTGTTGAAATAAAAAAGCTGGCCGAAGAAAATATCTTCCAGTACAAGGTCTGTCTAATTTCGTTAAATAATGAGGAGTTGTTTTCAGTTTGTAAATTTTCTTCTCTCTCTACCTGTCTCTTACTGATAGATCTGTGGCTTTATTACTTGTCCCGTTTATTGTTTAATTATGTCTGATAGCATCCATGGTGTCACACAGAATTACAATATGTTAAGTATGTCCAAAAATAATTACATTCGCCATTTGGATATCGATTACGAAAGAAATCGTTTTGCAATATGAAAACTTATTCTGGAATATGAAAATATAGCTTGTTCTCTACCAGGCAATGAAAACCCCCATCCGCTTTGCTTAAGTAGTCACAAAGAAATAGGGAATTTTGTGAAGCATATCATGCGTCCCTTTCTTCTATTTTTGTCACTTGGGTGTTCTTGGCATTCACATGAATGAAAATATTTTATTCACAATATATAGATTTCATCACATATTTTTTTACTAACTATAATTATGCAAACCATTCTAACAAAGGTTGTTCCTGATCATGTTAATAATTTCTTCCTAAAAAGATCAATACAACTCATTCATTAAACAGGCGTATGATTTCGTTGAATTATTTATATCCATATTTATATTTATATCCAGTTACAAATGGTCAACATCTTTAACATTGCTCAGCTTTTCACATTCATGAAAAATTAAGTTTTAGAAAAGAATATTCAGATGCCTTTCATCTTCAACAACAAAAACAGCGAGAACGATGATAATTATGATGCTAAACTAAGCATTGTCATAACAATAATAGCAGATAAAAACAAAACAGACATAATTGTGTCATTGTTCATTGTGCGTTATGAGTCCCCCTTTTGTCAAAACTTGGATGAAAGGAACTTATCACATATATACATACAAGATAAAGTTGAGTTCTTGTCATAATAGTGTGAAATAAACTTTCTCAAAGCAATTGGGAAATGTTAATTATATAGCATATCTCTTGTTCTGAACAATATTGTGTTTTGCTCTGATTTTTTATTTATATAAGCCGAACTTAATGTATATTTTTGCTGTCAGATTTGTTTGCAAAAGTCTTTTTTTACTGTCAAGTAGAAGAGAGAATATTGTTAAACTTGCAATGTAGAGTACACATATCACTTAGGAACTCTGAATTTGTGCTTCCAAAGCGTTTATGTCCTACCTTCCTGAATAATGGTCAAGTCCGTGATGAATATGGTGTGAATGCACTTGTAGGAGAGTCCATTGAGTTTTGTAGGGGGCATCACTTTGATTTAGAACAGAGGGGGAGAATTGGTGTGCAAACACATTTGAATTCATTTCTATTTTCTATACATCACTCATTCTTCTTAATAGTGATATTTTATTACGATTGCTTCCTACTTTATCTTTCTTTTAATGAATAATGACAATAACCATTCAAAAATGTAGACTTAATAACTTAATAACTTAGTACTTAATAACTTTATGGAGACCAATCACCCAAAAATATCTTTCTCTGAATGCTTTGGTTTCTGTCCCGGTGTAATATAAAAAATATCAGCTTTTAATATTACTTCTGTAGAGAAAAAAGGCAAGTTCCAATACACTTTAAATGTAGGTGAAAGCAAATATGAATCGACTCCCATATGTGCATGCACGCACACTCATGCAATATGTCTTACTGTAGTCCTGTACACAGGTTTTCATGTTATTATTTCCTTTATACTCGAAACATGTCGGGTAAAGTTTTTTGGTGTTGATTTTACTCGCTTTTACACATATGATATTTTTGGGTGACTGGTACCCCTGAAAAAGGTATAGACTAGATAACTGTCAATAGCATAATGATGATATATACCTTGAACAATTTGTATTCTGACCTGCACATGTATTCTTATAGGTGGGACTGTTACAATGATTTTGTTCTATTTTGATACTTTATGATACGCCATGGATAGACCATCGTAAACGTCTTTGCTTACTAACAATTTTTTCACTAGCCTCTTCTAAAACGGTGGCAGGGTTATGCTTATTTTTAGGGTTTTACTATATTCTATAATGGTGAGGAAATTATATGCAATTTACTCGATTCGTTTTGTAATGAATTGAACCAAATCCCACCATTGACAATTGATGTCAAGAATGCATTTTAAAGATTGTTCATTGATTATTGAATGACGAACCACCATTCTTTTTGAGATGCAATTTGGGGGCATGTTTGATTTGTCATGTTTCTTTCTTTTTTCTATTCCCAGATCAAGGCTTGTATACTCCAAATTAAAAAAAATATACCCACCTTGAAACTAGTGGTTCTATAGATGTAGCCTCATCATAAAGAAATAAAAAAGTATATGATTTGCACAATCATCAAAAGTGCATTTGGGAAAATAGCCACAAGAACTTACACTCCTTACTGAGAAGTACCCATGTTTTTAGAACCCAAAGATCCTTAATTTACCAAGGGACAGGTTTTATTCATCAAATTGGCAATACTGATGTTTTCCTTCCTGGCAAAATGTTTTCCATTAAGAAGTCAAGTATCTGAAAAGGAAATACATCAGCAAAGATTTTGTTGAGAAGTTATAGATTGCTAATTTGGAAAGCAATTTTTTGCACAAAATAGATATGGTGGTCATGAATGATAAAATTAAAGAATGAAATTAGAGAGCATGATAGATTAAATTTAATATTGCCCACCAATGGGGCACTGTCATATTCAAACCCTCCTTTTTCAAGTTGTGTTATAAGGTATAGCCAGTACTATGGATCAATGTATTTTGAATTGAAATGTCATTAATGTTAATTCCAATGTGAATTGTTAATTTTTATATTGTGAAACAATATATCTCTTTATGACTGTATATTTATTAACGTAATACCGACTCGCAAGAGCTGTACAAAGAAAAGAAAAAAATAATATGATATTTTTCATTTTTTCTGTTGGAACAAACATGGGGTTATGTATTGGCTGTACAAATTTTTATAACAAAAAAATGAAAGAGCGAGCATGTGATTTTTGCAATGCAGTACGCTTTCTTCTCTTCTTATATATTTCAGAAGATATGATTTAAAAAGGAAAAAAAAAATGTTACATGATCTCACGATATGAATTCCTTTTGTTTGTTTTTTGTGGTTTTGAATGTAAAGCTCTGTATTATGTATTTCTTCATATTTTTTTCTTTATTTCTTGTTTTGTTTCTTATGACACCCATGTGCATATCTTGTCCAAAGCATTCCCTATGTAGATTTCAAATGAACTGGCCATCACATGCTGAAAAATAAAACTCAACTTTCATGGAATCCCCGAGTTGATGATATATCTAGCAGATGGTTGTTATATTTTGGATGAATTGGACTACACGCTCGCATTTGGCATTTAAAGTTTGTTTTTAATTTTCAGCTTTTTTCTGTGATATGTCTGATAATATTAGGGGATTTGATAAGCAGTCCTTTTCAGGGGACACATCCTTTATGATTTTCTGCAGTGACGTATACAGAATGATCAAGCTCATAAGTTATTTTTCACTTTTACTAGAACGCAAATTTCTTTTGAACTGTGAAGTGTAGCAATATACCATTGTCAGTGTAATACCCTGGTATGTAATCACCTACAAATCTCACCATTATGTTATATTTGACGTGTCAAAGAAAATTTACACTGGGATGTTTTATTACAATACGTTTCGCTTTAATAATTAAATCTTGGGGCTTTAAGCATACTGTATTTGAATTCATTTTCAACAGTTCTTAAAATTTTACCTGAAACTGAAAAAAAAAAAGAAAAGGCTTTTATCTAAACCTGATACTATTTCTGTTTTTTTAAAGGGAATATTTAGTCATATTCCTTTGTGAAATATGGCTAAGAGCAGCTGCTGCATAAGCTTGACAGAAATTTTGTTTTTTTAATGAAAAGCACTGGTGAATATGTTTTCTGTAACAAATACGAGTATAAATGAAGACTCTTGTTTCAATTTTGGAAAGTAATATATGTAAAACACGTATAAAGAGGGGGAAACTTATGTATCTTGAAGGTGCAGACGGAATTTGTATATCACTGCACACCTTATCTGAGGTACCAAACGTTACTTCCAAGGTTATGTAGAGGAAACCATTCAAAACTTTAAATTAAAGAAGAGGATTGTTTAAATTTGCCCCTTTGTCATTTGCTTTTAGATTCTGGTTGAGGTGGACGAGAATGTAGGGAGTATTTTATTTTTTTTTTCGTTTCCATGGTAATTATGTATTTGACTTGTACAAATATTTCCAGTGCATTGTCTTTCTGGAATTACAATTGTGAATAAATAAAGAGAGAATTCTGTCTGTCATAATTAAACATTGTGTCTTGTATTTCTTCTTTCCTTACTAGATTTTTATTTCCTTGCTTGTGAGAAGTTCTTACCTGTGAAAACATAAAGGAAGAATTCTGTATGTCTCTCTTTCGAAATCTTGGAGCCACTCCTGGTAAGCATGACAAATAGGAACACCCTAAAAAATTCCTGATCATACATAATTTATTTTCTGATAATATTAAGGCCTTAAATGATACACACACACACACACACAAACACATCTTATGGCTTATGGATTTTCTAAAAGTGGAAAGCATTCCTAACATTGCAAACAAAGAGTTTCTCCAACATTTTTTTCAAAATCTGTTTCTTTGAAAAAAATCAGAATTCACAACATTGAACTGAGCAATGTGCCAGGTCAGCTAGATTTAATTTTTGCGCCATTGTCAATCAGAAGAGTCCTATTTTTCTCGAATGAGCAGTGTTTGATGTGAAAATAAAGTAGTTTGAATTAAAACATAAATTAGTTTGGAGGAATCAATGTAAAATTGGGAAAATGTGGTATCAATACCATGGCATAGCTATGGGGAGCACAGGGGTCACGTGTCCCCTCCCCTATTATTGAATGACGTTAAAGAGACTGTCACAGAGGAAGATAGAGAAGGAGGGAGAAAGAGAGGGGGATCAAAAGAGAGAGAGAGAGAGAGAGAGGAGGGGAAAAAGAAAGACAACGTGAAAACGAGACGATATGATACCCTCCTCCCACCACCACCACGACCCCTGATAGCAGAAAGTGGTAAAAATTACGTGATATTTACGTCGTGGTTTTCGTCTTTTTTACGTCCTGTAATTACGTCAATAAGACGACAACTTGCACCAACGCAAGACGTCAAGAGGACGTCTTATTTTGACGTCATCTCTACACTGCAAAAACTGAAGTGCTGAGCACTTTTTGAGGGCATGCATAGGGACTGCACTCAGAGTGCTATTGAATGCACACAGCGTGCTATTTCAGCACTTTCACGGGGGCTGGACCGGCTCCTTAAACTGCTAAACATTCATTAAAAAAAATGATTTGGGCGAGCTTCGAACCAGGGTCCGCTGATCGAGAATTGCTGGCATTACCGCTAGACTAACTCACATTGTACGATTTAGAGCAGATCATATTGTTACATAGTGAATTTACGACCCACATAGTTCATGTTATCTACTTGACTCCCATGACTAAACTGAATTGCAAGAAGCATTTGTTAGTCCCTCGGTAACGTCAGCGCCTCTCAATCAGCGGAACCTGGTTCGAGGCTCGCCACGGTCACATTTTTTTTTTTGCTGGATTTCAGGTGCAGTCACTATAGTTTTTACGGTGTACAAGACGTAGAGATGACGTCAAAATAAGACGTCCTCTTGACGTCTTGCGTTGGTGTAAGTTGTCGTCTTATTGACGTAATTACAGGACGTAAAAAAGACGAAAACCGCGACGTAAATATCACGTCATTTTTAACACTTTCTGCTATCAGGGAAGAGGAATGAAGACGTAGAGATGACGTCAAAATAAGACGTTCTCTTGACGTCTTGCGTTGGTGCAAGTTGTCGTCTTATTGACGTAATTACAAGACGTAAAAAAGACGAAAACCACGACGTAAATATCACGTCATTATTTAACACTTTCTGCTATCAGGGACATCGATACCCTGAACCTACGCTCCGCCTTCGGTAAAATAAATTGATGTAGGGAAAGAAAACGCCCTTCGCAACCGTTCGCAAGAGCAGAGCCATCCCTGGCTCTGCGCAAGATTTCGATATAGCTCCCTCTTGTGACTTAAACAAAACATGATTTTCTCCATATTGGGATATAAAGTTGGCTCTATTTCACTCCATCAGTTCCGAAGGGGGGGGGGGGGGGGGGGTATTCACCGAATACCTTGAGATGTAGGCTTTTGGTATCAGCTCTACATTCTTGGACCTCATACCACTCACCGTTCAAATGTCATGAAGCTGTGAAATTAATCTTTATTACGGAAGTGATTGAATTTAGGAAAAGTTATAAAGCGTACTCTTTTATAAATCATTATAATATTCAGATTTAAAAGAAAAAATCGTGATGCGCTATCAAAATTCTCCTTCCACCTCACTTAACTCTCTCTCTCTCCTTTACTTTCTCAAAAATCCAGATACATGTAATTCCTCTTTTTTTCAACTCCACGCTATTGATTATTAACTTAATATTTGCCTTCTTTCATTTGTATAATACAATAGGTATAATTACATTAAAACAAAAAAGTTTATTTCATTTGTTATTATACCTTAGTTGTTTTTAAGCCTTTTTCGTTTGCGGCTTCCATCATTTCTATATAATCTAAAATTAACTCTTGATAAATGATTGTAGATCATTCATATGGGCATTTAGAGATGACATTGATGAAGAAGAGCAATAGAATAAGAAGAAAGAGAGAGAGAGAGAGAGAGATCGTTTAGCAAGATGGGGAAAGGTAATTCTGATAATAGTTCAACAATTATGTGTGTTTCCAAAATTCCTCACACAATTTCTAAAAAAGGCTATTTTTTGACCGCTTGACATGCGGACTATTCCCGTAAATAAGCCCCCCCCCCCTGCCGGACAGAACACAGTGGCCCACAGTGTGTTCACATATTCGACTCTGTGAAGATGTGATTCACAATGTTAAAACGCTTGGATTTCAAAGTGTGAAGATACTTTCACACTGTGGATACCTCCACAGTTTGGTTTACCACAGAATGTTCACATAGTGATGTTAGATTTCACAGTGTGAATTAACTCGCTCACAATGTGAAGAAGTGATTCACAATGTTAAAACGCTTAAATTTAACAGTGTGAAGATGATTTCACACTGTGTTTCACACTGTGAACACACTGTGGGACACTGTGTTCTTTCCGAAGGGCAACTTGTTTCATACCGTGTCTTAGAGCTGTGATAATCCTGTATTTTAACAGGCACTATTGGATATATGCTTAGGAATGTCCATTTAGAATGTGTAAATCTCAATTACAACATGATACAACACAATACAAAGCTGTTGCGTCGATTTTGATTTTGGAATATTAAAGCGCTTTTCATAATTTTTATCATTATATTTATCATTTCTTATCAATTCTTTATTCATTTATATACTTTTCATTTCACTAATATCGACAATTACAGCAAATAAATGCATAAAACCTTTCATATCACAAAATCATTATAAACATACAAATAAACAACGATTAAGAATGATACCATATCTGGCACATAAATTCACTAAAACAAATATTTACCATTCAAGTGGTTAAGTAAATCAATGCTAGCTGTACTGTGGAGAAAACCATGGAAAGCAAAGCTTGTAATTCAGGTTCCTTAACATAAATATCAGTATCATTTTATAATAAAGAAAGTGATAAAAGGATATAAACCTGACAGACGATACAACACACCACGGAACGGTAAAACACATCAAAAGAACACAAGGACAATCGGACATTTAATAGCCTTATACACCTTACATTAAAATCATAGTATAACATCGGTTGCTACGTACAACATAATTTTTAAAATTTCCATAGCAACATTAAGAGTAAAAATCAAAATATATGTATAGGTATGACGGATAGCACATTTCATTGGTACTATGACTTACAATCAGACCCAACTTCGGAAAACCGAGCACTCGGAAAACGGATTATAAAGCACAATGAAGACAGAGCCCGTATCGTTCAGTGTGAAGCAGTGTGTACATAAGCAGGCATGGGGGAAATCGTGCAAAGTCGACCTGCGGTTGATTTTATTTTGATAATGCTGCGGATATATTTATTTCAAATGTTGGTCGTTTGAAAGTTATTTCATATGATTTGTTTTTATTTGATTGTATTCGTCAGGTATATTGCAATACAAACACATCGAGGTACCATGACAGGATAGCCCATGAAAGCCGAAATGGCTTATTTCCAATGGGGTCCTTTCCTAAATAACTGATACAAAAATACACTAAGAAAACACATTAGTACGGCTACAAGACTATCGTATAAGTACGACAAGTAATAAGAATGTACTAAAGTAGCAAAATAAAAAATAACATTTTTATACAGTAGGCGAAGATTACATAAATGTGAAAACAAGACTTACTCAACTATATACAGAATACTATATGACGAAACATTCAACGATTTTGAAGGTAATAGAAACACACCACTATTAAAAAAAAAGTATCTTCGTTTTTTCCGTCGTTGGGTTTGACATAATAAAGAAACAAATGCATAACAAATATAGTATGGGGGGGGGGGGCTGAAGCAACACACCTTCCTTTCTTTCCAGCGGCTAAAGGTCATTTTCTTGCAATTATCTATGCGAATTTCCTTTACATATCTTGGCTCTACAAATCCCTGAGGAAATGACGACGGACAAATTTAAATAACATGAATTTTTAAGTCGATCATGTGCTGCCCCCCCCCCCCCCCCCCCCGACAACGCCACTGGCAGTGGTTCTAGATAAAGGCTAGAATAAGAACTTGAATCTTTACAGCCTAAATCCGTGTAATTTTTTTTTTGTTTTTGTGGGGGGGGGGGGGGGTACTGCAGGGATCTGCAAGTAAGGCACTCGAGTATTAATCATGGTGGGCCGCATAAGTGATAACCCTTAAAGCCCAAAGTAGCCATGAAGTATACTGAAATACGTCTTTGAGGCGCTTTGGTATACTTTTAGCAGGAGCAGAATAGTAATTTTCTCCGAGGATTAGTCACTCTTAGCCATTGGCGGACCCAGGGGGGAGGGGCACTTCCGGCCCGTGCCCCCCTCCCTTTGGAAGAAAAGTTTGCATTTTCACCATAGAGATCAATTTTTTTTTTGATTGTCAGAGAATTATGGAGGGAAACTGGACCCCTAAAACCCTCAAATTTAACAGTGTGAAGATGATTTCACACTGTGTTTCACACTGTGAACAAACTGTGTTCTTTCCGACATTCCAACTTGTTTCACACCGTGACTTAGAGCAGTGTTAATCCTGTATTTTAACATGCACAATTGCATACATGTTTAGGAATGTGCATTTAGAATGTGTAAATCTCAATTAAAACATTATACAACACAATACAAAGCAGTTGCGTCAATTTTGATTTTGAAATATTAAAGCGTTTTTCATAATTTCTACTTTTCATTTCACTAATATCCACAATAACAGCAAATAATGCATAAAGCCTTTCATATCACAAAATCATTATGAACATACAAATAAGCAACAATTAAGAATGATACAAAATCTGGCACATAAATTAACTAAAACAAATATTTAGCATTCAATGCTAGCTGTATTGTGGAGAAAAACTTGGAAAGCAAAGCTTGTAATTCAGGTTCCTTAACATAAATATCAGTATTATTTTATGATAATAAAGAAAGTGATAAAAGGATATAAACCCGACAGACGACACAAAACAACACGGAATGGTAAACACATCAAAACAACACAAGGACGATCGAACATTGAATAGCCTTTATATGCAACGTACATTAAAATCATCAACATCGGTTGCTACGTACAATATAAATTTGTTTTCATTTCAATAACAGCATTAAGAGTAAAAATCAAAATATATGTATAGGTAATTAGCTATGACGGATAGCACATTTCAGTGTACCACTGTTCTTCCATAGGGTCCAATGACTTACAGTCAGACCCAACTTCGGAAAACCGAGCACTCGGAAAACGGAGTATAAAGCACAATGAAGACAGAGAACTTATCGTTCAGTGTGATGCAGTGTGTACATAAGCAGGCATGGGGAAATCGTGCAAAGTCGACCTGCTGTTGATTTTATGTTGATAATGCTGCGGATATATTTATTTCAAATGTTGGTCGTTTGAAAGTTATTTCATATGATTTGATTTTATTTGATTGTATTCGTCAGGTATATTGCAATACAAACACATCGAGGTACCATGACAGGATAGCCCATGAAAGCCGAAATGGCTTATTTCCAATGGGGTCCTTTCCTAAATAACTGATACAAAAATACACTAAGAAAACACATTAGTACGGCTACAAGACTATCGTACAAGTACGACAAGTAATAAGAATGTACTAAAGTAGCAAAATAAAACATAACATTTTTATAAAGTAGGCGAAGATTACATAAATGTGAAAACAAGACTTACTCAACGGAAAAAACTATATACAGAATACTATATGACGAATCATTCAACGATTTTGAAGGTAATAGAAACACACCACTATTAAAAAAAAAGTATCTTCGTTTTTTCCGTCGTTGGGTTTGACATAATAAAGAAACAAATGCATAACAAATATAGTATGGGGGGGGGGCTGAAACAACACACTTTCTTTCCAGCGGCTAAAGGTCATTTTGTTGCAATTATCTATGCGAATTTCCTTTACATATCTTGGCTCTACAAATCCCTGAGGAAATGACGAAGGACAAATTTAAATAACATAAATTTTTAAGTCGATCATGTGCTGCCCGTCCCCCCCCCCCCCCGTCAACGCCACTGGTAGTGGTTCTAGATAAAGGCTAGAATAAGAACTTGAATCTTTACAGCCAAAATCCGTGTATTTTGTTTTGTTTTGTTTTTTGTTTTTGTTTGGGGGGGGGGAGGGTACGTCTACGCAGGGATCTGCAAGTAAGGCACTCAAGTATTAATCATGGTGGGCCGCATAAGTGATAACCCTTAAAGCCCAAAGTAGCCATGAAGTATACTGAAATACGTCTTTGAGGCGCTTTGGTATACTTTTAGCAGGAGCAGAATAGTAATTTTCTCCGAGGATTAGTCACTCTTAGCCATTTGCGGATCCAAGGGGAGGGGGCACTTCCGGCCCGTGCCCCTCTCCTTTGGAAGAAAAGTTTGCATTTTCACCATAGAGATCAATTTTTTTTTTTGATTGTCAGAGAATTATGGAGGGAAACTGGACCCCATAACCCCCCCCCCCCCCCCCTCCCCCACTGAGCGAATTTTGGAGGTCTGGCAAAAAAAAAATGTCTATTTTCGGAGTATATACCTGTGCTCGGTTTTCTGAAGTTTGGTCTGACTGTATGTGAGCAATGAAATCATCAAGTATTTCAGACCAGAGAGCAACAAAGAGTATGGCTGATATTGGTGATCACGCTGTTTATCACGTTGTCCTCAGTAGTTGGTGTACCAGTTATGTCATCTGGAATTTGGTCAGACCTTTGTTCAGAATGCTGACATATTTCTTTAGTACTTTGCTCGCTTTCATGGCTATGGTCGACAGAGGATGTAGCCTTACCTGAGTGATGAGTTTCCTCGTCTGTCAATCCTTGCCTTTGACATGTTTGTGGAGAAGTGCTTCTTCTAGTGTCGTCTTCGGTTTTTAACTTTGGCGAATGTGTATCTTCCTTGACATAACTTGGTCCACCTATTTAGTGTTGCAGGAACAGTCAGTTAGTAGGAAGGACGGTATTACTGACTTAATTTGAGTACAAGTCAAATTGGCATAGGCCTACATGTATGGAGTATAATGACTCACTGAACAAACTCCTTGCAAAATTTTGACACAAAAAAAGTGTTCAACTTTACCAGAGTTCCAGGTTGACTGGTAGTAGCCAGCACAAATCTGGTAATTTTTACCCCGTTGCCTGTTATTCTCTAATGTAATTAGAGCATCTTCTCTAATGTAATTAGCAAATCCCTGGTGAACTAATCCGATGATACACGAAAAATGATTTACATGGAACATTTTTAACACCAGGCGTTTCTGTGTGTATAAGCGTTGCGTTTATATTTCTTTATATTTTCATTTTTTAGAAAATAAAAGAATTTATCCTATAAGACAATGACCATTGTAGATGTTTTGGGCCTTCAAGTGGCTATTTAAAATTCCAAAACGTATTTCAGGCCTGCTTACCTTCAAGTTCATCGAAATATTTTCGTGCTAAATCGACCATATTCGCAGCTATGAGTGCCCTCCTTAGTTCTCTCCGCTCATTTTCTCTAGACGAATCCTTCCTCCATTGTTTCAGCATGCCAAGAGACCCAATACTATTGACGGAGGATCTCTTGTTGGCCCGTATAGCTCGTTTTATGTCACTCTGTAAGATGCCCAGCTGACCTCCTAAGCTGTCGATATTGGCCTCAGCGCGTAAGTCGTCGGCTAGCTGTTTTAAGATATCTGCAAACCCGTCCTTAGATGGCTCCAGGCTGTATTCAGGTACAAAAACCAGAATTACATACATAATAGTTCTAATTCTGCAAATTATGTTTATATTTGTGTATGTTACAGAAATGATTGAATATAACTTTTTTTTTTTTTACTTTTTCTTTTTGGTTTTTGTTTTACTGTTGCTTTTTTGTTCTTGATATATATATATATGTTTAATGTATTCCGCCCTTATAGTAGTCCCCCGAACAGTTAAAAGTGTTTTGAATGCTGCAAAATTCATATCACTACGAAGGGGAAAATTTACTGATTAGGTATAACAACTTCCCTGGTGAAGATATGTTTGGGGCCCGCAGTAATCATCTTTCAAAAATGGTATTTGTTAGATCCAGATTTTCTGCCTTCAGCAGTCCTCCGTGGAGTGGCGCTTGGCAACATAGTGAGAGCTACTGGCTAGGCGCGCCGCATGCATTGAAAACACACGCAAGTGACGCAATTTACTAGTACTCATTGATTTTTCGAGACTTATATCAGACCAACACATCAAAAAAAGTTTGAGGAAAGTCGGACAACTAATAAGGAATTTATGAATATTTTAGTGGCATGAAAAACTGGGGAATCAATGAAAATCACTAGACAATTTGGCAACTAAGTCATCAGTTTGTGATGTCATAGGTACACAACTCACCAACTATTTTGTTAATATTCATAATACAAATTTTAATTTTTTGTCCAACAATATGATTTCCTCATGACTTGAACCCACTTACATTTAAAGTAATATGTATTGCATGTATCCACTAATACAGAGTAAATAATTTTCCGTAACAATCATGAAAATATGAATATTTTATACAATATACATAAAAAATGAGTGATTATGGAAGAGTAATATTCGGAAAAAAATATTTATATTTTGAAGTTCTTGAAATATTTTGTAAAGGTTTATACATACAAAAACATATTACTATAGATGTAACTTGGTTCAAGTTATGAGAAAACTCATATTCTTGGACCAAATTTGAGAATTTGTATTATGAATATAAAAAGAATTGGTGAGTTGTGAAGCTATGACATCACAAACCCATGACTGAGTTGCCAATTTGTCTAGTGATTTTCAGTGTTTCTCTAGTTTTTTCATGCCCCTAAAAAATTATTAGTTGTCCGATTTTCCTCAAACTTGTTTTGATCTGTAGGCCTGATTTTCTGCTTCTAATAAAACCAAGTTATTTTTGAACTGGACTTCCCCTTTAACTAGGAAAGAATCCGACCTTGCTTGGGAAGTAGTAATCTCTCCGTCTTCTGGTGATGCAAGTTGAGGCAGATTGCCACCTGATGCCGATGGTGCCGGTGGTGCAGAAACCATTTCTCCTGGTGTGTGCTCTTTTCCTAAATGTTAAGAAAGTTGCTTTTTTTAAAATGTGTTAACGACGTAAAACATTGATTCTGCGTATTCATAGTTTGAAGTGAATAAGGTGACTCACATGCATATTCAGTGAATACTGAATATTGCAAATTTTCACCAGATAAATACAACTGATATTTTGAATAGTGAATACATAGTTTATAAAAACGTTACAAGTTTAGCATTTTCAACGATATAAGATTTTTCAATATTGTTTTGAACCTTCATATTTTTTCATATTCATGGGACATTAAAGAAGAGTTGTTACGGTGGTACTATTTATTTCATCGAAATGCATTATTTATCAGGATGATGTGATAAATTAAAATTACCTTCCCCAAATATGTCGTCCGCGAGGTGATGCAATTTTGCCTCTTTTAAGGCCCCGTGGAGAGCTGACCGCTTCCCAGCATTTGTTTGCTTCTTACACCAGTCTCTCAGCATTTTTAGTGTGCCCATGTAAGATATAATCTGATACATGGCGTTCATTGCAATGAAGCGATATATGTCTTGTGGCTCAAACCCAAGTGCCTTGCCTAGGTCGTCGATGTCATTGTTCTGGACGACCATCCTGGCAACTTTCTTGAGTATATCATCAAAACCGTCCTTCATGCTGGCAACCATGGTATGTGAAGGAAATAAATTGTTAATTGAAATAATACTACCCATTTCTCATTGCTATGTACAATATATGAAGTCTAATTTTGCTAAACATTGTGTTACAATTTTAACACCGTGCACTGCATAGGCATTTGCTTAGGAAATAGGTGATAGCGAACTCAAATGTTTTAAATGAGAGAGGGGTTGTAAATTGGCTGATATAACATGAAAACAGTAACGTTTTACCCTGTCCTTACGGTGTTTTATGATCTTTTTACACAACTGTTGACACCGGGTTTGCGCAAATCGTAAAATTCAAAGCGAGACCACGTTATATTTTGCTGTCTCATGACAGGACAAAATTAATGAAAAAGAAGACGAAAAGTCACGAAATGTTTTGTGTTTACAAAATATTGTTGCCCTCAAACACTGCTAATAACACGATAAAAACTACTTTCGAAAAATAAACTCAAGGGCAATTTCAAAGGCCTATTGTACTCTCCATAGAAATCAGGTTCGGATTACATAATACACCATTGTAATGTTCGCACATTTCTAAAGGTGATAGACAGGGCTATTGAAATTGCCTTCAGTTGATTTTTCGAAAGTAGTTTTTATTGTTATTTTATTGTTAATTGTAATTGTAAATAGCTCATTGGCCTTTTGCTTAGAATTACATGTCTTCGAATTTATCGAGATATATTTCTGGAAAAGAAAAAAAAATAAAGTCAACAAAAAAAAAACAGACATTAGAATACATTAAAAAAAATCATACTGATAAAATACGAAAGAATCGATTTGAAATGTGGAGGTTTACAAATGCAATACTATTGAATATGCTTATATTTAAAGACTTTCTTAACCAGATTGACTTCATACCTCATTTAAAAGTATATATTAATGAATATGTAAAAAAATAGACATCTAATTTGTATGAATTCTAATAACAAAATAAAAGTGAAATTTTTCGTAAAAAGAAAAGAAATGAGCAGCGGTCCTCTTTGTACGTGCCTAGATGTCCATACAGAATTTCACGTTGATCATACCTTTTGTGATAGAGATAATTGAGGAGAGGGGATGTGGTTATAAATGACCCCCCCCCCCCCCCCTTCCCCCGGTAAATATAAGCTCTCAAAAATGGTTAGAATAGGCTTCACTCACCCTACTTGTTGTGGATCGCTCGTATCTGACACATAGTTGTCTTCGAAATTATCATCGGATGAAGTTGTACCCTTTATACCTGCAAGTATAAGATGTAAATTGCTTTTTCCCCTCCATGGCAATTGTATTAAAGAAGAGGTAAATATACTTTATTTATTATAAAATCCGTATTTATAGAAAATAAATATCTGTTTTTATGAATAATAATATCTGAGTGACATCATCGTTCAAAATGACTTACATGTCATGAGTAAAACCTCGTGGACGTAATTCCCGTTGAAAATCAAACCAAACATGCAGCATTTTAAACTGAAAAACGCTCTCTCTTAATATTCATTAGTATCATTATTATCAATATTCATGTAAGTTATTTGGAACAGTGCTCAAATTTGACCGAGAGATGAAAATGTTGACGAAAAATCACTAAAACCCCTCAGGCCTCTTCTCCAGATATTACTGACTGGGATGTACCAGATAAGGCCTGCCAGGACACAAGAACTTTCCGCCTTTTAATTTTATTTATTAAAAAGAAGATTACAGAAGTTTAATAACGCGCATAGGTGCACTCTCCTGATAGTAATTTCCAAATGTATACGTTTTATTGACATATGTTTTTTAAAGACAGGATAAATCCTTTTTTGTGCACACAGTGAGAAGCACATACTCATGCAGACAACTTCGGATAAATGAGGCTTCAAGTTGGCCGTCATTACCATTGCTGTCTGTAATCCATTATTTCACTCCGTGGCCCTCCCAAATCGAGCCCCTCAGACAATTTGTGATAATTTTATATCAGAAAGCAACATGTGTGCCTGAATTTTAATAATCATCTGGTTTAGAAAAAAAATCTTTCCATCTCAATGGACTATAGTTATCAATTATGGACTGGGTTTGAGGGGGGGGGGGGGGGGATACGACATGTATTGCCTGAATTATATACTGAGGGCAGTTAATGTTGTATCCTCCGAAAGTAGCCAGTCCATATCATTATTACTTGGTTTTGATAGAAGCAGAAAAGTCAGACCAACAGATCAAAGAAGGTTTGAGTAAAATCGGACAACTAATAAGAAAGTTATGAATATTTTAGTGGCCTGAAAAACTGGGGAAACAAGGGAAATCACTAGACAAATTGGCAACTCAGTCATGAATCTGTCATGTCATAGGTACACAACTCACCAACTATTTTGTTTACATTCATAATACAAATTTTAAATTTTTGTCCAAGAATATGATTTCCTCATGACTTGAACTAACTTATATTTATGGTAATACGTTTTTTGCATGTATACACTAATACAGAACAAATTTTTTTATAAAAATCATGAAAATATTAATATTTTATACAATATACATAAAATAAGAGTGATTATTGAAATGTATTATTTTAAAAACAATATCAATATTTTGAAGTTCGTGAAATATTTTGTAAAGGTTTATTCATGCAAACAAATATTACTATAGATGTAACTTGGTTCAAGTGAGAATTTGTATTATGAATATAAACAAAATTATTAGGTGAGTTGTGTACCAATGACATCACAAACCCATGACTGAGTTGCCAATTTGTCTAGTGATTTTCATTGTTTTTCTAGTTTTTCATGCCACTAGAAAAATCTTAACTTTTTCTTATTAGTTGTCCAATTTTGTCAAAAATTGTTTGATCTGCAGATCTGAGTTTTCTGCTTCTAATAAAACCAAGTTATTTTTGGACTGGACTTCCCCTTTTACAGAATCAGCCATTTAGAGCAAACTCGAAAATATTGTAAAAAATACAGTTTATTGCCAGCTATTTAACACGCAAAAATCCTATTGATTTCGAAACCGGGCAATAAAACATTTTGTTGGCCTCTCAATGCAGGACAATAAAATGTAAAAATTAAATTGCTCAGATGTCTGATATGGTTAATAATATCAAATACTATAGTGCGGAAGATGTTGATCATCGTGGTAGTACAATAAGAGTAAAAGTTGATCTGTTGTCACACGATGGACCAAACGAGGGTTGCGACGTTTCGACCGCTAACTGCTAGTCTTCGTCAGGCAATGTGGACACGCGTCGCTAAGAAGAAGAAAGCCATCGATAAGGAAGTTGTGAATTACAAGTCTACCGTTGTTCTTCCGTTTGTCGATTCTATTTCTCGCCAGCTCCGCCGACACCTAGAGAAGCATAGCATATGCGCCGTTTTCAAGTCCGACACCACTATTCGTAACCAGCTAGTCCACCCAAAGAACCCCACGCTACCTAGCCTCTTGTCGAGGCCTTGGCGCTGTTGAAATCCTTGGCGATAAGGAGAAAAACCGAGGCGCTTGCGCCGAGGGCCTCTTGACACCCGACCTGAATTATATATTCATGAGGCACGATTTCCTACTGAATTATGGATGGAAACTTGAATAGTTAGATAACCGCGGCGATCGCCCAGCAAATTGGCCAATGAAATCTCAAGGATTTCTTACTTCAGTTCTGGACTAGTCTATTTTGGGGGGGGGGGGGGGGGGGGGGGGATTATGTAAATCTCTTGCTCAAAATACATTCACAGACAAGCACATTATGAAGAATTCGATCTCTAGCTTACAAACCATGGTAATTTGAAATAAGACAAATGTACATATTTCTCAAGAGATCATCAAATATTTTCAAATAATGAAGAATGGGCAATAAAAGTCACCGTTCAACAATAGATGCATCTCCATCAATTATGATGTAACCAAGGAGTAACCAGCAACTTCACTGCCCGGCAAGGCCCCGGGGATCCGCCTGGCCCAGGATTTCAACAGCGCCAGGGCCTCGACAAGAGGCTACACGCTACCTGGCAGACTCGACGGCGTTGTCTACAAGATCCCATGCGGGACTTGCGACAAGGTCTACATCGGCGAAACAGGTAGACCCGTAAACGAAAGAATGCTAGAACACCGCAGAGATGTCAAGCACCGTCGCGTAGATAGTTCGGCAGTCGCTGAGCATGCTTGGAGCGCACAGCACCCTCCCAATTGGGATGAGGTAAGTTGCGTAGCGCGGGATAAGCACTGGTACACACGGCGTGTTAAAGAAGCTATCCAAATCCGTTTACACCCCAATAATATCAATAGAGATAACGGCATTGACATCCCGGAGGAATGGCTCCCCACCATCCGCCGACATGCGCCCCCTACCGTTGCCCTCCGTCCGACGTCTACATTTCGCCCGCCAGTAGCCAGTAGCCCGCCAGCAGCACCGCCGGGATTTTCCCCGACGTCCGCATCTCGCTCACCGATCGCTCAGTCCGCGGCTTCTGATTGGTCGGTTTCACGGACCAATAGCAGCGCGGCGGTTCCGGCTCCCTCGGAACGTAGCTTACGCTATAAAAGGCGCTTGCAGCTGGGCGTTGTGGCGTGCGCCTGTAATCCAGCTACCAGTGGAAGTTATAAACTGATTCAGCGGACCCAGGTTCGAGACTGAGTCACTTCTTTCGGATGGTGACGTTAAAGGTCGGTCCCAGACGTAAATAATCATATCTGATTGATACACGTCTGTAAAAACCCAATTACACACGATTGTCCACATTGCCTGACGAAGACTAGCAGTTAGCGGTCGAAACGTCGCAACCCTCGTTTGCTCCAATGTGTGACAGCAGATCAACTTTTACTCTTAATATCAAATACTCTTTCGTAAAAAGCTTGATTACCTTGATTTGCTAACTCCTATACAGTGCGTCCCAGAAAAAAATCACGAGATTTATCGATGTTTAATCATAACTTAATCAAAATTATAGGTATTTTATTGCGTTTTTGGGGGGTTAAAAATTGAACAATTTGCCGCTCGGTCCCTTTGCTCCCTCGCTAACGTAGATAAGTTGGGGTACTTCATGTTTTGCCCCGGGCGTCATAATCCCTAGAAACGCCACTGGCTTCACTCCCTCGCCGGCCATCTCCCCCCCCCCCCCCCCAATCGTGAACACGGCACCCCTGATCACTTCACCGACAGAGCTTTGTCGTCCATGGCTCATTTTTCCTGATTGAAGTGTCATTGTGAAAGGTCAGAAATTGAACTCTATAGAAATGTCGTTATCTCTTTGAAATTCAGATATCGTTGGCCAAACAAATTTTTGGTAGCCATGCTTCATATTGTCTTTATTCACTCATGCGTGAAATATACATCATATGAGTGGCATTAAATGAAAGAAGAGGAACCAATCTTTACAAATATGTGTCATTGAATATGGCACGAAAAAGAGACATGATAACGAAGCTTTTTGACCTGCACTTATCAGGTTATCACGCAGGTATATAACAAATTACTTGAAATCAACTATATTATACTCGATGAACCCGGACGCAACCAGGACGTGTCATTATTAATACTTGGGTTAAGCTATGATTAAACATCGGTATATTTCGGTTTCGTTTTTTTTCTTCTGGGACACACTGTATACATCCTATATTTAAGCGCCTATTGTTTTGTAGGCCTATTTACAACTTATACTAAAAGAATAACATTATAAGTACTTTGTTTCCCACAAGGTAGTGACAACCTAAGCCCAGATTTGTTGGACTTCAAGTACAATTTAAAAAAAAGAAAAGAAAAACAGTAATAATAATTGTTATTACCTTTGGTGGCCTGTCTTATCCTTTGTATCCAGGGATGCTTCTGTACTGCATTCCTTTTCAGCTCCTCTGATCGTATCTCGCTTTCTAATTGAATCATTTCCCTCAGTTTCCAGTTCTCTTCTTCCAATTCCAGTATAAGTTTACCCTCTTTAAGTCTTGCCTCCTCCTTTTCCTTTTTCAGTTCTTCTACTTGCTGCATTGCAGCCTTCTCACTCTGCTGTTTTGCTTCTAATCTTCTTTGTTGTATCTCCATTTCGCTTTTAAGTTGTTCAGTTTCCTGCTCTACCTGTCCTAGTCGTTCTTTCAATGTTTGAATGTGCTCATATTTTGTTTTCAATTCATTATTCAATTCCAGCTCTCGTTGTTTGTACACCTCATCTGCGTGGTTTTGTTTCCTATCATCGTCAGATGATGCACCCGCAATGTGAACCGTATCTGCTCCAATTTTACGCATTTCATCTTTATGTCTTGCTTCCTCCTTTCTATCTTTCAGTTCTTCTACTTGCTGCATTGCAGCCTTCTCTCTCTGCTCTTTTCCTTTAATTCTTCTGTCAAAAATTGTATACGCTGCTTTTCGGAATTATATGGGAGCTTAAAAGTGCCACCCAGATGTTGAGATAATTGTATTGGGAAGTCGACATCTTACTAGCGAAAAGATCAGATGACAAGATCCCGGATCTCATCATGTCGACATCCTTTCGAAGAGATGATCAGATGACAAGATCCCGGATCTCATCATGTCGACATCCTTTAGAAGAGATGATCAGATGAAAACATATCGGATCTCATCATGTCGACATCCTTTCGAAGAGATGATCAGATGACAAGATCCCGGATCTCATCATGTCGACATCCTTTAGAAGAGATGATCAGATGAAAACATATCGGATCTCATCATGTCGACATCCTTTAGAAGAGATGATCAGATGACAAGATCCCGGATCTCATCATGTCGACATCCTTTAGAAGAGATGATCAGATGAAAACATATCGGATCTCATCATGTCGACATCCTTTAGAAGAGATGATCAGATGGCAAGCTCTCGGATCTAATCATGTCGACATCCTTTAGGAGAGATGATCAGATGAAAAGATCTCGGATCTCATCATGTCGACATCCGTTAGAAGAGATGATCAGATGACGAGATCCCGGATCTCATCATGTCGACATCCTTTAGAAGAAATGATCAGATAACGAGATCTCGGATCTCATCATGTTGACATCCTTTAGAAGAGATGGCCAGATGACAAGATTCCGGATCTCATCATGTCGATATCCTTTAGAAGAGATGATCAGATGACGAGATCCCTGAAATCTCTCGAAACTAATTTTCGTACACCATGTGTGCGCTCGTACGGAAGCTTATAAGTGCCAACCAGATTATTTATTGGAACTCGGCAAGTCGACTTGTTTGGGAGAAGAAGACAAGATGACGAGTTGTTTGAACTCGGCAAGTCGACTTGTTTAGGACAAGAAGACGAGATGACGCGTTAATGCAACTTGGCAAGTCGACCTTTATGGGACAAGAAGACGAGATATCGACTTGCCAAATTGCATTAGCTTGTCATCTCCTCTTCTTGTCCTAAACAAGTCAACTTGACGAGTTCAAACAACTCGTCATCTTGTCTTCTTCTCCCAAACAAGTCGACTTTCTGAGTTTCAACAACTCGTCATCTTGTCTTTTCGTCTTATACCAGTCGACTTGCCGACTTCCAACAACTCGCCATCTTGTCTTTTCCTCTTATACCAGTCGACTTGCCGACTTCCAACAACTCGTCTTCTTGTATTCTTGTCCATAATAAGTCGACTTGCTGAGTTCCAATAACTCGTCTTCTCGTCATTAATCTTGTCTTCTCGTCTTCTTATCTCGTTATCTGGTTGGCACTTATAAGCTTCCGTACGCTCGCGGCGCTAAAGAGCTAGTGAAATTTTAGCAATCATCGCTAAATCGCTCGCAAACTAAAATTCATCGTTAGATCTCGGATATTTTGTTTTGAGATGGAGTTTGCATTTCACTAAGGCCATCGCAATTAGCAACAACAAAAAGTAAGCTTAATATTCATGAATGAGCTAATCGGAAATTTTATAGCCAAAATATGAAGAAATCGGCATTATTATTATTATTATTATTATTATTATTATTATTATTATTTTGGATGGCATGGCTCCGTAATGTTTAATTTTTTGTAGGTGACGGCCTCCTAATTAATTTGCCATATATGGCTAGATGGCTATGTCTACATCATCTTTTTCTTTAGCTCTTTAGCACCGCGTACGCACACATGGTGTACGAAAATTAGTTTCGAGAGAGTTCAGGGATCTCGTCATCTGATCATCTCTTCTAAAGGATGTCGACATGATGAGATCTGAATCTTGTTATCTGATCATCTCTCCTAAAGGATGTCGACATGATTAGATCCGAGAGCTTGCCATCTGATCATCTCTTCTAAAGGATGTCGACATGATGAGATCTAATATCTTTTCATCTGATCATCTCTTATAAAGGATGTCGACATAATGAGATCCGGGATCTTGTCACCTGATCATCTCTTCTATAGGATGTCGACATGATGAGATCCGGGATCTTATCATCTTTGCTAAAGGATGTCGACATGATGAGATCCGAGAGCTTGCCATCTGATAATCTCTTCTCAAGGATGTTGATGTGATGAGAACCGAGATCTAGTCATCTCATCATCTCATCTATAGGATGTCGACATGATGAGATCCGGGATCTTGTCATCTGATCATCTCTTCTAAAGAATGTCGACATGATGAGATCTGGGATCTCGTCATCTGATCATCTCTTCTGAAGAATGTCGACATGATGAGATCCGAGATCTCGTCATTTGATCATCTCTTCGAAAGGATGTCGACATGATGAGATCCGGGATCTTTTCATCTGATCTTTTCGCTCGTAAGATGTCGACTTCCCAAAATAATTATCTCAACATCTGGGTGGCACTTTTAAGCTTCCATAACCGGTATAACGATCTTGCCAATTATCAATTAACGAACCACGTAGACGTAAAAGTTAGACGTCATGACTTATGTCTGTAATTTGACATGACATCGATCAAGTAGGTCTAGGCCTACATAAAAGTATTCAAATTCAATAAGCACCGGAAATGGGCTTACTTGCGCTGCGCAGATGCGCGCTATTTACACGTACAGCGCGTAGTAATCCGTTGGTACTAGCTTGGTCTACCACCACTTGGTCTAATCATCTCCACGTGGTCTAACTTCATTTTGTCTACAACCAGTTTGTCTACTTACCATTTCGTCTAATTTCCATTTGGTGTAATAACCAATTCGTCTAATACACAGTTTGGCTAAACCCATTAAGTCTAAAACCCATTTGGGCTAATTTTAGCTTCGGCTAATTTTCACTTCGTCTATTTCCAAATACTCTAACAGTCATTTTGTCTACAAGCCACATAGTCTCGTATCCATTCGGCCTACACCTGCTTTGGCTAATACCATATGGTCTACCTATCATTTGGTCCAATTCCCTTTAGTCTAGTAACCAGTTGGGCTACTTATCATGTAGTCTAACTGTCATATGGTCTAATGACCATTTGGTCTTATATCCAATTCGTCTAATAACCAGTTAGGCTACTTATCCTTTGGTCTAATTTTATCATAGTCCAATGACCATTTGGTGCAATTAATATTTATTCTTCTGGCAAGTATCGTAACAGGCCCATGTGGGGCCCATATGGGCATCATCCGGCCCATCCGGGCCATCTGGGCAAAAGGGAACCCATATAAATCCCATATGTATCCCTTGTGGGACCCATATGGGTTAACCCATTTTGAGATCTACTTGGGCCAGCCCATATGGGAACCATATGGGACAAGACTGGGAAAACCCATATGGGAATGACATGTAAATGCCCATATGGGTATCATATGGGAATAAGCTGGGCAAACCCATCTGGGAAACATCTGTAAATGCCCATATGGGTATCATATGGGAATAAGCTGGGCAAACCCATCTGTGAAACATATTCAAATGCCCATATGGGTATCATATGGGAATAAGCTGGGCAAACCCATATGGGAAACATTTGTAAATGCCCATATGGGTATCATATGGGAATAAGCTGGGCAAACCCATCTGGGAAACATATATATTTGCCCAAATGGGCATCCTATGGGAATAAAATGGGCAAAACCATATGGGAAATATTTGTAAATGCCCAAATGGGTATCACATGGGAGTAAGCTGCGCAAACCCATCTGGGAAACATATATATTTGCCCATATGGGTATCATATGGGAATAAGCTGGGCAAACCCATCTTGGAAACATATATATTTGCCCGAATGGGTATCATATGGAAATAAGCTGGGCAAACCCATCTGGGAAACATCTGTTAATGCCGATATGGGTATTACATTGGAATAAAATGGGCAAACCTATATGGGAATGACATGTAAATGCCCATATGGGTATTACATGGGAATAAACTGGGCAAACCAATATGGGAAAGACATGCAAATATCCACATGGGTATCATATGGGAATATGCTTGGCAAACCCAAATGGGAAAGACATGTAAATGCCCATATGGGTATCACATGGGAGTAAGCTGGGCAAACCCATCTGGGAAACATATATATTTGCCCAAATGGGTATCATATGGGAATAAGCTGGGCAAACCCATCTGGGAAACATATATATTTGCCCAAATGGGTATCATATGGGAATAAACTGGGCAAACCGATATGGGAATGACATGTAAATGCCCATATGGGTATTATATGGGAATAAACTGGGCAAACCGATATGGGAATGACATGTAAATGCCCATATGGGTATCACATGGGAGTAAGCTGGGCAAACCCATCTGGGAAACATATATATTTGCCCAAATGGTTATCATATGGGAATAAACTGGGCAAACCGATATGGGAATGACATGCAAATGCCCATATGGGTATTACATGGGAATAAACTGGGCAAACCGATTTCGGAATGACATGTAAATGCCCATATAGGTATCATATGGAAATAAGCTGGGCAAGCCCATTTGTGAAACATATTCAAATGCCCATATGGGTATCATATGGGAATAAGCTGGGCAAACCCATCTGGGAAACATATGTAAGTGCCCATATGGGTATCATGTCGGAATAAGCTGGGCAAACCCATATGGGAAACATTTGTAAATGCCCATAAGATATCATATGGAAATAATCTGGGCAAACCCATCTGGGAAACACATTTCAATACCCATATGGGTATCATATGGGAGTATGCTGGGCAAACCCTTCTGGGAAACATATGTAAATGCCCATATCATAATTGGAATAAGCTGGGGAAACCGATATTGGTTTGACATGTAAATGCCCATATGGGTATTACATGGGAATAAACTGGGCAAACCGATATGGAAATGACATGTAAATGCCCATATTGGTATTACATGGGAATAAACTGGGAAAACCAATATGGGAAAGACATGCAAATGCCACATGGGTATCATATGGGAATATGCTGGGCAAACCCATCTGGGAAACATATGTAAATACCCATATGGGTATCATGTGGGAATAATGTATCATTCCACCTCCCCGTGTGGAGGCTTTTTTAAAGCCTCCTTAAAATGAATAATACACATTTTTATCATAAATTGACCCCAAATTAATTCGATAATGTTCTTAAATTTGATAGAACGAATTCCTTAAAGTTATCTCACATTAATGTTCGATCTTTGTCTAAAAAGTTTGAAGCTTTTAAATTATTGTTTGAAGATTGTATTCATACAAGGTTTGATGTTATTGGTATGTCTGAGGTATGTAATGTGACCAACAAGTCAATATTCGGTATAGAAGGATATTCTCTTGAAGTAAATTGTCGCCCCAGCGATTCAAGAGGAGGGGGAGTTGGAGCATACGTCAGTACATCACTAAAGTACAGGTGTTTGGAATATAGCATTAATCATGCAGAATCCCTTTGGTTAGAAATCAATATTACAGATGATATAAAAGTTACAGTTGGGATAATCTATAGAAAACCTAATACTAATGTGAAGGAATTTCAAAATGGTTTGTTGAGTGTGTTAGAAAAATGTAAAGTAGATCAACATAAGTGTGCTCTTCTGGGCGACTTCAATATTAATTCTTTGGGTGAAGATGACGCTGTCGAGGAGTTTCTCACATCATTGCAATGCATAAGATTGGATCAATTGAATCAATCACCAACAAGGGTAACAAAAGATTCCTCTACATTATTAGATCACATATATTCAAATATCAACACATCTGAAATTCACTCAGGTATAATACAATCGGATGTGTCTGATCATTTCCAGTTTTTGCAATTTTCAAGAACATATCGAAAGTGAAGTCTAATAAAAAAGTAATTCGGTATAGATGTTATAAAAGATATGATATAGGAACTTTCAAAGAAGATCTTGGTACTTTGAACTGGGTAACAGTATTTACATCAAAAGATATCAACACAGCTTATTCTAATTTTTGCATTTCTTTCTCGAACATATGTAATAAACATGCACCGTTGGTTACTAAGCAGTTAGGAAAGAGAAAGGCTGCTAAGAAGCCATGGATATCTCGAGGGATCATGAAATCGATTCGTGTGAAACACACAATGTATGTCAAAGTTATTAAATCAGATCATCGTCAGGATCTTGTGGATAAGTACAAAAAAGTATAGAAATGTACTGACCACTATACTAAAAAATGCGAAAAGGAATTACTACTGCAATTTGTTAAATAATAATAAGAATGACACAAATAAGACATGGGCTATAATCAATGAGTTGTTAGCTGGTAAATATAGATCAGGTGGAAGTGTTGAGGTGGACAGACTTGTCAAGCAGGTTCATGGAAAATGTGAGCAACTGACATCTGTGTCTGACATTGTTAATGAATTTAATGACTTCTTTGTGAACATTGGACCAGATTTAGCTGATGAATTGCCAAATGGAGCTATAACATATGGTGAATATTTGGGACAAAATACTGAGCATTCTCTATTTTGGAAACCAATAACTGCGGTCGAAGTTAGAACTCAATTATTGTTACTAGATACAAAAAAAGCTTGTGGTCACGATAATATTCCAGGAAAATTAATTAAAGATAGTGTTCCTTATATATCACATCCACTGGCATATATTTTTAACTTATCATTAGAGACTGGGAAGGTTCCGGATGAAATGAAAATTGCAAAGGTTACTCTTCTTCATAAAAAAGGCTCGAGAGAGGATCCAGGTAACTATAGACCCATATCGGTTCTACCTGTCTTAGGTAAAATATTTCAAAAAATAATAAATATCAGATTAATACAGTTTTTATAAACAAATGATGCTTTCTATTACCATCAGTACGGTTTTCAGAAGAAATATAGTACCAAATTGTCATTAATCAATTTGATAAATGCAATTTTGAAGTCTATAGATGAGGGGAAAGTTACCCTTGGTGTTTTCATTGATTTTAAGAAAGCTTTCGACACCATTAATCATGATATACTTTTAGGTAAACTCTCAATTACGGCATTCGAGGGTTACCACTTGAATTGTTAAAAAACTATCTTAGTAACAGATTTCAGTTTGTTCAATGTGGACAAACATTATCCAAAAAGAAAGAGATAAAATGTGGTGTTCCACAAGGATCAGTACTAGGGCCAACTTTATTTTTGATCTACATAAATGATTTGCCTTCAGTAAGTGAGTATTTCAATTTTCGGTTGTTTGCCGACGATTCGAACCTTTTCCATACTTTTACAGCTGACCAGGTCGAAATTGATGCAGATGAAGTGAATGACAACATACAGAAGATACGAAACTGGTGCATAGCCAATAAACTTACAATAAACTCAATGAAAACTAATTTCATGCTAATAAGTAGCAGGAGGGAAAAAATAGGTATGAATGGTAAATTGAAAATAGCTGGTGAGGAAATCAAAGAAGTTGATGTTGCCACTTTTGTTGGAATCAACATTGATAAACATCTGTCTTGGAATAATCACATTTGTTTTGTAAATCAGTGCATAAGAAAGAAAGTTGGAGTGATATTTAGGTTGCGACATTTTGTACCCAGGCGCACTTTAATACTGCTATATAAAGCCTTTATACAACCACACATTACCTACGGAATAGAAGTGTGGGGAAGCACTTATAAGACTAGCCTAAGAAGCATATTGTATTCACAGAAAATGGCGGTCCGTGCTATAACATTCAGTGAACATTCAGTATATGTAAATATCATTGTATGTAAAAAAAATGTATTGTAATTAAACGTTGTTGGTGGTAAATAAATCAAATCAATCAATCAAGCAGGGCAAACCCTATGGGAAAGTCATATGAATGCCCATATGGATATCACATGGTAAATAAGCTGCATGGGCAATCCCATCTGGGGAAACATATATCAATACCTATATGGGTATCATATGGGAATAAGCTGGGCAAACCCGTCTGGGAAACAAAAGTCAATGCCCATATGGGAGTAAGCTGGGCAAGTCCATATGAGTATGATATTCCAAAGTCAAAATGGACGTCATTTTGAAATGACCTGGGCAAACCCATATTTTAAAATATGTAAACCCCAATGTGGGTATCATTATTGGAATAATCTGGGCGAAACCATATGGGTTAGAGGTGTAAATCATAAGTTGGGTAAACCCAAATTCTTGAGGGGTAAATTCTTCTGACAAAAACTGATCAGCATACTATTAAAGATCTATATTGTACACATTTGCGAACTGAATTCATATTTTGTTGTCATTATACTGGCCCTAACTTATCAAACGGTAATTAATCAATGCAGACCTAAAGAATGTGAGTAGTACATAAGAGAAAATGAAAGCACCTCCCAACCCCCATGAGCACTGACCCCTAGTACAAATGGTTGAGTCCACTTTTCAAAACCTGCACCATCTTTTGAGGAAACGGTATTCCATTGCTACTACCTACGAAGGAAGCACTACATGTCCACCTTCCTGCTTTGAAGGTAAGCTGCATTATATCTTATCGTTTCTTTCTAAATTCCATTTTCTCTTTGATATTGTTTATTAATTTAAAAGTACATGTATAGCCTGAGATGTACCATCCAGTGAAATTTTCTGGTTCATGACTGTCTTTTGTGGGATTATTATGAGTGAATTGATAGAGAAATGTTAATTTAGTTGAGTTACCCGTTTACCTTATCTAAATACTCCCATTGTTTAAGTTGCAAGGCCCAAGAGGAAAGAAGTATGCCTGGGTCATATCGTTCACCTACCGCGTGATAGTATACATTCCGTACTGGTCTGTTTATAACTCCTTGGTTTAACTATGTGGTCTGGCTTTCCATGTATATGGGCTAAGAAATCAAAATCATTTCACTAGGCAAGTGTGTATCGAGCACATAATTATGCAGCTTCAATTTCAAGACAAGATAAATGTCATAGTTTATTATGTCATAATAATGTTATTGTTGGCTTCATGTGAGGAGCAACTGCCATAAATGAATAATTGATGTGCCATCCCTTACAAAAATATCCTGTGGTATTCCTGTGGTATTTCTGTGGTACTTTATAATACCACAGAAAATACCACAGGGATGAAGAGGTACCACACATAAGCATGTGGTACTGCAGAGGTGTAGCCTGTGGTACCCATGTGGTATGAAAAATACCATAAGAAATACCACAAAGAAAAACTATACCACAAAAATACCATACAGCAGTGCTGTGGTATTTATATAGTACAGTGTAATACCACAGAAAATACCACAGGGATGAAAAGGCCCACACAGATTCCTGTGGTACTGCAGAGGAGTATAGCCTGTGGTACATACTTGGAACTAAAAATACCACAGGGATGAAAAGGCCCACACAGATTCATGTGGTACTGCAGAGGAGTATAGCCTGTGGTACATACTTGGAACTAAAAATACCACAGGGATGAAAATGCCCACACAGATTCCTGTGGTATGTGTCGCCTGTGGTACCCATGTGGTACCCATTTACCCACAGGAAATACTACAAAGAAAATTTACCACAGAAATATCATACAACAGTGCTGTACTGTTGTACAGTGTGACAAGGCTGTAAGAGATACCATACAGATTCCTGTGGTGCTGCAGAGGAGTAGCCTGTGGTACATACTTGGACCTAAAATACCACAGGGATGAAAAGGCCCACACAGATTCCTGTGGTATACTGCAGATATGATCGCCTGTGGTAGCCATGTGGTAAAAGAAATACCACAGGAAATACTACAAAGAAAAATGTACCACAGAAATATCATACGACAGTGCTGTGTTATTTATGATTTATGTGGTATCTATTACAGCCGTGTACACTGTACCACATAAATAACACAGCACGTACTGTTGTATGATATTTCTGTGGTACATTTTTCTTTGTAGTACATGTATTTCCTGTGGTATTTCTTTTACCACATGACTACCACAGGCGATCACATCTGCAGTACCACAGGAATCTGTGTGGGCCTTTTCATCCCTGTGGTATTACACTGTACTATATACAGTTAACAACAAAATTATTCATACCCCTTGGAAAATTCTAGTTTTTTGCATTTTTCCTAAAAATGAATGGTTAACTGAATTTAATTGCACATCACATGAATGCATTTAGTTATCATCTGCAAATGAATGCTGTTTCTGGTTTCACCTCATTTGCATAACAACAGAAAAGGTGAATTATCCAAACTGGGTGATGTTCAAAATTATTCATACCCTTGGTGATCTATTGACTTTGTCAATCAGTATGAATCCAGTTCTTGTGATTAATGCTTGTAACACTTTCTTCACACTGTCACAATGCTTCTGGAGGTCTCTACTGAGATATCAGGCCAATACCTGGTCTCCAATGGCCCAATCTCCTTGAGGATGTTGTCCACATATGCCATCACCTGGTCTTCAGGGGATTCGATGGATTTAAAGCAGATTTTGTGTTTGCAGGTGGTGTAGTTTTAGACGTCATGAGGATAGGACTATGATATTGATATTTTCGTTAATATTCCTTACATTTTAATGACAATTCTGTATCTAAGTTGAAACAAAGCACTCTTCCTGGAGAGACTTCCCTAGAGTCATTCACTGTTGCACTGTCAAGGGAAGGTATTTCCTGATACTTTTGTTCCATTATGTTTAGGGAGGCCATGGTAGTTGTCTAAAGGTTGGATGGTGCCAATTTTATCAGTTTATTCAGTTACACTGATTGACTTATGGACACCTGCAAGTGGGTACTCTAGTGAAGCTTAAAATACTGATCTTTATGTTCCAGGGCACTGTCAAACTGGTAGCATTTTGTGCACTGCAGCTGGTATCATGGAGGGCATATGGTATAAATTTGGTTTACATTCATTTTGATATCAAGGATTGTAGCTTTCATACCAAAGATACAAAGAATATACCATATGAAGATTGATATACAGTAACAGTCAATGTGGGATGTGTATGGTACTCAAAGGTTACATACTGTTATTCATGGTGACCTGACGTTAGAGTCATGAAATGACTTTAATATCACCAACATGGCCTTCCTGAGCACTCTGATTAAGAATGGGGCCAATGAATAAAGGTGAACCCTCCCACAGGCAGTGCAAAAGGGAAGGGCTCTTCAGGAATGGTGCTTTGCTTCATAAGTAGATACAGAATTTTCATTAAAATGCATGGAATAAATGACTGAAAATTTCAATATCATAGTCCTGTCATCATGAAGTCGATAACTGCATCACCTGTAGGACACGAAATCTAATGAACTCCCTGAAGGTCAGGTGAAGGCATGTGTGGACACATCCTCAAGGAGATTGAGCTATTGGAGAACAGGTACTGGCCTGAAATCCCAGCATAGACCCCTCCGGAAGCCTTGTGACGGTGTATTATTATAATAAAGTGAATTACAAGCATTAATCACAAGGATCGGATTCATACTGATTGACAAAGTCAATAAATCACCAAGGGTATGAATAATTTTGAACATCGCCCAGTTTGGATAACTCACTTTTTCTATTGTTATGCAAATGAGGTGAAACCGGAAACGGCATTCATTTGCAGATGATAACTAAATGTATTCAAGTGATGTGCAAGTAACTTCATTTAACCATTCATTTTTAGGAAAAATGCAAAAAACTAGAATTTTCCAAGGGGTATGAATAATTTTGTTGTTAACTGTATATACCACAGCACTGCTGTATGGTATTTTTGTGCTATAGTTTTTCTTTGTGGTATTTCCTATGGTATTTTTCATACCACTGTACTATATAAATAACACAGCACCGCTGTATGGTAATTTGTGGTATAGTTTTTTCTTTGTGGTATTTCCTATGAAATTTTTCATACCCTCAGAAGATGCCTCAGAATGAATAGCTCGAAACACATTGAATTATTTCAATCAGTTAGTGAATTCTGAACACTTTAGTATGTTTAATATCAGGGGCCTGTAACATTTATAAAGATACAATAAATCTTACAATCAATTGTAACTCTTTAGTACATGGTTTGCCATAGACTTACGATTGATCAATCGTAAGATTGAGTTATCTCTTTATGTTACGGGCCCCAAATTAAAGTGCTATTAAGCATCAATACCATCGCGACGCATAGGCCTATTGATTACCAACATATTACATTTCATTGCAAAATGGTCTGAATCTAATAGACTATGCACAAGCAACTGCACACACACACAGACACACACATGTATTGGTACACCGGTACACACCATAGAGTTGAGTTCTATGTATAACTCTATGGCAGACACTTTGGCAGACATATTTGGCAATATACCAGCTGTTACATTAACGCGGTCTTTGCATGCATGCAGTTCGGGCATGCGCAGCTAGCTAGAGATTCAAATGATCTACAACAGCCAGTGATTGCAAGTGAAAGGCAGAACATGTGCCTACAAGATTTCTGGATTATAAACTTCATTTCAAAGGTGAGCAATGGCAATGTATTTTATGAAGTAATAGCAATTCATTTAATATTATTCACTTTCTTGATGGGTATTTTTGTACTGAGCATCACTCGACAGTTGATGAGTGAGAGTAATGAATGAAGGTTTAAGTACTTAAGACAGTTAAGCTTGTAGTTCCACCTATTCATATACATGTATTCGTTGTTTTTGTCCTATGGTGGGTATCCTTCCTGCATGCATGTTTCATAAATCAAATAAGCGATGCTACGTTATTTTATGAGTAGATAGACCTATAGTGTCCCTGAAAAGAGCCAAAATTATTCAAACATTATGTAGAGGCTGCATGGCCGGCGGGGGGGGGGGGGGGGGGGGGGGGGGGGAGTTGCATCTGATCATCCGGTGCATAAATTTTGTTAGATGTATCAAATTTAATGACGAATCCGGAGGATCTAATAAAATTTACTTTGCAATAGTTGCTCAGGAAGACATTTTCTGAAAATATTTTGATGTTTTCTTGCAAGAATGTTGTGAAATTAAATAAAAAGAATGATTTAAATATGTAGATATGAACAAAAACATTTCATTACAACTTTGATAATGATATTTGGAAATGGGAAGATGATGCATTCTTTTTTCTTCTGCCATTGTGTAAATTAAATTGACACTTTCTTTTTTAATTGTTCATTTTCTTTTATCTGCATGGCAGGAAAGATGGCATTTTGTTCAGTCTGAGGCTCGGCAGAATCAAACTTATGTCTAAGGGATTGGACCTGAGCGAAGCGTTCTGCCTACATGTACATGTAGGTACGTGAGGAATTCGGCGAGCATGTCTTAGCTGCGTTAGTAAGAGTGGATCTGTGGGCACGTGCTTGGGCTCAGAGGAGTACTTATATGTAGCAGCATGTGTGACTCGTACGTACATGTTTAGAATCATTCATATAAGATTAGCTTGTCATTTGCTAGTCTTTATAATGACACTTTAAATTTCTGAGATAATGTCAAGTCATAATGTAAATGTCTTATCTATTTGACAAGCCTTTTTTAATTTACTTTTTACTTGTCTCCTCAAAAAAGTGGACTTGGAAGTCAGATTACAAAAATGATTTTAAAAATGTATTCTTCTGTTGGGGCAATGTATGAAATTTGCATAGTTATGAAAATACATGTATCATAAGAATAGGGGAATATCTTTGGGAAATCCTCACTTTTGAACATGAAACTGAAACAATAATGTAGGTGACATTTAAAAAACAGAAATACTATTGAAGACTTTACTCTTACTCAGAGCCCTGCAGTATCCTTGATCATGAGAAGAAGAGACTGATAATGTACATGTTATACTTGTACTTGTTATACTTAACAATTAGCCACTTGTGTATTCTTTCAAAATTGTAATCAAGAGGAAAACTGTGTTCTTCTAAACAAGAGACAATATTTCAGATATGTGTTAGTTGTGTATTTTTTAGATTATAGTCATGTCCATTCATAGGAATGTAACTGCTGTCCTCATGAAAGTAGCATTTTTAACTGAGAAATGACCAGTAACAAAATTTTTCAATGAGTCCCTCAACTCTCTAGTGAGCGTGTGTGAAGAACATTTTATTTGACCAAGTTTATGAGTGAGCACACATCAAAAGAAACTGTCGCTCTTCAAAATTCACAATGGTCTCTTCATAAGCTCATTGTACCAAGAATTTTTGGTACAATGAGCTTTTGAAGAATGTTCTTCACACATGCTAGCTAGAGAGTTTTGTACTCATGACTTATTTCATTGAAGTCTTGTGCATCTTTTCGGACAGAAAAAAAAGAATGTTTCAAAAGTATTATGGCGGTATTCATGAACTGTACTATTCAACTTTCATTATAATCATTAAATCAAACTGTAACATGGGAGCCTGGAACTGGCCTCCAAATTGGAAAATTTGCAGAGGACTTTGGTAGTTCTCAACTACTCATCGAGCATAATTTCATGTAGGTGTAAGATGCCAAAAGGGGAGCTCCTCAACAAATGTTGAACTTCAATGTCTTCTGAATTCAGGTTTTAGTGCTACATTCATTCTTGGAGCTTTTTTTTTTTCTCATTCCTGAATTAACTCAATACTGCCTCCCTTTTTTCCATGTAGTATCTGTTCAGGGATTTGAATCATATGTTACTAGTGTTTCAAAGTTAATTTCTTTACAGTTACGGGTCAATTTTACTTCAATACTTTACCTGCCTTTTACCTTGAGAGTGTGTACCACACAAACATTTATTCAGGTACACTCTGTATTTATTGCATGGCGACATGTTTTTATTATATATCTATCTTAAATGAAACTTATAAGTTCCTCAAGAATTTGTAAGTGTATATCAGCAAAGTTTATATACTTTTCCTATTTCTTTTTTTAAAGAGAGAGAATATCTGCAAATGCTTGAGGGACTTACAAGTTGTGCAGAGTTTAAATATCAGTATACACGTAGCAGTTTATATATGTATATTTCCTTTTATTAAAAGTGAAGGAATTTGTTCCTTAACTTGCAATTTCCACTTTCATTATATGTAGTAAAACGTGTTGGTCTTTAGTATTCTGATGGGATCATGCTTGATGGTGAATTATTTTGTGAATGTGGTAATACAGTGCAAGTCACAATTCTTCTACCTGTTAACCTGCAAGCGCTGAATTCAATAGATATGGTCCGGTGATCCCACTGTGATCCTATTGTGATAAGCTTTTGCAGGTTAACATGTAGAAGAAGAATTGTGACAGGCACTGTACTTGGCAAAACCGCACACCAGTAGCATGCATCAGTACCAAACAGAAAACCCACACAGTAGTATGACAGAGCGATACCACAGAGTATCACATATTGACACCGGCACAAGACTTCCACACAGCAATACCACATAGGAGTACCACAGAGCTTTACCACAGAGGAGTACCACACATCTATACCACAGTGGAGTACCATACAGCTATACCACAGGGGAATACCAAATAGCAGTACCACAGGAGTACCTCACAGCAATACCACAGACGAGTACCACACAGCAATACCACAGATGAGTAGCACACAGTAATACCACAGGGGAAACTACAGAGCAATACCACACAGGGTAATACTACAGAAATACCACAGAGAAGTACCACACAGCAATACTACAGAGGAGTACCGCAAAGCAATACCACAAGGGAGTACCACATAGTAATACCATATGAGAGTAGCTGTGTGGTACTCTCATATTCAGTATGGTATTTTTGTGTGGTACTTCTCTGTGGTATTGGCCTATGTCCAAAGATGAACTCAGGTATTGCTGTGTGGTACATCTGTGTGGTACTGGTTTGCGGTACTGCTATGCGGTATGTGGTAAACATCTGTGGTATTGCCCAATGGTATACCACAGGAATTGCTATGTGGTACAGCTTTGTGGTACTGCTGTGTGGTACAGCCATGTGGTACTGCTGTGTGGTACAGCCATGTGGTACTGCTGTGTGGTACAGCCATGTGGTACAGCCATGTGGTACTGCTATGTGGTATTGCTGTGTGGTACAGCTATGTGGTACTGCTATGTGGTACAGCCATGTGGTACTGCTATGTGGTACATCCATGTGGTATTGACGTGATTTGTGTGGTATATGTCCCAAAATACCACATGTATTGCTGTGTGGTACAGCCATGTGGTACTGCTGTGTGGTACAGCCATGTGGTACAGCCATGTGGTACTGCTATGTGGTACAGCCATGTGGTACTGCTATGTGGTATTGCTGTGTGGTACAGCTATGTGGTACTGCTATGTGGTACAGCCATGTGGTACTGCTATGTGGTACAGCCATGTGGTATTGACGTGATTTGTGTGGTATATGTCCCAAAATACCACATGTATTGCTGTGTGGTACAGCCATGTGGTACTGCTGTGTGGTACAGCCATGTGGTACAGCCATGTGGTACTGCTGTGTGGTACAGGTGTGTGGTATTGACGTGATTTGTGTGGTATATGTCCCAAAATACCACATGTATTGCTGTGTGGTACTGGCATGCGGTATTGCTTTGTGGTATTGTTTTGTGGTATTAACATGTGGTAATGGGCCCGGGGTTCTGTGGTATTTTCTATGTGGTAATCCCGTGTGGTATTTATGTGTGGTACTTCTATGTGGTAAATGTCCCCAAAAACCACAGGAATTTCCCTATGGTATATCCTATGGTATATCCTGTGGTAACGTTGTGTGGTATACCACAGAAAATTTTTGTAAGGGATAACTACCATTGTCAAAATATACAGATGATCTTGATATGTTTATAAAGTTGCTTTTCTTGCACTCTATTTCTCTCCCCTCCCCTTATTTCTGTATCAGTGTTGTAGCTTTATTCCATACACCATTTCATTTTCTGCTTATTTTCTTGTTATTTCCCTTACTTTGCATGGGTCAATATTGTCCATATTTCTATATGTTTTCTTTTTTCCTTTTCCTTTTTTTATTTTTTTTGAGGGGGGACCCGACTCTCTTTGATTTTTTTTTTTTTTTTTATGGAAACGGCATGAATGATGTCTCGTATATGTGGTTTATATATACATGTATATATAGAGAGAGAGAGTGAGAGAGGGGGAAGGGGAGGGGAGGGGAGAGAGAAAGAGAGAGAAAGAGCTAACATTTAGATTTGCTTTTTTTTAAATATCTGCATTGGTAATAAAAAATTGTAGCATATTTGCAAATTTCACTATCTACAAAAGTTTAATATTGTAAATATGCTAGTGTAATATTTTTTGTGAAATTTGTTACATGTACATATATCTCACTCTGTCGTTTCAGATCCAGCAAATAGACGAGAAAAACAACAACGGTACTAGGAAACAGCATAAGCAGTATAAAAAACTAAAAAAAAAGAAACGTATTTTTTTTTTAGATGGACAAAATGAAGAAGACTTCTGGCACGTTTTAAGATTATATCCAAACTGGATGAAGCTGTTAAGGTGGCACCATAAGTAGTACCTGCAGGAAAAATGTTTCCAGTACTCGGAACTGAAGAAATTTTTACTATGAATACTATGAAGGCCGGGAGGACTCCTTTCAACATGCCCTGGTCGTGTATGCATCTCAACTATGGGGGAATGCACAATCAACTGATGAACAAAAACCGCAGCTTCATTAGATGATGACCAGTAATTTGAATAATTATAAGGAAGTGACAGATGGAAACAACCTTATCTTTTGCATAGCATGATGTCATTGTGATAACAAATACTGCATATTAATTATCTTTAATGTATGCATGGTGAAGGAGGAGACTGATTTAGATACAGTGATGGCCTAGAGATTACAACTGGAGGAGAAAGTCTATTGTATATCAATTCATTCTACTTCTGACCGCCGTTCTGTTATTTGATGAATTCGCCAACTGGGCTTTTGGGTATTAAAATATTACTTACTCAGCTCTTTGTGATTTGATACATGCATTTCTGAAAGAACAATCTGAACTCATGCGACTTGACACTGAAATGCACGTTACGAAGGAACTAATGGCGAAAAATGGATATTGTGAAATTGTTTCGGGGTATCGCCTTAACCATGCCACTGGTAGCGGCATGCTATAGATGCGGAGTCGACCCTTCCCAACAGATGCATATTTGTTTTCAATAGTGAGAAGGAGCCGTGATATAAACTACATGTACCTAACCAATACAATATTCCATTATTTATTATTTTCACAATGTGTTTTTCTTTTAAGTTTGTTTTAAGAGAGTTGCCAAGGCTATTGATATATGCATTTCTAAACTCATGCGGCTTGACATTGAACCCCACTAGCCAGCACGTTACGAAAGAAACTAATGGCGAAAAATGGATATTGTGAAATTGTTTCGGGGTATCGCCTTAACCATGACACATGTAGTGGCAAGCTATAGATCCGGAGTCGACCCTTCCCAACAGATCCATATTTTTTCAGTAGTGCGAAGGAGCCGTAATATAAACTACCTAACCAATACAATATTCCATTATTTATTATTTTCACAATGTTTTTTTTTTTAAGTGAGTTGCCGAGGCTGTTCTTTACAAATTGTACTTACAGTATATAAACACACTTCCAATACCATGTGATGTGTCACAAAATGAATTGTATGAGAAATGATTCCATCAAAATTCCATTATCATTTTTAATGCTAGACTCCTAAGCTTAATTTACTTCAATAATGTATGTCGTTGCATATCCCCAAGCTTAAAATGAAAAATCTCCAGTTCTTTTTGTAAGATGAACATTATGGTGGTTAATTGATTGATAGTTTATTTAACCTGACAGCTAAGAAAGCAAGTTAGCGTATGTTTGTAAGCAAGCAACCGGGGGAAAGAAAGCTTTTTGTCCTATTCTCGAGGATTTGGATTAATTCCTTACCAACTACACAGTATTAATTTCTAATATTAAAATGGTTTACTTTTAAATATGATTACTTACTATTTAATGGGTAAAACTATGTAGAAATAAGTGAATACATGTTTGCATGAATGGGATTGATGGGGTACTTCATGGAAATCTAATTACTGCTATGGAGTAAATTTCATGGGCATGTACGAATAAGTGAAAATATATTTGCAGATCAATATAAAATACATGTATGTCGTTGCCTATTCCCAACTTAAAAGTAAAATTCCCCAGTGATTTTTGATGAACATATCATTTATAGATGCATATTTATAATAAAGAAGGTTTACTTTGATAATCTAATTACTACTCTGGAGTAAATTTATTGGGTATGTAGCAATAAGTGAATACATGTCAGCGTGAATGGGTTTGGTGGGGGTACTTCATATATAGGCATGCTCAGATATTTGTTGACCGCGCAAACAGGTCTGTTTTCAAGACAAAATTCCACAGGCAATGCTCATTATTTGTGACATACATGTATGTACACAGGTTGCATGGCAGGTCACCGGCAACTTATATTTCAAGTACCCCCATTTTTCTTTTTAATGTTGTTGTTTTTTGTACTGGCACAGCTGTGGTGAGAGGCTGATGATGATTGCATGATGATCAAGTAGTCTTTGTGTCCCATGTCTTTCCTTAAAAACGATTTAGGATTTGTCCCCTTGTATCGATTGAATAGACCAATATAGGCATATTGTAAATCTCAGTTGCTAAATTATGTCGGGCCCATGAGGGGCCCATGGGGGAACGCAATATATGGGATCAATCATACTGTTCCCACATATTACCCAGATGGGCCCCAGATTAAACCCATATGGGTCCCCTATGGGCCTTGTGTGCAAAATATTATGGGGCCCCATATGGGCATTCCAGGGTGGGACCCATATGGGATAGCCCATATTTTTCCAACGTATTTCCCACATTTATACCCAAATTGGACCCAGGCTTAACCCATATTAGCCATATGGGACGGCCCTTATGGGCCCCATATGGGCCTTGGGTGCAAAATCTTATGGGGCCCATATGGGCATTCCCGTGTGCGACCCATATGGGATAGCCCATATTTTACCCACATATTGCCCACATTTATACCCAGATGGGCCCCAGGCTGAACCCGTATAGGCCATCTGGGATGGCCCATATGGGACCCACATGGGAATTGGGTGCAAAATTTTATGGGGCCCATATGGGCATTCCCATGTGGGACCCATATGGGCGAGCCCATATTTTACCCACATATTGCCCATATTTATACCAGATGGGCCCCAGAACGAACCCATATTGGCCATCTTGGATGGCCCATATGGAACCCACATGGGCCTTGGGTGCAAAATCTTATGGGACCCATATGGGCATTCCCGTGTGCGACCCATATGGGCGAGCCCATATTTTACCCACATATTGCCCATATTTATACCAGATGGGCCCCAGAACGAACCCATATTGGCCATCTGGGATGGCCCATATGGAACCCACATGGGCCTTGGGTGCAAAATCTTATGGGACCCATATGGGCATTCGCGTGTGCGACCCATTTGGGATAGCCCATATTTTACCCACATATTGCTCACATAATATGTTTTGATAGCTGTCAAAACTTTTTCAAACCTTGGTAATTGACTTTTAAATTTAGCTGATTTTTTTTTCTTACTGTCATTTCTGGGACGGCCAACAAAATGACGCACAGTGTTAATGGTGGGTGCGTAGACGAAAAGGGAATAGCCCAACAGGCAATTAGCCTTAGTGATAATTAGAAAAAGTGATGTTTAAACAAATTGGCATTTAGACCAATTGACAATTAGACTTAATGGAAAATGGACTAAATGAAAGTTAGACCAACTGCATATTAGACCATATAAATGCCATATAGACCAAATGGATACTAGACCAAGTGGACTTTAGACGAAATGCCTGTAGACCAACTAGTTTTAGACTGACTCGGAATTAGAGAAACTGACACTAGACGAATTGGTAGTAGACCAAGTAACACCAAAATAAAGTAGACGAAATGGTATTTAGACCAAATTATAATTAGACCAAGTGATAATTAGCCCAAGTGGTCATTAGACCTTCTGGTTATTAGACCAAGTGAAAATTAGACCAAATGAAGAGTGGACCATAAGGGTTTAGCCCGAATGAAGGTAGCCCATATGGAAATTAGACCAAGTGGTTTTAGCCCAAGCGTGCATAAACCAATCCGTCCGGGTCGCGTATTTTTTTTTGTAACCAAGCCTAGGCAGATTTCGCATTTTTCATGAATATTCATGACGCAGGGTCGGGAAACGGTTCCGATTGGTCTTCATGAAAGCACGGTCGCCGGTGGGGGAAAAAAGTCCCTGGCCTGCACGCACGTACGCATATTATGATCGTATGCGTTCAACGTGTAGGCGCCTAGCCTACGTTTTTGCACTGAATCTATTATCGATCTAAGTTAGATCTTAATATAAGAGTTAGAATTGCCTCCACGTATCCCTCAAAATGCTGGCCTAATAATAGACGTGTGGTAGACCCAACTTCAAAATGGAATCGGAATGTGATCGTGTGATATCATCAAATTTGCAGGTATGTCTAGCCAAGACTCTAACTACTATAGGACTAGAGCTAGTCTACTGTAACTACAATTTTCAATTTCAGTTAAGTTTAGATTAAGTGAATGTTATTTTAAGGTCAATGAGCATGATGAGTTAGACCTAGATCTAATCAGTACTAGTAAATGATTGATGATGGGGGTAGATCTACATCTAGGGCCTAGGCCTAGATGATTTTAGGTCTACCCTACAATAACTAGTTACGCACTTTGTTTTCATCAGCTAAAAGGTCACCAAAATAATTTGTTTTCCTGGTACTAACGTTAGTACTATTGGAACGTTAGTAGTAGTCTGCTTCTTTCAGTCCTGAAGACTCTTGCAGTTCTTCTAACTCAGGGCAATGTGCGTTACAGGAGCAGGGTGCAAGTGCTAATTACAGTGTGCATGCAAGGAAATTTAATTTCTAACGTGAACAGTAAGACTCTAACGTTGTTAGACCTAGCCTAGAGTCTGTGTCTTGATTCTGCATATTCTTGTAAAGTTCATTTGTGGAGAACATTACGATGGGCAATTGTCAATATACGCATAGCCTAGGCCTAGACCTATTTTCAGAGTAATGCCATTGGCAGTGTCAATTTTGGTCGGAAAAGGAGGGTGTCCTCAAAAGAGCTAATTACTAAATTAGATCTACGCACATGCAATAAATTAATGCAAAACTTGATTTTGAAATTGACTGCTCAATCCAATTTTTTACGTGTCACATTGCATAGGTGGGGTGAATATGTTGAGAATTAAACAATACATACATGAACGTAGGCTAGGCGCCTACACGTTGAACACACACGATCGAAATATAGCGCTGCACGTAATATGCGTACGTACGTGCAGGCCAGGGACTTTTTTCCCCCACCGACCGTGCTTTCATGAAGACCAATCGGAACCGTTTCCCGACCCTGCGTCATGAATATTCATGAAAAAATGCGAAATCTGCCTAGGCTTGGTTACAAAAAAAAAAGACGCGTCCGGGTCGCGAATTTTTTTTTCCTACGAACTTTTTGTCCCTGGCGCATGCGCACATGATCATTCTCCGAGACGTCATTAATATTCATTAACATCTCGACCGACATATACTTAAAATTATCGCGCGATCAGGAGATATGATATTTGCACACAATTCCTAAAAAAATGATGGTGGAAATGCATCAAGTTTGAGCTATTCTGCACGTTTGAAAAAAAGTAAGTATGATCTTGAATAACTTGTTCCTGATTCCTATGTCATTGTACTTTTGCAATCTTAAATAACACTAACAGTAAACTATAAAGTAGTTTTTCCAGCCATTTCCTCCTTATTCTTTTTTTATTGTACTTCCACTGTTCCAGTCCCGCATACTGAAATTTATGTATTTTTTCTTCTTTTTGATGCTCTTGTCTGTTTACTAGTTGTCTTGAATATTATGAAATAAAAGTTCCTGGGACAATACAATACATTCGCATTTTTGCTTACATTCTGATAAGATATATAATAATTAAATATCATAATTGATAGGACTGAAGTAAATTGAATATATCATAAAGAAATGTGAGAAAATTACAATGCCCCGACTGGGATTCGAACCCGGGACCCTGGATTACATGACCAGTGCTCTACCAACTGAGCTATCCGGGCTCCCGTCGAAGCGAAGTAACTTAAGAGGGAAGACCTGTCTCATTGGTAGGCCATTATTGCGTACGATGAAATTGGTATGGATGTACCCCCTGCGCTCGATGGAAAGAGAGGGGCTATATGTGAGATTGTTACTTTGCTTCGACGGGAGCCCGGATAGCTCAGTTGGTAGAGCACTGGTCATGTAATCCAGGGTCCCGGTTTCGAATCCCAGTCGGGGCCTTGTAATTATTTCACATTTCTTTATGATATATTCAATATATAATAATATATATGTGGTCTAGTATACTATTAATACATGATTGGGAGTGCGTTAGTGCGATCCGGCAACACAAAGGTTTTTATCGTGGTGTACTGTAGGGCCTACTAACGCACGAGGCGTAGCCGAGTGTTTTAGACACCACCATAAAAACCTGCGTGTTGCCGGATCGCACTAACGCACGACCTCACAACCATGTATTAATAATTTTATAAAACGGGTCTACAATCTTAGTGTTTTCACTTACTTCAAACTGTCATGCCCCATGCGTGAATCCTGCTCAGCAAAACTCATATAGTAGACTGTTGCGAACGTATATACAATGTTTATTTACAATGTTTAGGCCTAGTCTTCATACAGTAGACGGTTGCGAACGTATATACAATGTTTATTTACAATGTGTAGGCCTCGTCTTTATTTAGACCTATTTGTTAGTACTGTGAACCTGACAATAATGGAAGTGGTATTGAATCTGGTTCACCGATGTATTTTCACTTCCTTGAGCTTGGCTGAGCATGTTCGAATTTGAGCTTATATTGCATGGGCGTCGCCAGGGGGGGGGGGGGGGGGGTGTGAACGCACCCCCCTCCAGACCAACAAAAAATGGGAATTATGGAGGGAAACTGGACCCCCATAACCCGCTCACGGACGTTATATCCCTCGTCTCAAAACCGGCACTGTCAAGTGAAGTGTCTCGAATAGAATGGTTAGTATAGCTTCTAGTGCATCCAGCTTTCTTTGCAATGTCTTTAACTTTGTTAGCAATTGTATTGACACCTAGTGGCATGTTGAACTACAATGGCTCATTCTCCATCTGAGGCACTGCAACTGTAGGTCTCTGCCACAAGAATGGACAGTCAGGATTTAGCTTAGAAACTTACAACAAATATGAATTCACAGGAAACCTGCGCGGGGGGGGGGGGGGGGGGGGGGGAGGCGGTATGTCTCATTGAGGCCTGTACGGCATCAGCGTCCATGAAAACGAGTAAAATTGTTGTTTTTTCAACACCAGACGGGTAACCCGGGTATCTCGTTTAGGGTATCAAAAAGAGCAAAATTCTGAAAAAAGGATATCAAATTCACGAGTGATGAGAAAAGATCCTCGAAAAGGGTAGAAAATTTAAATTTGATAGTATTCGTGAGCCGGTAAGGAGCCCAACAAACATCTGCATGATTTATGCTTAACCGGCTGTCGGCTGTCAATAATCTCGGGAAGCTGCATTATTAGTTTTTGGTCTATTTTCCGCGGGATTGGGTTTTTTTCACTCGAATTCCATGAAATATTTCTGTTTTTACGCAGGTTTTCGCCCCGGTTTTGGCGAGATTTTCGCGGTTTGGGGTTTTGTGCTATGGTTTTGTGAACGAACATACGATAGCCGACATATTTCATATTACCCTTCTGCCGTCCACAAACTGGTTATTTGACTTTGTAAGAACATTTATCCATGTAATGAGGCAAAATCAAGGCAGACTGGACCAGGAAATAAGAAGGAAAAGGGGGGGGGGATATTGAAATCGCGTCACAAACATGGTAAAACGTAGCTGTACTGTTCGATCCCGAATAATTATACATTATATAATTATCGCGCTATAAAGCTAGCTATTATTTTCAAAGTTCATTACTGTACATGTACATAGTAGGTACGTACTGTATTATATAAAAATTTCTCATAAAGCATGTAATTCTATGCCGAATATGAAAGAAAATGTTGAAACCTATGTATAAGACTTTTGATTAACTAAGTACAGTCCCGGCCCCCCCCCCCCCCCCCCCCCCCCCCCCACTCGGAGGTCGAAGGGACCGCATGCGTGTTCCCAAAATCTCCGGTAAAGGGGTATTTTATTGGCGACACAATCCGGCCCGTGAATTGTAAAAAAAGGGGGGTGGTTTTTATCTTTCACCCGGAGATTTCATTTTCTTTTAGGTTTACAGTAAAATTCCTGGATGATACCATTATAGATTTTTATTGAAACCATTAGAAATTTCTTTTAAACCATTAGAAATTTCTTGGAAACCATTAGAAATTTCTACTGGAATCCTAATGGTTTTAGAAGTGATTCCTTCTGGTCTCCGAATGGTCCTAGTAGGTTTTTCTACTATTTTCTATTGGTTCCAGTAGAAACTTATACTGGTTTTCTACTGGTTTGTAATGGTCCCAGTAGAGATTTCTACTGGTTTTCTAATGGAGCCATTAAAAATAATTCTACTGGTTTCTACTGGTTAGGGGGTCCACTTTCCATATTCAAACCAGCAGATATTGACCAGTAAAAAACAGTACAAACCAAAAGGTAATTGAGCAGTAGAAACCTAGTTTTTCTATGGGATTTTCGACCTGGGAATGCCACATGGAGGATGTTATGGAGGACAACTTTCTGTCTGTGTGTGGACATTGTGTCCAACTTTTGGCGGTAGGTATTCGGAAATGCAGTTGACAACATTTTCTTTGATTTTGAACTTGAACTATTTGAAGACTACATAGCAATGGAACATGCGCACTCACACTTATGCGGTGTTATTGTTATGACCTCTGTTTTTAAAGACTATCTTGCCTTACCAGACACTGCTCTCCTGTTATTATATTTTAGAAAGTGTCTGTTTTTAAAGACTATCTTGCCTCACCAGACACCACTGTCTTTTTATTATTATATATGAGAATGTGTTTGGTTTTAAAGACTATCTTGCCTCAATAATCTTACCTCCCCAGACCCTGCTCTTTTTATAATTTATATTAGATTATACATGTAAATTAGATAATAGATCTCTTGTCATGATGATGGAATAAGGAAAAAAAATGAGTGGAGACTCAAGAGGTTCATAAAGCAGCTTACAAGTGGGTATCAGACTATCAGAACTGATAATTGGGTCTGGTTATTGACGTAACAGTAGATTTATTCTTTGGGAGCTTCGGATCAGCCTTGAAAGCTGCCTGTACTAGAATTGCACTATTTGAGGAATGGTTATGTTTGATATACTGAGTGCTTTATTATTAATGTGTTCAAAGGGAATATACCGAACTCAACATGTTTCAATTGAGGAATCAGATTTACCTCATGTTTTTTTTTTTTTTGCTTTTACAGATACCGTTACGTAATTCAGTTGCCGACGTGTACGAGTATTCTAATTATGTAAAATCAGGTCCGAGCAGATTATGGGTTTTCAAAAGTTGACATCTTGCGATGTTTGACTGTCAGTTTTTTGGTGCCAGAATGTTTGTTTATGGACACATTGATTTATTGTTTCTTCAGTATATCCCTGCCAAGAAATAACTTGGTGTTACTGTCACATGAAAATGTTGTACACATTTATGAAAATAATGGATGTTTTAGTATTGGGTGTAAACGAAAATGGGTTTCACTAAATGAGAAAGTACATGTGTGATATAGATAGTCTTGTATGCAGACCATTTGATAAAGAAATTGAATATTTGACATATTTGAAGGGTTGCTAAAAATAAGCAGTATATCAGTTTCAAGGTTGTTACTTGTCATGGTGCTTACAATTTATGAGAAAGGTTAATTTGGTGGTTCTTTTATGCCTGTAATAATACTTTGAATAGAGTGGTCTGAATTACAACTAGCTATTGCACACAAGGGTAGTATACATATTGGCTCTTTAATTGCACATAATGTGAGCCAGAGGATGTCAATGTATAATATTAATTGTATTATGGTAAAGCAGAAATCAAGTGATTTCTTGTGTAGGAATTTCCTGACAATTTAATGAAGTCATGTATTTTGCATTGATGTGAGTTTCGCCAGAATACTTGTGACTGAAAAGGTGTGTAACGAAGTTTTTGAAGGTCAAGAGGATTTGGCATAGTGTTTTCATTTAAAAGGTATAACGTGAATACAGTATCTCAAAAGGGGATACATGTATTAGCAGAAATAAGTGGTGAAGATGTAATTTTGGTTAAAATTTGCATACATCTATTTCAGTAAGTGTTTAATTATACATAATCTTATGAATATTCAGATAGGTTTGCAATTTCCTTTTGATGTTACATGTATAGAAATTATCTGAGGACAGCGACAAGATGATATTTAGTTTGAGATTGCACTGCTTAGAGCAATTTAATATTTCATAAGTCATGCAGTAAAAGAACAAATATCATTTGAGTAGATTTCTATGCAACATTTATTGATTCTACACAGAAGAACTTTCATCGGTGGGGGATAATCATACAACTGTAGTTTGAGCTTCTACCAACCTTAAAATTTGTTAGCGAGCTTTCGTCAACTCCTGTGGACTTTCTCAAGCCAAGTGATCAGTCACACTGTTTCTAATTGCTGTCTGCTGTCTTGCGATCACTGGACCGAAGATAGGTGACAATAGATAACCTGAGTCCCTGTTCAGTGTATGATTATTCCTCTTTATCCAAATGGACTCTTTAAAGTAGAACACTCAAGAAAATCACAAATATGGCAATTAATGTATCACTAGAAATTGGGAAGCTTACAGATGGCAATCGTATAAGTTTTATGTCAACTGCGTATATGATGATTATAAAAACAACATAAATAAAAGCTCTTCTCAGCATGTGGAATATCCGAGGATTCGCCAGAAATATAGCGATGTTTTGATGTCGTCATACGAGGGATCGATCCTGCTTAAGCAGACGACGTCCTATAATGAATGAACGTAATTGCAATGCAATTATTTATCAAATTATAAAGAGTTTGGTACATTTAAACATGACCTTATTTCACACCATTCTAAAAGGGAAAGTGAACTGATTCTGATAACTAAAACCGTTTGATTGTAAATACACAGGAGAAGGGTCAATGATCAATGAAATAAACCCCATTTTCAAATTGAAAAGCCCTGTGAATAATAGCTGGATGGTATTCGTTCCCTCTTGAAACGCCGAACATGCCGCGGTGCAAGCAGCTGAAAATACAATGGCGTCTTATTTTGTTTACAAGTGACTCATTCCTTTATTTTTTTAACGCTGCATTTTTCATCAAAATAATACCATACACGAAGTTAAGAGTGAGGCAACAGACTAACATTAAGACTGACGCTAGTCAAGTAAGAGAAATAAGTGAAGAGGAGATGACAAAACAGGCACTGAAAAATGTGTATAATGTTATGGGACATCGTCTGCTTAGACAGGACTCGCCCCTCTTGTGTCGTCACACATCTCAGCAGCGTTCAAGGAGCTTTTCAGCTGCTATATCGGGGGCTGTATTTTACCGTTTTATAATTGATAATAATCATTAATTCAAATGTTTCCAAGCTTTAAATTTGGATAACCTTGTTTAATTTATGCCATCTATGCAATAATAAGTATTAAGCCAATATTTAAAATCATCAGTGTTCTACTTTAACCTTTCTTGACCAGTATTTGCTTTCAAAGTCAATGATGAGGGCATCGTCCCATCCAATATTATGTCATGTATTGAGGGCGTGGTCGGCTACAGCTGAATGGGAAGGGTTGTTCAATCTAAGGGCTCTTTTGTGCTCCTTAAGTCGATCATTGAGAGTTCTGCCTGTTTCCCAACGTAACAACTGGAACAATCTGAGCAAGTGATCTTGTAAACAATACCTGTCTTTTCTTCTCTTGGTACTTTGTCTTTTGGATTGACCAGCCTGCCTCTTAGTGTGTTGGGACTTCCGAAATGTCCTTGTCTTGGAATGCTCGTTTCAATCGAGAGGCTATAGTGTTGACGAAAGGAAGGACTACTATGTTGTTAAGTTCTTTCTTTTCTTCTTGGAGGGGGGGGGGGGGGGGCTTAGTTCTTATTCTGTCCTTCGCTCTTTGTCTCGTCCATGCTGGGTAACCACATGATGTAAGCACCTTGTCTATGTGCTGAAGTTCACCCTGTAGTGCATAATTTTTTCGAGGTCACATTATGAGCCCTCAAGTACAATGAGCTTCCAACTCCAACTTTTGTGCTAAGGGGATGGTCTGATTCAAAGTTCAAGTAAGATTCGACGTGTGTATCAGACCATGCCTTAGCACAAAAGTGGGAGTTGCAAGAATTAACGAAAACCCTATGGGCTTGAGAAAGAGTCGAGAAATTCAGCAAGGCGACCTGAAGTTGAGATTTCTTTCAAAAGTTGAACTTTTGCAAATGCAGTTTTATACACTTTATCCTATATTGGGAGCGCAATATTTAGCAGGAGTCATATGAAAGTTACATGATATAAGGAGATCTTTATTTTTTTCAAACTTTTTGAACCCTTTAAGCTATTTAAGAAGAAATTACGAGATCCTGAAAGAAAAAAATTATACGAGGGAGCAAAGCAACCTAGCTATGGAAAATTTTTTCAAACCTTCAAAATCTAAATTTCTAGTGCATTTACCCTGCGGATATGGGGGCGCGTGATCCGGAAAGATTATGATTTTTCTTCATTTTCCCCTATTTTTCTTTCTCTCTTTTGCGTTTTTGCGCCCCCTTCAAATGCTGCCCGGGGCACGAGCCCCCAACCCCCCCCCCCCCCCCCCCCCCCTAGATACACCACTGAGCGAAGAGACCGAGCGAGGGTGGGAGGGGGTATCCCCCCTCCTACATCAGTGAATTTTTCAAAAATTCCCCTATAAAACTGGCATTTGAGAGCATCCCAAAATGGTTTTAATGAAAAGAAGGAATGCATGGATCTACGCCAATGGACGGAACCCCTTAATTGAGAATAATAATGCGAGCGAACAAATTTTCTTCGATATTTCCGCATTGAAATTATGGCATTTCTTATTTCCTTCCTTCTAATCTAATAGAATGTGATGGTATTTCAAGATCAAACATCATGATATTTGATAATTATTAGTTTTAAGTTAATGTATCATAATTCTTATTTATTTTATCAAAAAATGTTTGGGGTGATAATACAGACCATCCCCCAGCTCAAATTTTTTTGGGATATATACCCCCATCCCCCGGGATCGACACCCATGGTAAGAGGGATGGATGCAGAGAGAGGAGAGTTATTTCCTCCCTTCCCGCGCAAAGCGCAAAAATTCTGAGAGCCAGATAACGTCTTGTAGCGCCTTTTTAGGCCTTTTCCTCTCACTTCCCCTGCTTTTTCGCTCTCGATTTTTTTTAGTGACTGAATAGGGGGGGGGGGGGGGGCATGGCCCCCGGTGCCCTCTGTCTACGCTAGTGCTTAGATGTAACTTTCGACTTGTCTATGGGTTAGATCTGCATGTAACTTTATTAAAGTTTAAGATTCCTAACTTAAATCTAACGCCGTAGATCTAACTTTAGGTCCGCAACGTTATTCTACCTAAAATAAGATCCAACTTGTTGGATCTAATTTAGTATCTATTCTAGAATAGGTCACTGACTTTTATTTTGACATTCGGTATTGCCGATCCGTTTTATAAAACAAATAATGCACAGTTGAGAGTGTGTTAGGGCATGAAAGTGCACTCAGTTTAGTCAGTGCAACAGCGATAATGAACTTGCCCACTATGTGGACTGACTAAACTTCGTGCAATATCCTGCCCTAACACACTCTCAACAGTGCATTATTTGTATACTAACCCACTACTGGCGTTCGTTATAGGCATACTATACTTTTTAATCATCTTAGTCTTGAGTGAATATTCTGCCCAGTGTGAAACTTGACCTCATATTGTATTTCCAATTATCCTACATAGACCCTACATATTTCTTTAAAGACCTGGTCCGAACCGAGAAATCAAATAGGTGAATTATATATCAATTTAAAGCTTAGGGGACACAGAAGAGGAAATTCACCACTATTTTATCCAGAAATTGCCATGCGGATGAGAAATAGTGGTTTGAAATCTGGAATTCCGGTGGAATTCAAGTGCTTCAAAACCCTGAAGTTACATCGCGAATAAGAGCCTTCGAGCGGATGACGTCATATTATGTAGCGATCGATCGCGAGCCTGTGATCTTTCTGCACACAGTAGGCGATGTCAATACGGAATGGTACGTAACTCGATGAGACTTTGTGTCTTATTTTACTAATTAAAATGATTATTTTAATTAAAACTGAATAGAATAGATATGAATGGGGATTAATCGTCGTTCCATTTAATTTGGGGGCTGTTATGAGTCGATTATGCTCTTCACGTTTGTAGGCATGTCTCGCACAATAATGAGTGCATTGCTTGTGTTACTGTTAGGTTTTAACTTTGTCATGTTTGTTAAACTTTAGATTTGGTTTAGTCTAGATTTAGCAAAATTATAGCCATCAAAATGCAAAAGGAATCATTCTTACCATATATTTAGACGAGATTCTTCGATTCTTTGTAAAATATTTATTGCAGGAATCTTGAAATTGCATTTTCGGATGCATGGACTGTATACGTGGCTGGCCTGCATCAGGGCTATCTCTGCGGGTAGCCTACCTACCGGGAGCTGCCGCGAACGCTAGGTTAGTAGGTATACTATAGCTATGGCCGCAGTTGTCGAAGTTGACAGTCGACGATGTCCTCGCGTTAAACTTATTGGCCCTACAGCCAAGCTCAAAATATTGGTTCATTTTGAAGAAATACTTTATATATAAATCACAAATGGCCAAATTCGTTAAGCCCAGTCGCCATTTATATCCGCCAGATCAAGTGAAAATTTAGTCAAGTTTCTTGCTGTATTTTGTGATAGTAGGCCTAGTACTGAACTTCTTTGACGGGATAAACGCTACTGTTTGCTGATTCTAAACATTCTGCTATAGTTTCAGATCATTATTGAAATCATCAACAAGAAATCACAAAACTCACCAATCTTCTACATTTCCATGCATTCTGTTGTCACGGTTTTGCAAATCTCTATCTCCTACATTTTCTCCCGGTCCTCCTCTTGGCAGTGGCTCATACTCCCACGCTACTACCCCTAACCTTGCCCCTTCACCTGCGGCAGCATCCCCGTCTTCATCACCGGCCAGATCACTATTGTCCTCGTCACTGTCACTACTGCCGCTGCCAGAACTCAATTCACTTTCATCGTTTCCCTCATCTTCTCCACTTACTTCCTCACCATCCTCTACCTCCTCGTATTCACAGTCCATCAGCAAATCATCCTGATCTTCTTCGATCACAACTGACGCCATGACAACTCAAAACTTTTGTAAAGAAACTTTATTATGCAGCGTTCAATGGACTTCTCCCCGCTCAACTTGTGTTGTTTATGTACAAATACATGCACGATTGCGTCGTTCAAGTTCTAGCGGGTCTTCATAAGATGACGTCATAGCGCTTGCGATTTATTTCGGACCGGCTCACCCGTAAATGGCGGGGAGGCTGAAAATTATTTTTTGTTTTGCTTATTGTGCAATTACGAAATGTCTCATTGGTCTTAATCATATATTTTTTGGAATTCTACGTCCAATAAGCTTTCCATTGATATAGTTGTTCAGTCACCGGACCAGGTCTTTAAAATTCAGCTTTATTTTATTTTTTTGCAAATATCTCATCGCAGACAGAAGAGAAAGGAGGGAAGCACGCATGCGTTGATGAATGGCCTAATGACGTACATATACATATTCATGAGGTCTCGGAGAATGACCATGTGCGCATGCGCCAGGGACGAAAAGTTCGTAGGTAAAAAAATTTCGCGTGCGGGTCCACAGTGATGCATGTGTGACCTTTAAAAGTGGCGTATCCAACAAAGGGCAAGTAGCTATGGGTATAAACGGCGTATTTCACCCCCCCCCCCCCCCGCCCCCAGTTTGAAATCCAAGAAAAAAATGATCTGGACTTAGGTGTGGTGAATGAAGTCCATCTCAATATTATATAAATACAAAACGTGTGTATTGAATCTCTATAATAATAGATATATTGAGATAAAAAGTTTTTGAAGGTGTATGTTACGATAAGCAGAAATAAGATACGTTACTGAAACTCTGCTCCATTACAGAAAAAATGCATTTTTGACAAAGTTATAATATACTTTGCTTTCAAACAGCATACACTACTTTTCGTCACACATGGGAATTAAGATGGTAAAGGGTTTTTTTTTCGTCAAAACACAAGGTGGAAACCATCAAATACGTTACTGTCAAGTACGTTACCCTTGGCTCTCTCTGAATGTAAAAATAGACGTGAAAATCTAAAATACGTCAATAGTGTAAGCTTTAATGTACCAAAATACTTGTTTGGATGATTAATCACATAATTTGTTTAAAGAAAGGAGTTTTAGTTAGATTAAATAAGATTTGTGTCAGATACGTTACCACCATTAAAGTATTGTTCCTTAGCTTTTTTAAAAATAAAATTCATTAAAGAACATGTGAAAATACGTTAATACATATACAATGCTTTTGATATCTATGCAACGTTATTTTTTTTTTCAATTCTGGAAAAACATGGTACATGTAGAATAATGCACATGGATTGCCATGTCGACATAATACATTTAACGTATGTTACCTTGTATATTTTTTCTTTGCCTCGGAGGCAATCAATTTGATGATTTTGTTCTATCTGAATAATGTTACATATCTAATCAATGAGTTAATATAGTTTCGGAGACTACGGTGTGCATTAGATGTCAAGTTTCGTTCATCATACATTTCAAACAGAATTATATTAATAATAATAATAATAATAATAATAATAATAATACATGCTATTTCTAAAGCGCCATTATCCATTTTAGTTAAATGCTCAAGGCGCCTCAGAGCAATGAATTGAAAAGAAGTTGACGAGACAAAACGTGAGATGTCTGTGTTCAATAAGCACCATTGAATAAATATGTCTTTAGGTTGCCCTTGAAGGAGCTCAAAGAATTTGATTTTTTGATAGTATTAGGAAGAGCGTTCCACAGAACGGGCCCCGCATGAGCAAAGGCCCGATCCCCCCACTTTTTCCTAGACAATGGAACCTGCAGTAAATTTGTATCAGATGAGCGTAGGGTACGTGAAGGAACGTATTTATGTAACAAATCCAAATTATATTTTGGGGCCGTACCGTTAACAATATGAAAAACGAAGAGAAGCAATTTAAAGACAATGCGCTCCCTCACGGGCAACCAATGGAGACACTGTAAAATTGAAGTTATATGATCGCGTTTGGTAGTATGGGTAACGATACGTGCTGCTGCGTTTTGAAGTTTTTGCAGTTTGTGAAGTTGAAAATCTATACAAAAGACTATTGCCAAAATCAAATCGTGATGAAATCAAAGAATGAACCAATTTCGATGTAGCGGACTGAGTCAAATATTTTCGAATGAAACCAATATTACGCAACTGGTAGCGAACTGAACTGCAAATATTTGTAATCTGTTTCGACATCGACATTTGGGAATCAAAAATTACACCAAGATTTCTGCAGGATTCAGAAACAGAAATCGTTTTATCACAAACGGAAATTGAAGTTATATTAACTTTGTCTAACTGGGCTTTAGATCCAAAAAGCATGAATTCACATTTATCATGATTTAACTGTAAGGAATTTGAATGCATCCAAATGTCGATTTCATGTATACAGGATTCTAAGTTGTTGATTGCATCTGTAGCTTGGTTATGAGGAAAAGAAACATAAATCTGTATGTCATCAGCGTAAATATGGTATTTTACTGAATATTCTTGAAAGAGAAATTGCAACCGTGTTAAATAGAGCGAAAAAAGGGTTGGCCCTCCCACAGAGCCCTGTGGTACACCGCAAGTTAATTATGTTTTTGCGTTAATTTAAGGCGATTACCCAAGGCTATAAATATGATTGTTATTGGTGGATATAACATTTTGGTGTAAAACAAAATACAAGAGTGATTTTATCATGATATTGATATATAACTCGCAGTAACGAAATTTTGTAGTAGATGTATGTCAAATACGTTACCATATCTACGTGACCGTATATCTTCTTTTCACTCGGTGGTAATCAATTTGATGATTTTGTTCTTATCTAAATAATGTTACATTATCTAATCAATGAGTTAATAGAGCTACATGGACTACATTGTGCATTAGAAATCAAAAGTTTCGGTCATACGTTTCAAACAGATATAATTATGTTGTTGTCTTAATTTTGTTCATCTATGCACGTATGTTATTGATGAATATATATATGACTTTGCACTTACTGAGCTAGTTTAAGGCGATTATCCAAGGTTAGGAATGTTATTGGTGGATAATACATTTTGATGTAAGATAAAGTGCAAGTGTGATCATCATGTTGATATATAACTCACAGTAACGAGGTTTTGTAGTATAAAGGTCTGTCAGATACGATACCATATTTTTCTTTCCTTTTAATCCAAAGTGTATGAAATATAATGTAAAAAGTACTTGCAATTAGCTTTCTATAATAATTTCAATACTTATGCATAGCATTTAATATGTTATCAATGTGATACAAGATCTAAGTGTATTAGAGATATAAAATGCAATTTAGGGTTATGCATTTTATACCAAAATAGACTAGTTTTTCGCGCTAATTTTGACCTACACACTTCAAACATCAGTCTTTTTTTTTTGTATCTGGACCAATCAAAGTGTAGTTAAATTTGTATAACCATGTGTGCATATTAGTAACGTTTACTTTTAAATAGATATTTACATGAATGATCCATAAATGATACACCCTCAACAATTTTCTTGTTTATAGCTGACTGGTAACGTATCTGATCGGTGGTAAATATATGTCAAACAGGTGTTCGAGTTCGATAATATTTCTTGAAAAATATGGTGCTGTTAAACCCACTGACTGTTCTGTGTTATCAAAGTATTAAAGTTTCCGAATTCAAATGAGTTTTATGGATTTTCTTGTGTTGATTTTTTTCAATTTGTACAACCCTTTTGGTGCCTTTTTGCGGAGAATGGACCAGCAATTACATAAATAGTAATCCCCTTTACAATCCTCTATGTCGCGCGCTCTGAATATTCATGAGCAAACGAGCTCTACTGAGCATGTGTAGTAGATTCTCCATGGTAATTAAACCTGGGCGGGGCATTTAACCCTGGGTTAAATATTAAACCAGACTTAAACCTAGCTTTAACTAAACATGGCTATCAGAATACTAAATAGAGGTAGACTACACTTAAACTGGAGGTGAGCTTTAAGTTTAGTTTAGTTAACCTAGGGTTAACTTTAGTCTGGGGTTAAATTAAACCTGCTATCAGAATATCGGCCATTAAGTGCGATAGAGCGCATGAAAAAAAGAGGCAAATAAATACGTTGCAATGAAATAAGACAACTAGAGACTAAAAAAGTAATGCCTTTTTTTAGTTCCTATTTTGTTTCATGCAAAATAAAACAATTAACAGGATTAAAGCACGCAATGGGCACATATTTGTAAATCATTCGGAGGTGTACATGTTTGTCCTGTAATACGTGACGTAAATGCAGACAAATATACAAAATATATATTCTTACACAGAAGTGGATCCATGAGGGGCGGCACGTGCCCGGTAGTATTTTTAATGCATAAATAAATTGTGATCATGTACATCTTACATCCCCCCCCGAGACTGATGAATAGGTTAGACTTTTTTTTTAGGTTTGTATTGTAAATATGTTTTTTTTCTAAATCACGCCAATCTGCAGCAGTAACAATTCAAGGTGCTGTTAGTAGGTAGTAGGCCAAATGGATATTAGATTAAATGAATAATAGACCAATTAGTCCTTACTCAAACTTATATTTGGACCAAATATTTATTAGTGAATGGGACAGTAGGCGAAATGATTATTAAAATAATTGGTCTACGGACAAAATGACGAGTAGACCTACTGGTGCATTCTGTAACAAGTGGGTAAAATGTTAACCCAATATTGGGTAAAAAGTGAACATGCATATTTCTCGGGTAAAATCTACCTAAATCTGCGATAGTAAATTGAGCAAATTTCACCCAATATTGGGTACAATTTGGCCAGCCTATTTCTTTGAGTGAAATTAGATAAAACGATGATTAGACCATAATGTGGGTATTACACGAACTGGGTTTCGACGACACGGCTTTTAGAGAGAATGGATATTGGAAAAACTGGATAATAGACAAAGTGGTCATTGGGCAAAAGTTATAGACCAAATGAATGAACTTTGAATGAATGAATGAATGAATGAACTTTATTTAAAAACCAAACATACATATATGGATCACTGTTATAATGCATTAACACGAGTATAAATAACAACATGAATGATTTTTAGGACCCAGCGAAGCTAAAGCTTGTGATTCTTGGACTAAATAGTTATAGATTCATTGGTCATTAATTGAAAGGATTGCTGGACAAAATGATAATTAGACAAAGTGGACGAAATATTGATGGACTGACTTATGTTAGATCGATGATGTCAGAAAATATGACAATTGGACCAAATGGCATAATTATGACCAAATTGCAATTAACCGTACTAATTTATATCCCTGGCGCGAGGATCATTCCACAAAATGTTACGCAATAGGAAAAAAAGAAAGAAAATAACTTACTGCTGGCTGCAGACTCTATTTCGTTCATTTCTTTTCTTTTACAGGCAGCCACATCTGGAGTGTAGATCGTATCTTCTTCCACACCCTCACTAGAAGATTCTTCAGAGTTAAATCTGCAATGACATCACTGGCAACATTAGTATTATAATAAATTAAAGCATGAAATAAAACGAGATATTCGGATTCCTTTATCTGATATAATGATGCATGCAGGTAGGCCTGATATTGTAATTGATTGTGATCTTCGTTTATAGATAATTATGTACATGTTTATAAAGCGCACTGATAATTAACTATTCATCATTATGCGCTGAATAAATTGATTGCAGAAGAATTCAAAGGAAAAATTGGTGGGGCATTTGAGCATCTTCTCCAGTTGCAGGATACGGATGTTGAAAGCCTTTGGTCAACATTCAAGGATGCGACCAATAAGATTACTGAGGAAGTGGTGGGTTTCTCAATAAAAAAAAAAACAGATAAAGAGTTTACCAGAAGGTGTCCGGAAAATGTGCGCGGAAAAAAGGAAAGCTCGATGCCTGTTCATGAACAACCCTACATCCCAAAACAAGAACGACTACAGGAAGCTGAACAAAAAAGTCCAGTATAAAGTAAAACGCTGGAAGAAGATACTCCTTGACAAGGAGGTAGAGGAGATGAAAATTGCCCATGCCAAAAATGATAGTCACGAGCTCTGCAAGAAAGTGAAGAAACCTGCCGGGGAGGGAAGCATAACACAAGCAGCAGCCAAAGACAAAGATGGCATTCTGAAAACAGCCCCTAATGAAATGATGAACTGTTGGGAGGAATATTTTGCAAGCACTTCAACACCAGATTTCCAAGGGACAAAGAATGTCGTCCAATCAATACCAGATCATCCAACCACAGATACATATAGTGAACCCTTCACCATAGAGGAAGTAGATAAGGCTGTCAAAACCTTGAAAACCAACAAAGCTTCTGGATGGGACAAAATGGCAGCGGAAACAATTAAGACAGATGGAAATACAATGAATCAAGTGCTGCTGAAGATCTCTAACCTGGCCCGGTTGGAGGGGAAAACCCCTGAAGACTGCAGTAATTAAAGGCCTCAAAACCCCCAGAGTTTAAGAAAGGAGATAAATTGGACCCAACCAATTACAGGGCTACTACCCTGCTATCAATTCCGGGAAGGTCTTCTGTAGAATGATCCTCAACAGAATCCAAGGAACTATTGACTCCCACTTGATGGAGGAACAGTGTGGATTTCTCTCTTCCCGTGGCACTACTGACGCAGTGTTTGTGGTCCGTCAAATCATGGAGAAGGCAAGAGAAAGATGCGTACAGCACCATTGGAACTTTTTTGTTTACTTCAAGGCGGCATTCTATACCATCTGGCAAGAATCCCTGTAGAATTGTATGAATGCTATTGAGTAGACAAGGTCATCGTGGGACTTATCCAAAGCATATATGAGCAGACTGAATGTCACAATGTGACCGGAATTTAGTTTGGGTAGAAACTATTGAAACAGGGACATACTTGATTAGGGACAAAGATTTCAATGGGTGCACATCTTGGATAGGGAACTATGCTAGTCATGCTCAATAGGCACTGTGCTGTATAGAGAGTGTGTTAATGAGAGTCTTAACTGAATCTGTGTGGGTCAGTTGCACTCAAGTATCTGGTCAAGGCTACACCGTGCTGTGGGAGGAGTTTGGAAAAAGCTAAGATGTGCAACCAAGATTTTAGTGGCATCTTCCAGTGGCATCGTCCTGGAGAAGACTCCTTGCAAATCACCTTTCAGTTTTAACATCATCTGTCGACATGGATGAGCTGGGCTCCTCACCTTCCCCAGTCTCGACTGGTACATGTAAATTGACCGGCTGAATAGGCGTGTACAACGAGCCTTGGATTCGAGCTCTTAGTCCGTTTTCTTCAAACATCGAAGCGATATCTGATACGCTAGACCATATTGGGCAGCATCGTAGGCCAACTGTTCTCCGACGATCAGCACAAGTTATGCATTGAACTTGTGAGCTACTTTGAACAGTAAAGCTGGAAACTTCCAATAAGTATGGGTAGCCCATTTTTTGTATGATTCTATACATCCCAAAGCTAGCAATTCGCGGACATTTTGTATTATTGATGATGTTGTATTAGTTCTTTACTTTTACCCGGGTAAAGATGACATAGGTATTTAATAATTAAATACTGTTTTGGTATGGATCATTAATTCCTAAGTTATTTTCTTCCTGAGCGCTCATTGATTTGATGAATGGCCATTGTAATAGAAATTTGAAAAGAAGTGAAAAGTATTACTAATTAGTAGATACCATGTACCTGTCTTACAGATACATTTAAAGCCAGTTGAAATTATGGTAATTGTTTGAAAATATTTAACCCTCAGACTATGAAGAGAAGATGTAATAATTGACTCTCATATATGTAAATGATTATTTCATATGTATTGATTGTCATATACCTTTAAAAGATTGTAAGAAAAATATTGAATATAATAAAGATGACATCAATTTAATCTTTAAATTCAATGCTTTAATTGTGTAATTACTAGATTTTTTAACAGAACTGAACTTATCGCCAGACAGTGCAAACTCAGTGCACGGATCTGACAAATTGGCGACCATGAAGGGACCTTCTTTTGATAAGTGCAGTTAAGATTGGGTATTTATTTGTTCCGATGTTCAATGCAATTCTCTTTTTGTCATGTTTGCACAATGTATCATTTGTTAAAGTGTCATGTAGGAGTGCTACAAGGACTGATTGGAGTTTCAAGGAGCCTTCTCTACCGCCGGTGCCCCTGGACATTGTGCCACAACCAGATTGGTGATTGGTAAGTGCGCTGTTTAATGTCAGCATGGAACGTGATAAATCCCTTGAACAAGGAAAAGCTTTTGGCTTAGGTGGTGGTGAACTTAAAGCATATGTGGATGAATGTGTAAAAGAAGCGAGAGATGAGAGAGCAGAAGCAAGAGCAGCTGAGAGTGAAAGTAAGAATAGGGAAGCACAGTTGCTTGTTCAACAAACCAGACTGGAAGAACTTAGGAGGGAAAATACTTCTACTGGTAATTTACGGGCAGCACCTAAAATTAGTTTTGAGAGACATGCATCTATTGTGGGATGGGATAGTGAGGAATGGGCGCTAGCCTTGTCCGCTCTATTGACAGGGAAAGCTCTTCAGATTATTTCTCGACTTACTGCCACACAGGCGAGGGATTATGCTTCAGTTAACACAGCCTTACTCAAGGGATACGATTTCACGGAGGAAGGGTATAGACTAAAGTTTAGGCATGCTAAAATCCAACATGGGGAATCTTATATTCAATTTGCAAATAGGATTGAAAAATACCTGGATAGATGGTTAGAACTTAGTCCATATAGTAATAGTTCAGATGGAATCAAGATACTTGTACTACAGGAGCAAATATTTGATACATACAATAAAGAGTTGATAATGTTCATATAGGAACATCAACCTTCAAGTTTGCAGAATATGTTAGTCCTTGCAGACCAGTACAGAGAAGCTCACTCTGATCCACGGATAAGGAGAATGAAAGACAGACAGTCTACAGGAGCCCAGCAGTCCACAGCGAGCAGTTCAAAGGGTCATGGATGTCACAACAGCAATCCTGTACCTGAAACCAGCCAAAAGAAAGAGAAGGAGTACTACTCTTGCAAGAAAGTAGGACATCTTTCTTGGAACTGCCCACTGAAGAAAAGACAGGAAAAAGGAGCAAGCATGAGTGTTGTTGGACCTGACAGCGAACCAGCTGAGATGGTGACACACAGAGATGAGTCGAGATCGGTATGTGCCTCATTACTAATGAATCCCCAGCTTTAGAGCGAAACCTCACCGAAGACAGGATGGGTGTCAAGCTGTCAGGGGGATATGTCCTGCCACTTCTTTCCGCAGCAGCATGTGGAATGCAGCCACAGGGTATGCCAGTCTGTACGGGCATCGTGAATGGTGTGTTGGTGGATATGCTGCGAGACACAGGTTGGTGGTGCGAAGGGATTTGGTGACAGAAGAGCAACTTTACAAGGAGGAGAAAATTGGTGTTCTTATTGATAGAACAGTGAGGTCCTTTGAAGTTGCGGAATTGGAGATTGATACACCTTACTACACAGGTGAAGTTCAGGCACTTTGTGTTAAGAATCCGGTATATCTAGTTCTTGGCCAAGTGTCGGGTGTTAGGAAATCAGATGACCCTAACCCGTACTGGACACCAAAGTATCAGTATGCGAATGCAGTGGAAACTCGAGGACAGAAGCGGCGAGCAACACGGGCAACCCCACCCCTCCAAGTTCCTAAGCCATTCAATGACACTTTGAAAGTCGATGACTTGATACAAGCCCAGGCTGAGGATGTATCATTGTCATCATCCAGGAAATTTGCAGAAACGGGAGAGAAGAAAACAAGTCGTCAGGGAAATAGGTCTCGTTTCTTCGACAGGAAAGGTATATTTTACAGAGTGTGTAGATTCACAACCAGGTACAGATACATATTTACAGACAGTGGTGCCGGTTAAGTTTAGACATCAAGTGCTGAAACTTCCCATGAATCGATACTGGGAGGTCATCTAGGCGTTAAGAAGACCACCGAGAAGATTTTCATGCATTTCTTTTGGCCGGGAATGCATGCTGACGTTGTCGGTCATGTGAACCATGTCAGAGGACCATGCCCAAAGGAAAAGTGAGTAAAGTTCCTATTGGTTCAACCCCACTGATAGATGAGCCATTTCGACGCATATAGCAATGGACCTGATTGGACCCATTGAACCAATCACAAGTAAAGGGAGTAGGTTTATCCTGACTGTAGTGGACTATGCTAAGAGATATCCGGAGGCGGTCACCCAGCATTTAACGGGTTTGTGGAAAGAATTAATAGTACCTTGAAATCAATGTTGCAAAAGATGTGTGAGGAGCGTCCCAAAGATTGGGACCGATATCTAAACCCCCTCCTTTCGCATACAGGGAAGCAGTTCAAGAAAGTACCGGTTTCTCGCCATTTGAGTTGTTGCATGGCCGAGTAGTTCGTGGTCCGTTAGCCATCCTTCAAGAGCTCTGGACAGGAGGTGCAGTGGAGGCTGATACGAAGACAACTTACCAGTATGTCTTGGATCTTAAGGATCGACTTGAAGCAACCTGCATAGTAGCCCATGAGAACCTTAGCAAGGCAGCGGAAAAATACCGGAAGCAATACAACAACAAGGCAAATATGAGGAAGTTTGAGGTCGGTGACGAAGTCCTCCTACTACTACTACCCACGGACAACAACAAGTTGTTGATGCAGTGGAGAGGCCCAATTAAGGTCACAGGAAAAGTAGGGAAGATGGATTACAGACTCGACATGGATGGAAAGACAAAAACTTTCCATGCCAATCTACTGAAAAAGTTCCTCAGAGGAGTAGAGCATGTTGGAGTCATAGATTGCACATCGGTAGTTGATGACGACATGGAAGAGGATGAAGGAGACAACGGTGAGAAATCAGCTGCACGCAGAGATCTTCTCCAGCTTCCATATCTTACCCCGTCGGAAACTCTTAACGATGTACAGGTTAGTCCACACCTGAAGCAGGATCATCAGGATCAGATCAATGATATCCTTCATGAATTTGAAGACATTGTGACTGATTTTCCAGGATGTACCAACCTCGGGAAACACGACATCAAGCTGACCAGGAACCCATCAAATGCAGACCATATCCACTACCCCATGCATTGCGAGAGGAAGTAAAGAAAGAGGTACAGATGATGATCAAACTTGACATCGTGGAAACCTCCTCACCATACGCATCACAAGTACGAAAGAAAGATGGCTCAGTCAGATTTTGCTGTGACTATCGAAAACTCAATCAGGTGACGGTAACAGATGCCGAACCAATCCCAGATCAGGAGGAAATCTTCAGCAAATTAGCCCAGGACTGATTTTTCACAAAGATACACTTGGCAAAAGTTTACTGGCAAGTGCCATTCAACACACTCAAACAGAATTTAGCTCAGGAACCTATCTTCCAGACCTAAGTCAACCATTCATCCTGAGGACAGACGCATCAGATGTTGGTTTAGGGGCCATACTCCTAGAGGATCATGATGGGAAAAGATTCCCAGTTGCGTATGCAAGTAGGATGCTGTTACTCAGAGAACAGCGATACGCAGTAATGGAGCGAGAATGTCTTGCCGTATCGTGGGGCATTCGTAAGTTTGAGCCCTACCTGTTTGGAAAGGACTTTCAGCTCGAGACTGACCACCAGCCGCTGAAATGCAATTTGCAAACGGGAGAATCTTGAGATGGGCATTAAGCAATTAAAAGCAGTGAAAATTTTGGTGCAGATTACCTTAGCAGGATCCCAGATCCCTGAATTAATTTGGAAATGTGTTTTGAAAGACTGAATTTTTTAAATTATTATTTTTTTTATTGACTCTAACAAGGTGTATAGAGCTATTTTTGTTTGGATAGAGAAAAACACTAACATTAATATTATAGTTAATTTCTCCAAGAAGGGGGAAATCAATTTGTCAGATCTGTGCACTGAGTTTGCACTGTCTGGCGATAAGTTGAGTTCTGTTAAGTAGCAGTTGTTCACATCTAGTAATTACACAATGAAAGCATTGAATTTAAAGATTAAATTGATGTCATCTTTATTATATTCAATCTCTTTCTTACAATCGTTTAAAGATATATGACAATCAATACATATGAAAAAAATCATTTACATATATGAGAGTCAATTATTACATCTTCTCTTCATAGTCTGAGGGTTAAATATTTTCAAACAATTACCATAACTTCAACTTGCTCATAATCATCTCAGGTTCCCTCCTCCTGCCCACACTCCTGACTTGAATACTTGAATGAGCAATAAAGCAACGACATAAACACACACAACTGGAGGAAATAATCGAGCACAGAATGAGTGGGAAACAGGGAATGGAATGGAAATAGTAGAAAGTACCCCCAGGTCAATCAATCCAGGTTTATAAGTTCTCATTTTCATAAATGCAAATATAGTGTACCTGCTTTTGACGCTAGAGTTTTTTCAACCTCTATAAATTCCGAAATAATTTTTATCTTTTCTCTGGTTGGCAAGTTATTTTCTGGCCTAGATTTGAAAATAGAGTATATTTCAACGAAATCATCAGACTATTTACACACTTATATCTATCAGAGACTTTTGCCAAAAATATTCAACTCAATATTCAATTTTCACAAAGAATAGCAATTTTCATTATTATAATACTAGGGGTAAACTTGACTATCGGGTTGATTATGGACCTCTTTTATGGAATGACATACCTCAACATATCTCTCAATGCATTCAAACGTCAGTTTAAAGAGTATCTACTACTAAATAATACACTGTTATGAATATTATTATTTTTTTAATATTAATTTACAATTATCTGTGCTAAATTCATGTTGTTTTTTTTCCATTGTATTTTTTTCTTTACCTTTTTTGTATATTTTTTGTTTTCATGTGAAATGGGATCATGTTTACAAGTTTTTTAACCAAACTTGTTATGATCCCACCACATTTACATTTATTATTTGTATACTTGTTTGTATTATGTCATTGTACATATATTTGACACATGTTTTATGTATGTTTTTTAAATGGAGATGTGAAAATAAATTCAATTCAGTTCAATTCAATTACCCGTGATTCTCACAAATATTTCTTGACAATTCATTTTTTTTCAATTCAACTATATCAAAACGTTCAATCACAGATTTCCATATCTGTTTAACATTGTCACACTGCAAAAATAAATGCGAATTGGTGTTTTTCTAATTCGCTAAGCTAGCCATTCTTCACTCTCATATATAAGAGCAGAAATTGTTAGCGGCAAACTGATACCAGTATATAGTAGCTAGTACAGGTTGCTAGCGAGTATACTCGCTATCTGATCTCCCAATATTATAAGTGTTCGAGCGTTGCTAGCGGTTATACTCGCTATCTCCTCTACTCATATTATAAGTGTTCGATCGAGCGTTGTTAGCGGTTATACTTGCTATCTCCTCTACTCATATTATAAGTGTTCGATCTTTGTTAGCTGTTATACTCGCAATCTCCTCTACCGATATCATAAGTGTTCGACCTTTGCTAGCGGTTATACTCGCTATCTGCTCTACCCATATTCATAGTATTCGACCTTTGCTAGCGGTTATACTCGCTATCTGCTCTACCCATATTCATAGTATTCGACCTTTGCTAGCGGTTATACTCGCTATCTCCTCTATCCATTTAATTAGTGTTCGAGCTTTGCTAGCGGTTATACTCGCTTAGTGTTCGAGCTTTGCTAGCGGTTATACTCGCTATCTGCTCTACCAATATTCACAGTATTCGACCTTTGCTAGCGGTTATACTCGCTATCTCCTCTACCCATATCATAAGTGTTCGAGCGTTCCTAGCGGTTACACTCGCTATCTCCTCTATCCATATAAATGTTTGAGCTTTGCTAGCGGTTATACTCGCTATCTCCTCTACCCATTAAATTAGTGTTCGAGCTTTGCTAGCGGTTATACTCGCTATCTCCTCTATACATATTAATGTTCGAGCCTTGCTAGCGGTTATACTCGCTATCTCCTCTACCCATTTAATTAGTGTTCGAGCTTTGCTAACGGTTATACTCGCTATCTCCTCTACCCATTTAATTAGTGTTCGAGCTTCGCTAGTGGTTATACTCGCTATCTGCTCTACCCATATTCATAGTATTCGACCTTTGCTAGCGGTTATACTCGCTATCTCCTCTACCCATATTCATAGTATTCGACCTTTGCTAGCGGTTATACTCGCTATCTCCTCTACCCATATTCATAGTATTCGACCTTTGCTAGCGGTTATACTCGCTATCTCCTCTATCCATTAAATTAGTGTTCGAGCTTTGCTAGCGGTTATACTCGCTTAGTGTTCGAGCTTTGCTAGCGGTTATACTCGCTATCTGCTCTACCAATATTCACAGTATTCGACCTTTGCTAGCGGTTATACTCGCTATCTCCTCTATCCATATTAATTTTCGAGCTTTGCTAGCGGTTATACTCGCTATCTCCTCTAGCCATTTAATTAGTGTTCGAGCTTTGCTAGCGGTTATACTCGCTATCTGCGCTACCCATATTCATAGTATTCGACCTTTGCTAGCGGTTATACTCGCTATCTCCTCTATCCATTTAATTAGTGTTCGAGCTTTGCTAGCGGTTACACTCGCTATCTGCTCTACCCATATTCATAGTATTCGACCTTTGCTAGCGGTTATACTCGCTATCTCCTCTATCCATTTAATTAGTGTTCGAGCTTTGCTAGCGGTTATACTCGCTATCTGCTTTACCAATATTCATAGTATTCGAGCTTTGCTAGCGGTTATACTCGCTATCTCCTCTACCGATATCATAAGTGTTTGAGCGTTGTTAGCGGTTATACTCGCTATCTCCTCTACTCATATTATAAGTGTTTGATCTTTGTTAGCTGTTATACTCGCTATCTGCTCTACCCATATTCATAGTATTCGACCTTTGCTAGCGGTTATACTCGCTATCTGCTCTACCCATATTCATAGTATTGGACTTTGCTAGCGGTTGTACTTGCTTTCTCCTCTACCATATTCATAGTAATCGACCTATGCTAGCGGTTATACTCGCTATCTCTTCTACCCATATTAATGTTCGAGCTTTGCTAGCGGTTATACTTGCTATCTCCTGTACCATATTCATAGTAATCGACCTATGCTAGCGGTTATACTCGCTATCTGCTCTACCCATATTCATAGTATTCGACCTTTGCTAGCGGTTATACTCGCTATCTCCTCTATCCATTTAATTAGTGTTCGAGCTTTGCTAGCGGTTATACTCGCTATCTGCTTTACCAATATTCATAGTATTCGAGCTTTGCTAGCGGTTATACTCGCTATCTCCACTGACCATACTATAAGTATCCGAGTTTTGTTAGCGGTTATACTCGCTATCTCTTCTACCATTTAAATAGTGTTCAAGCTTTGCTAGCGGTTATACTCGCTATCTGCTCTACCCATATTCATAGTATTCGACCTTTGCTAGCGGTTGTACTCGCTATCTGCTCTACCCATATTCATAGTATTGGACCTTTGCTAGCGTTTGTACTCGCTTTCTCCTCTACCATATTCATAGTAATCGACCTATGCTAGCGGTTATACTCGCTATCTCCTCTACCCATATTAATGTTCGAGCTTTGCTAGCGGTTATACTTGCTATCTCCTCTACCCATTTAATTAGTGTTCAAGCTTTGCTAGCGGTTATAATCGCTATCTGCTCTACCCATATTCATAGTATTCGACATTTGCTAGCGGTTGTACTCGCTATCTGCTCTACCCATATTCATAGTATTCTACATTTGCTAGCCGTTATACTCGCTATCTGCTCTACCCATATTCATAGTATTCGACCTTTGCTAGCGGTTATACTCGCTATCTGCTCTACCCATATTCATAGTATTCGACTTTTGCTAGCGGTTATACTCGCTATCTCCTCTATCCATTTAATTAGTGTTCGAGCTTTGCTAGCGGTTATACTCGCTATCTGCTCTACCAATATTCATAGTATTCAAGCTTTGCTAGCGGTTATACTCGCTATCTCCTCTGACCATACTATAAGTATCCGAGTTTGCTAGCGGTTATACTCGCTATCTCTTCTACCATTTAATTAGTGTTCAAGCTTTGCTAGCGGTTATACTCGCTATCTGCTCTACCCATATTCATAGTACTCGACCTTTGATCTCTTCTAACCATATTATTAATGTTCGAGATTTGTTAGCGGTTATACCCGCTATCTGCTCTCCCCATAATTATTCTTAGTATTCGACCTTTGCTAACGGTTATACTCGCTATCTGCTCTCCCCATATTATTAATGTTCGAGCTTCGATAGCGGTTATACTCGCTATCTGCTCTCCCCACTATTAATGTTCGAGCTTTGCTAGCGGTTATACTTGCTATCTCCTCCACCCATATCATAAGTGTTCGAGCGTTGCTAGTGGTTATACTCGCTATCTCCTCTATCCATATTAATGTTTGAGCTTTGCTAGTGGTTATACTCGCTATCTCCTCTACCCATTTAACTAGTGTTGGAGCTTTGATAGCAGTTATACTCGCTATCTGCTCTACCCATATTCACAGTATTCGACCTTTGCTAGCAGTTATACTCGCTATCTCTTCTAACCATATTTATAGTATTCGAGCTTTGCTAACGAGTATACTCGCTATCAATGCAGGCACTACTAGTAGTAGGGGAAAGGCAGCTAGCAAGTATAATCGCTATCAACGCACCACTATTAGTAGGGGAAGGGCAGCTAGCGGGTATATTGATATCCACGCATCCAGTACTAGTAAGGGAAGGGCAGCTACCCGCTATCTGCTCTCCCCATAATTATTCTTAGTATTCGACCTTTGCTAACGGTTATACTCGCTATCTGCTCTCCCCATATTATTAATGTTCGAGCTTCGATAGCGGTTATACTCGCTATCTGCTCTCCCCACTATTAATATTCGAGCTTTGTTAGTGGTTATACGCGCTATCTGCTCTACCCATAATTATTATTAGTATTCGACCTTTGCTAGCAGTTATACTCGCTATCTGCTCTCCCCATATTATTAATGTTCGAGCTTTGCTAGCGGTTATACTCGCTAATTGCTCTCCCCACTATTACTGTTCGAGCTTTGCTAGCGGTTATACTCGCTATCTCCTCTACCCATATCATAAGTGTTCGAGCGTTGCTAGCGGTTATACTCGCTATCTCCTCTAACCATATTTATAGTATTTGAGCTTTGCTAACGAGTATACTCGCTATCCATGCACGCACTACTAGTAGTAGGGGAAAGGCAGCTAGCAAGTATAATCGCTATCAACGCACCACTATTAGTAGGGGAAGGGCAGCTAGCGGGTATATTGCTATCCACGCATCCAGTACTAGTAAGGGAAGGGCAGCTAGTATACAGCCTATACTCCCTCCGTATTTATAGCTATACTGGTAGCGAATAGCGAGTATAACGGCAATCCTCCGTACTATATACATGTAGCGGATAGCGAGTATAACCGCTATCCTCCCTCCTTCATAATTGTAGGCTACGGTAGCGAATAGCGAGTATAACCGCTATTTTCTCCCTCCTATAATTATATATACTGGTAGTGAATAGCGAGTAAAACCGCTATCCTCTGTCACACACTTATATACTGGTAGCAATAACGAGTAAAACCGCTATCCTCCGTCACACACTTATACACTGGTAGCGAATAGCGAGTATAACCGCTATCGTCCTTCCTACATAACTGGTACCGAATAGCGTGTATCACCGCTATGCAGCGAATTATCGAGTATAACCGCTACCCTCCCTCCTACATAATTATAGACTGAGTAGCGAATAGCATGTATAACCGCTATACTCCCTCCTATATATTATAGAAGCGAATAGCGAGTATAACCGCTATCCTCCTTCACACACATATTGGTAGCGAATAGCGAGTATAACCGCTATATATACTCCCTCTTATATACTAGTAGCGAATAGCGAGTATAACCGCTATCGCCCTTCGTACATAGTTTTATATACTGGTAGTGAATAGCGAGTAAAACCGCTATCCTCCGTCACACACTTATATACTGGTAGCGAATAGCGAGTATAACCGCTATCCTCCGCCATGGTAGCGAATAACGAGTATAACCACTATCGTCCTTCCTACATAACTGGTACCGCATAGCGGGTATAACCGCTATCCTCCGTCACAAACATACTGGTAGCGAATAGCGAGTATAACCGCTATCCTCCGTCACACACTATATACTGGTATAGCGAGTAGCGAGTAAAACCGTCACACACTTATATACTGGTAGCGAATAGCGAGTAAAACCGCTATCCTCCGTCACACACTTATATACTGGTATAGCGAGTAGCGAGTAAAACCGTCACACACTTATATACTGGTAGCGAATAGCGAGTAAAACCGCTATCCTCCGTCACACACTTATATACTGGTAGCGAATAGCGAGTATAACCGCTATCGTCCTTCCTACAAAACTGGTACCGAATAGCGTGTATCACCGCTGTGCAGCGAATAGCGAGTATAACCGCTACCCTCCCTCCTACATAATTATAGACTCGTAGCGAATAGCGAGTATAACTGCTATACTCCCTCCTATATATTATAGAAGGGAATAGAGAGTATAACCGCTATCGTCCTTCGTACATAATTCTATATACTGGTAGCGAATAGCGAGTAAACCCGCTATCCTTCGTCACATACTTATATACTGGTAGCGAATAGCGAGTATAATCGCTATCGTCCTTCCTGCATAACTGGTACCGAATAGCGAGTATCACCGCTATCGTCCTTCGTTCATAATTTTATATACTTGCAGCGAATAGCGAGTATAACCGCTAGCCTCCCTCCTGCATAATTATATACTGGTAGCGAATAGCGAGTATAACCGCTATCGTTCTTCGTACATAATTGCATATACTGGTAGCGAATAGCGAGTATAACCGCTATCGTCCTTCCTATACATAACTGGTACCGAATAGCTAGTATAACCGCTATCCATCCTCCTATATAATTATAATGGTAGCGAATAGCGAGTATAACCGCTATCATCCCTCCTATATAATTGTATAATGGTAGCGAATAGCGAATATAACCGCTATCTTCCCTCCTACATAATTATATACTGGTAGCAAATAGCGAGTATAACCGCTATCATCCCTCCTACACAATTATATACTGGTAGCGAATAGCGAGTATAACCGCTATACTCCCTCCTACACAGTTATAATACTGGTAGCGAATAGCGAGTATAACCGCTATACTCCCTCCTATACAGTTATAATACTGGTAGCGAATAGCGAATATAACCGCTATCTTCCCTCCTTCATAATTATATACTGGTAGCGAATAGCGAGTATAACCGCTATCATCCCTCCTACATAATTATATACTGGTAGCGAATAGCGAGTATAACCACTATCATCCTCCTACATAATTATATACTGGTAGCGAATAGCGAGTATAAATCCTCCGTCACACACATAATACTGGTAGCGAATAGCCGCTACAATTTTTTGCTCTTATATATGAGAGCAGAAATTCGCTAAATTCGCTAAAGACTACATATGCGAATATGTCTCTGGTTCAAGTTGACAAAAGGAGCATAGGTTATCAGCTACAAAACCCATTTTCATGAGCTGTTCTTTGCTATATACGACCCCGTGTACTAACATAAACTGAAATTTTCTGCATTTCCAAATCAGTGTTGAACTTCTCGGTCAGACAAATAGTTCCCTCAATTCCTTATCCGTAAAATCAAAGTTGTTGTGATCATTCCTTATCTGTAGACTATAAGTGTCTTGCAACTCTTTGACAAAATGTTAATAAATGCTCCTAGATTTTATGCATTGAAAATTAGATTTCTGCTCAAAAACATTCAAGACTATATTAAAATCAACTTGCTTAAATCTGTCTATGGCTTCAGTATTCTTCCAATTCATTGGTATAGCACTAATTATATCGTTTATCTTAAGCAAACCGTTTCTGTTAATACTAAGACTTTGAAAGTATGCAACCGGCTTAATATGTCCATTATCGTAAATATCTTTTAGCTGGCATGCCAATATCATATAAATGACTATAAAAAACCCTTTTATTTCCTATATGTATATTGCTATTATTAAATATTATTGGATTTATAACATCACTTTCAAAATTCCTGCATTTTTCCATATCCTCCCAAGCTTTCATAATTTCCAAATAAAATGGTGGAGCAACCAATCTCAATTGGACGACTCAAAATCACATCTAAAAACAAATTTTCCACCAACTGATCTAAAGCAGTAATCAAAATACAATTTCCACCCTGCATTCTTTTCTCCACATAATAAGCGCTTTAACCACATAATACGTTGTGTCTTGACAAACAGCTTGAAATTTGTCATTTTTAAGCCACGATTTGCATAATCCCTGATACATTTTTTTTTTTTATTCGGTCTTTTCCACTCTAAAGAAATTCAAAAGTAATATTTTCTACTTTAGAAAATATCCACTGAGGAACTACTATATGTGACGAAACATAATAAAGTTTTGATAATGCATATGTTTTGATCAGATGTATTTTCCCCATAAGTGTTAAATCCCGTTCTTTCCACCACCCTAAAAGCCTTTTAATTTTACTTAATATCTCTTTATAATTCAAATCCTCTTTTTTCCAACATTCATGAAAAAAATGAACACCCAGAATTTTAAATTCCTGAACAAGTTTGCCAAACAAGGGCCAGGCTATATACGGTCTATCACAATTCTTACCCATCCAAAAAAATTAGTCTTTCCTTTGTTAACTTTGAGACCACTAATTTTCTCGAATTCTTCAAAAATAATCTGTAACCTATCAATCATCTGCATACAGTATTTGTCTAATCTCATTTTCCCCAAATTGAATTCCTTTAATGTTATTGTCTTTCCTTATTGCCAGCGCCAATGTTTCTATGGCCAACAGAAACAGATAGGGAAATGATGGATTACCCTGTCTGACCCCCGTTTGATATCAAAGTACCCAGTCGAACGTCCACCGTTCATTACACAACTGCTTATATCCGTATATAACACCTTAACCCTAAAAGGGCGGGGGGGGGGGGTGGAATCCACCCTAGACGTTTCTCGCGATATGTTTGCAACGCGCAAAACAGTCGCCGCGGCGTTTCATTACTTTTTTCTTTCAAATCTCACGCATCTTTTGAGACCAAATTCGCGATGTCCGGGCATGCGGTTCCAAAGTTACGCAACATTTCGTACTTGTATAATTTCATTACAAAATGTGTTTTCAGCCAAAATTTAGAAATCTATGAATATTTTTACATTTGCTGATTGAAATTAATTTATTTTAGGCTGTTTATGTTCGCGAAAGTGTCCCCGACAAATTTCATCCAAAAAACAATAAAAAACAAAAGGTAAACAAATCCAAAGAAATACATCAGAAATTTTAAACACAATAAAATACATAAAATAAAAAAAAATCAATTTTGATATTTTTTCAAGTATATTTGCTAAGAATACTGGAAAGCGTGTCCAGCCCGAAATTTAGCATATTTTGAGCTTTATTTAATGATTTAAAGCAAAATTTTGATTTCATGAATAAATTTGCATAATTAATTAATGTGAACATTTTTCGGAGCATTTAACTATACAGTTTTGTAGATAACGTTGTGGACGACGTGCGTGCCGATTTTCGGCGCAATCGCGTGGTCGACGGTCGAGATATCGGGGGGGGGGGGGGGGGGGGGGGGGTCATAACCAAAATATCCCGGCCTTTTTAGGGTTAAAAGAATCGCCAAACCCAAACAAATCCAGAACTTTGGACAGAAAAGCGTGAGCCACAGAATCAAATGCCTTTCCAAAATCCACTTTGACCGAAAAACCATTTGTTTGATTTAAAGAATGAAATAGCATATCATCTATTAACCTTACAGCTTCTCCAATATTTCTATCTTCTATATAACCTATTTGATCATAATGAATTATTTCACATACCTTTTTTATTCTTTTTGCTATTAGATAAAATCGTGTAATCCACATTCAACAGTGTAATCGGTCTATAGTTTTGAACGTACATTTATATGTAATATCATGTACCAATTGTTCTTTCATTCAATTATTTTATCATTGAACAAATTTACAAACACTCGATCTGCACATAAACTGTTATTAAATTTCCAGTACGATTTACCAAAGCAGTAATTGTCCGCCAAATGCTCAAGCTGTAACAGAATACCTGAGTGATCAGGGGTAATCGACATTAAAATATCACATTTGCTTACAAGTTTGAATAAATTAGATGAGCCGAACCAATAATCGAGACGACTTTGAATAATCGGCCACTTTCGCCTAAATGTAAATTGCTTGTTGTTTGCATTTCTCTTTCGCCATATATCTTTTAAACTGTATCTACTGAGAAAATCTTCAAAATTCTCATTATATTTATTTTTTGTGACATTTCTTGGTCCCATGTAGTCCAAACTTCCATTCATTATTGTGTTAAAATCTCCACCCAGAAAAAATAATTGAGACGGCTCAAACTGTTAAGAAATACAAGTGTTTAACTTTTCCAAAAATTCAAGTTGCATTTTCTCTCTGTCCCTTGTGGGAAAATAACAATTACCTATCAACAATTTGACCCCTCGTGATTCTCCTTTAAGTATATCGTCTTTCATTATCCACAGTAACATTATCAATTTTTAACTAATAAAAACAAAACACCTCTACTATGGTTGATCCATGGGCCCACCCCATTCTAATTTCCACCTTTCCTCTACATCAACTATACTGTAAGTTTCTTGTAGGAGAACGATATCACTTCCTTTACTTTTACACCATTCAAAAACATTTTTCCTTTTAGCTCTATCTCTTATCCCGCGAACGTTTAAAGAAAGTAACGTAAGTTGTGACGATCTATCCATTTAGCACAGTGTCATTCGCAACAATGCAACTCCAAAATGACAAAGTATTTACAATAGAAATCAGCGTATTATAGATCCCTTCTCCCATACATCCTAAAGCTCTCAAAGGGTAAGCAATATGCAAGTGAACAGATGCAGGGAACCGTCAACACAACATTCAGACTACACTACTCACACAGACCAAACACACCCCAACATTCACTTACCTTACCCCTCCCTTCCAAAACTTCAAGGAGCCTATTCTACACCTACACACTTAGAATTAAAGGTGCACAAATGGTGCAAACATTCGAAAAAAGGTGCAATGTGCAGCAAACTTCGTAAAAGGTGCAATATTGTACCATTTTGAGTAATTTCAATGATAAATCGGAAGAGGGTGCAAACTTGTACCTTCTGTTAGTCTCAAAAGTATGCTGCGCTATAACGTGTAGTCTTTTGTTTGGTGTCCTGTTTTAGTAATTATTCAAGTTTGTCATTAAATTTAATATTTCATCGGTTATATTATGACATACTTTTGTAGTAACATGTTCATCTGCAAACTATTTAGTCTCATAAATGAAAAAAAAAAAATAAAAAAATAAAAAATATTACGTACATACGTAATAATTACTACGTACGTACGTCAGTTTGGCCCTTCCAGGTCTTCGTAGGAGATCGACGAACCCATCGCGCCGGTACTACTACGAGCGCTGAGGGCTCCCTTCATCATAATCGTGAAAAATACAAACTGGATGCTGACGGGACAGTCTCGATAGCAGTACTGTTATCGACAAAAAGGACCCAAAATTTCAGGAAACCCTCTTCAAAGGTCACAAAACAACCTGTAAGTTTTAATCATCTATTATTCAATATAATTCTTTGGATGTAAGTAAACTGCAATATATGATATTCAATTAAATATAGCCAAAAATGCACAGTGATGCAGTTTAGGTATGGGATGTGTGTTGGCTGCGTTACTACACAGTCGGCAATGGCGTGTACTATGAGTGATCCCCGCTACATTCCTATACATGTACTTCGTGTGTAGAATCTAGGCAGTCATACGGCTCAACTTTTTCAAACACCACTGCACAAAAGTCGCAAACATTCACTCAAAATCGGGATTTAATTTACAAAAACCGACCCCAATATATCCAAGAAATACAATAAATTCAACTCACCGATGTTGGAAAAGATGATCCAAAAATGAAATCCGTAATTTACTGTCGATTCTCGCGATACGAGCTATCGGAGTCATTGTGTACATTTCCTGGTCGCTGCGGGCGCTGACATCTCCCCAAAAGAATTTTTTCGTTAAAAATTTGGTCCCTATCCCGTACACGGAAAAGTCCCGATTTTCTGTGTGCGCGATCGTAGAGAACGATTTGCGCTTGCGATCCAGAGTTTCTTCATGGACAAAAATTTTATTGGCCGATTTTAGTCTAAGACATCGTCGGTATGTAAACAACACGCGGGCATGATTTTGACTTTGGATTTTGCTGGAAATATGGAAAGTTCTTCCTAACGGCCATTTGATGTAGGCATGGTTGGAGTGAGATTTTTAAGGGCTGAATTTGAAAGCAAGGTATTTAAAATATTTATCTTATTTTCCCCCCATACCTTTAGTACATGTGATAGAAAATACCAACTCTTTTACAATAATGTAGCTATGAGTGGCAAGCACCAGGTCCTAGCGCAAAGTCTAAACATGTTGTTAAAGAAGATGGCCTCTCCTGTAAAGAAGGCTTTGAGGTAATCACTTGAGGTACATTGTTTTTTGTCCATCCCATCCACACCAAGTTATTTGGTGTGGATGGGATGGACAAAAAACAATGTAAGTAATCGTGGTCGTTGACCCAGTAAGAACGAACAATGCCAAAATAGTTTACTGCTGCATTTTCTAACGCAAGCTGGATGGGGGGGGGGGGGGGGGGGGGGGGAAATAAGATAAATATACTTCCTTTCAAATTCAGCTCTTAAAATGTAATTCTTACCTCGAATGGCCGTTAGGTCTTAGGAAGAATTTCTGATAATTTGCAGCAAAATCCAAAGTCAAAATCATAGTCAAAATCATAGTCAAAATCATGGCCCAAACTGAAGAAATCCCTGATTTTTTTTTTCCGCCATCACATGATGTTGTTTTCATTCTGCCGATGTTTTAGACTAAACTTAGCCAATAAAATTTTGTTCACAAAGAAACTCCATATCACACCGATATCGATCTCTACAATTGCGCACACAGAAAACCGGGACTTTTACGTATGTGCGACAGGACCAAATTTTTGCCAACTTAATGTTTTGGGGGAGATGTCGGCGCTCGCGGTGACCAAGAAATACAATGACTTCGATACCCGTAAATTTGATTTTTTAATAAATCTTTTCCAACATCAGTGAGCTGAATTTATTGTATTTCATGGATATGTTACTTAGTGTTGATATTTGTAAATTAAATGCTGATTTTGAGTGAATTTTGGTGAATTTTTGTGCAGTGGCGTTTGAAAGTGTTGTGGTGTACGACCGTCCGAGGGTATATTATAACAATAATAATAGCTACATTTATTACATGTATATTGCGCACGTATCCATCCCAGACGATGCTCAAGGCACCTACAAAGGAGTATTATTACCCTGGCTTTAGCCCAGCTGCCCTAAGCATTCAAGGAATAAATTCCTACCAGGTACCCATTTACTACACCTGGCTGGAGAGTGGCAAATGTAATGAATGTTTTGCCAAAGGACATTAGTGCCGCGGCGGGACTCGAACCACAAACCATGAGATCCCCAGTCCGGTGACGTATCCACTAGACCATGACACGATGCCGCTATGAGTGATCCTGTCCAATGATCAATGATCCAATCAAGGGTGTTGAATGCGGTCTTAGGCAATCGTCACTCATACTATTTGTCCCTTGCATATGTGGGACTGTGTCAAACATTCACTGTTGCAGTAGTAACAGACAACAAATTTGATCCAAGCAAGATTTGATATTCTTGAATTTGCTATTTTACCTGATTCAGGAACTTGTCAACTCGCACTATATATGCTAAAAATTTGACGTTTCAGAGTTGAAAATGAAATTTAAAATATTTTCTTCTCATGTATGAATGATCTAGAATGTACCACTTCCCGCTAATACACACAAAATCTATCTTCAGATAAGCTTGTACATGCATAAGTGGGCAATGGTTTAATTCTGATCTGAACGCATCTAATCACATTGTGTGAGGTGGGCTGAATCTCCATTCTGATATCTAAGTATGTAATTAATAGATTTATGCACTGTACACCTTGACTATTGTACATGTATTGGTAAGGTAAAGTGTGGGGTGATTTATTTTTGTCCACAGGAAAATGGAGTTTCAAACTCTAGAATTATTTTCGCATATTCTGTTTTCACTTTTAGGATGATATCCAAGGAGAAGAAGAAAAGAGTTAAAGTGCTTGTGAGGAGGCGCAACCCAGAATAAAGGTGTCATAGGAGATATCATGAGGCGCACTAGGACTCATCGAGCTCAATATAGAACCAACCAAGTTTCTTTTGAGGTGCAGGAGTTCCCCATCCTGAAGTTGGAGACTTGGAGTTTTGGGTATTAGATGTTTATAAAAAATCTGGACTTAATTATCAGAAACAGATAATACATGTAGTTGTATACATGTACACAATTTTTCAGGCAAAAGGATGTTTTAATTTAATTCCCTCTACCTTGTTTTTATGATGTTCAAAGCATGCATACAAATTCATTATGGATTGTCAGCTTTAGTAATCAGCTTTTAAAAATAGTGTCCATTCTTAGGATTATTTCGATAAATTTCATGTCTTATACTTTCTCTAACAGAACAAAACAAGAATAATGCTGTGATATATTTTTTTGAATTTACAGATTCTGAAAGAGATGGAGTTTTTCCGCACTGCCCTTGAGAAAGTAGCAGAGAAAATAATCCACGTTTGGAGGAATTCGACCCTTGGTTCCACAAGCTGTCTCTTCAAGGAATACAATGCCCTCATCCAGGAGTGTATTGAGAAAGACCAAATGAAAGGTCAGTATTTGTTTAAAAGTTTTGAATGCATTTTGCAAATGGTCTTCATGTTTACCATTCCAAACAGGAGGAGGGCTTGAAGATTTTGTCTTCAAAATAAAATATTATTTAATTTTCTTCTTTACTTATTTAGACTCTGTCACAGAACTCTCATGTTTTATATGTCTGTACATGTGTTAATAACAGGCATGTACATCAAGTTGCTTTAAAAAGCTACTCCATATCAATTGTTTGTTATGTGAATGCCAGAACTTTCATAGATTTAATATAATTTGTCTGATTAACTTCCAGATCTGACACTCCCTTCTGGCCATACCACACCTGCTTGGCGAGAAGGACATGATGTATGTTGTATACAAGGTAAATGACAATTTAAACCTTTTCTTCCCAAAACATGTTGCAACCACTATTCCATTCTACCATAAAGATACTATTAAGAGATGTTGTAACATAAGTGGGGGGAGTGGTCTCATTTCTCATTTCCTCTACCCTTTTTCCTACATACATGTACTTCTGTAGTTCTAAGGAGGAATCATAAGATGATTGTACTTTATCATGCACAGTGACCTGGTAAATTTCTTTCCTTTTACTTCTTAGGAACCTGTGACACCAACACCAGCTGCAGTGTTTAGAGGAAAGCTTGTACAAGAAGACCTTGTAGCTGAAGTTTGGATTGAAGGGGGCAAGATGTGCCACTGCTCTGGAGCACTCACATGGGGTCTAGTACATTTTGGAGAGTTCACTCTGCAGCACCACTTGCGGTGGAGCCCCTATTTACATGGCTGCTGTCCTCGAGTACTTGACTGCCGAAATCTTGGAGCTCGCTGGCAACGCTGCCCGTGACAACAAGAAGTTATCATTTCGGAAGCAGGTGGGTGTGTTGCCGGTTCTTCTTGGGGATCTTCTTGAAGAGTTCACATTTTGGAGTTCACATTTTGGAGAGTTCACTCTGCAGCACCACTTGCCCCGGTCACTATCTAAATGATGTCTTATATTGTATGTCAAGGTACATGATGCGTGCAATATTTATGTGGTACAATGGGTGTCAGCCCCTGTTGGGACAGGGTATTCTTCTGCAGATAATATATACTACTTGTTCCTTGACTCCTTCCTTGTTTGGCATAAAGGACACATATATATTTTACAATAGTGGCGGATTTAGGATTTCTATTGGGGGAGGTGGTGGGCAAAATTGAAAAAAATCAAAAAATCAGTTGAACGAAGCAAAAAATAAACAGGAGCCCAAGTTTTTGTCAATATACTGACCATAAACAAGGCATTTGAAGCCTGTTTTTTATTACATGTAGTTGGTTATTTTTAATGCCCCCCCCCCCCCAAACAACAAAAAAAGCCATGTGGTCTTGAAGTGCAATTTGTGTAAAGCCTTAATTTTTTAAAATCCTGGAAATAATTATAACCCATTATATTTCAGTGTGAAGTGTGGCCGAATTTTATTTCATAAAATGACACAAACGGGGCATTTAAAGCCCTCTTGAAACCTCATTGCTTCTGGTCTCTGAAAGATTTAAAAAAAAAATTTTTACGGGGAGGGGCTGCTCTCCTCCCCCCCCCCCCCCCCCCCCCCCCCCTCCACACCTCTTGTACAATGTATGTGTGGCTTTAATCATAACAGACCAAATATACACAGTACATGTAGTATGTGTTTAGTAGTTTCGTTCCTACTGAAAATGTTATATAAGTTATGTACAACATACATGCCTCTTTACGGTACCTGAGATTACTGGTACCTGAGATTACTGGTACTGCACCACCAACATGCACATCACTTGCCTTTTGAATGCCTATAAATATATATTTTTACTTTCTAGGTTTGAATTTCAAGATGTGTATCAATTAACCCTAAAATGGCCGGGATATGTTGGCTATGCCACAGCCGGGGGGTGGAATCCACCCCCCCCCCCCCCCCCCCCCCCCCCCCCGATCGGCATGCACATCGTCCACAACGTAATCTACAAAACTATATAGTTAAATGCTCCGAAAAATTTTCACATTCATTAATTATGCAAATTTATGCATGAAATCGAAATTTTGCTCTAAATCATTAAATAAAGCTCAAAATATGCTAATTTTTGGTCTAGACACTCTTTACAGTATTCTTAGCAAATATACTTGAAAAAAATTTGATATCAAAATTTATTATGTATTTCATTGTATTTAAAATTGATGTATTTCTTTGTTTTTTTACCTTTTTTTTTTTTTGGGTGAAATTTGTCGGGGACACTTTCGCAAACATAAATAAATTAATTTCAATCAGCAAATGTAAAAATATAGATTTGTAAATTTTGGCTGAAAACACATTTTGTATTGAAATTATACATTTTTGAGCAATTTTCGGTCTGACGTGCAAGTACGAATTGTTGCGTGCCCTGACATCGCGAATTTGGTCTCAAAAGATGCGTGAGATTCGGGAAAAAAAGTCCTGAAATTGCTTTGCGCGTTGCGGACATATCGCGAGAAACGTCTGGGGGGGGGGGGGGGGGGGGGGGGGATTCCACCCCCGCCCTTTTAGGGTTAAAAAGCATAATGCATTTCATAATTGTTAATGGAAGAAGTATACATGGAACAATCTGTTTTAGATTACCTTAATGACTATGTATTCATTGGTTAGAATTCTGTTTCGTAGAGTCAGTATTTACTCAATTTGTCTTCTTTTCTGAAGCAATGTACAGCTAAACACACACAAAATATATCTTGTAAAAGAAATACACATGTACATGTATAATGAAAAGTATATCACGTGTATACACCATACATGTATGTAATATATCATACTTGCAGATATAGTACAGAAATACCGGTATGTTTTTAGAAATGGAGAGCTGAATTTTACTGAATTTTATATATATACACTGTTTCTGTTTTTTTCCTTTCTTAGTGCATCACTCGTTTGCGAATGTATCATAATGTGTGTGAGTGATGATTAATGATTTGTTGTACTTGGTACAATTCATATACCTTTTATTGTTAAATTTTAACTGAGATGAATGTATGTGATCCTGCTTGCTTATGTTGTACTCACTGGCCATTATAGTGTATAGGCCACTGAGAATGATAATCTTAATCAATTCCTGGTGTCGCATAGCAATTTGCTATGCATTTTTTATATGTGGGACTGTACAGAAGTATTTATCCCATCCACCAAAAATGCTAATCAACTTTGAGAATATTATTACCTGATAATGTAGTGATGAAACAAAGCTTTTTGCTTGTCACTGTTTGTGAACTATTTTAAAGCCAGCTTACATGTATATAGAACTATTCACTTTTTTTTTTTATTATTGTAAAAAAAGGGCTTGCTAAGTTGGGATTGTCATTCAAAGTGCATCTTAACCTCATGTATTCTCATTACAACTACAGTACTGCGCATGAACATGTATATAAAATATCAAAGACCAGATGCTCCAATGCATGCTTATATGCCTTATTAAATACAGCTCGTTTGTTTTAACTTAACATGGAAAAGTATAAATCTCTGTTTTTTTTCTTCAGTATCTGTGTTTGCAAACGAAATGGAAGGTTTGGAAGGGTTCAATTTTGTGCCCAAAAGGGTCCCTGTAAGGCGCAAAATTGCACCCTTTTTTATGGGGGTAAAGGGCTTTATGTTGCACCCTGTGAGGTGCAAAACTGCACCTTCTGGAAATGTACAATATTGCACCGAAAAATGTGCTGCCAATGTTGCAATGGTTTGCACCCTTTAGGGTGCACAATTGCACCCTTTTTATAGGTTCAATTATGGTGCAACATTGCACCTTTCTGAAAGGTACAATATTGCACCCTAAAAGGTGCTCCCAGTGTTGCATTTATTTGCACCCTTTAGGGTGCAAAATTGCACCCTTTTTATCGGAAAAAAGGGTGCAATATTGAACCCTAAATGGTGCAACATTGCACCCTAATAATGGTGCAAAGTTGCACCTTTCTGAAAGGTGCAATATTGCACCCAAAAAGGTGCTCCCAGTGTTGCATTTATTTGCACCTTTTAGGGTGCAAAATTGCACCCTTTTTATCGGAAAAAAGGGTGCAATATTGAACCCTAAATGGTGCAACATGGCACCCTAATAATGGTGCAAAGTTGCACCTTTCTGAAAGGTGCAATATTGCACCCAAAAAGGTGCTCCCAGTGTTGCATTTATTTGCACCCTAAAAGGTGCAACTTTGTACCTTTATTTCTAAGTGTGTACCTCATACATGTGTGACAACACGACAAAGAATACACAGAAATAAATAATGAGCTTGTATAATCCATAATGTTAAAAATATGGACCTTGTATTAGCGACCCTCCAACCACCGCCGTATAATTATAATAAGTGTTTAAAGTCTGAAACTTGGCCCGTATCAAGTTACATCACAACGCCCAAACTCAAATTTGAGACAAAGTATTAAAACAGCACATTTCACACTGTCTTGTCTTGTCTAGCAAGCAACAGAGAGAGAGAGAGAGAGAAAATGTCCTACAACCGAGCCTGAGATGTTCGCAGGATAACCTAACCAAGAAATACACTAGACCAATAGGTCAATAGCTTTAAACGTGAGTATAATGTATAATAGAATTAACCCTCAGTATGGCCCTATAGATCCATCAATGCATGCATACAATAATATTGTTATGGGCCTGTATGGTAGGTCCATTGAATAAGCCAGTTCACGACTAATCCTTGCACATGTGCATATAAAGTTATGTAAGCCCAGCTTGTGAAATTCACCTATCGAAACCCTTAAAGAGTAATTGAACACGTTCAATACGAAGCCCCATGCAGATTATGTTCCTTGACATCAATGACACTGTTAAAAAAACTCAATTGATATGCATGCCTCCTTTTAGAAGGCATACAAATATCCATTAATTTCATGTCGAAGAAGATCGCGGAATTATAATGTGAGGCTAGTTTACGTTTTACAGTGAACTAGTTTGTACATAATAAAGATACCTATTTAAAACAAGGAGGTACATAGGCTAATAAAATTTACCTTATCAACAACGTTGTAAAGACCAAGACATGATAATCATAATACTGGAATATCCCTGAATAGGATTAAAAATTACAGTGTCGTTGAAAAACGGCGCCATTTTCATCCAAGTATTCTTTGTCATTGACACAAAGAAGTAAATTTTAATGTATATTACCGGTGCATAGCATATAAATATTTTGACATCCAGAAAATAGCTCATGACTTCTGAATTATGTACTTTGAAAATCTGAGCTCGTACTGTGATTCAGTTGAAGGAAAAAAAAAGGATCATGAGCATTACCATTATAATGCATTGCTATCAACCAGTTCACGATAAAGCCTTGCACACGTGCCTGCAATTATAAAGTTGTGTGGGTCGAGCTTGTGGAATTCACATGTTAATTTATAAATCACAGACTATTATAACATGCTAAACGAGGACGGAAAGGGCTTCGTGTATGTTCCCTCCCTTGTTATGAAAGACAAAACACTATACAAACGTTATTATGCAATCCCCCTGTTTTCCATTCGTGCCTAAACAGATCCCGGAATTGTAATGAAAAGCTGGCTTATTTTAGAAAGTGCTTATTTTGGAAAATCCTTTTAAAATTTTCCAAATAAATTTTTTTAAATAAAAATCACCTTTTTGAGGGTTTGAAATTGTCTCGCAGTCCAATTTCGGCAAAATCCTAGCTTGTTAACTTTTCTATGCAAATTAGCACTGACGTCATTTGGTAGAGTCGTATGACCTCCGCGGTATACTGCTGCACAACAGAGCATGGACTGGCAACCGAGAGTGTGAGAAACTTTGCTCGACATGATTTTTATATGTAAACAATTTTGTAAGCATTTTACTCCCAGTGTTAAAGATCGTATGCTCGATCTGTAATGAAAAAATGGAACCAGCGGGATTCGAATCTACTGCTTGCCGGGCAGCGACTTAACCACCAGGCTATTCTGGTTCGTGGCCAAGTCACGAATACTTCAAAATTATGTTTCCAAATCCATCAGTTTTGTTAAATTATATATTATATGAAAACTAGTTTACATTTTATTCCAACAAGCAACCATTTTTAAGACAGCTCGCACAAGTTTACATGCACGAAAACTTAAAAAAAGTTGGAGCCGACTTGCTTTCCAACTGGGCCATCAGGCATCATCAAGATTGGATATTCACATACACACACACACGCGCCGCCGATACGAACATTTTGTACTCACAATTATTAATGGTTTATAATTATCTCAAAATTTGATGAAGAACTATATAATTAAATGTCTACAGATATTAGATGTTTTGATACTCAAAAAAATGGGTTAAAAAGAAATAAACCTTAGCAAATCTACACAAACCGGCCGGCAAACACACATCGCAGGCACTCATACCCAGTAGTCAGACCCGTACACATGGTAGACTACATGTAGGCCTACAGCGACGCGGTGAAACCCCGTAGGGCTCCGCTTGAGAACTGGGCTAGATCTGATACACTACTGAGTACTGTGGAAGAAAAGAACAGAGCTACTCTACGAGAATCGCTCTTTTCTTCCTAATATTGGTCACAGCAGTGAAATATCTGGTGAAACACCTAATAAAGGTTGGTTTTAACTTGGCACTTGAAATTTTTGGAAAAAACGATACTATGACTTCGAACTGAGTCCACAAAATCAGCGCAAGAACGACCATGTCGGCATTGATTCAACAATACAATTTCACAATACGGCGAAAGTTGCTCACCTTAGTTCTCAGTCTGACTTCCGACAATGGTCTCATACGGCTTAATTGGTGGTGTTTTTGAATATTTGATGCTCTATATTGTGGGCAAGACATCCTTCTAGCAACCTAGCCTTGTATTTCGGGCCAGCTACATCTCCAAAATCAATGTTGCAGTGACGTTCGAAGGCTGATTTTTCGAAATGGTCCCTACAAATTCGTGCATGCTTGCTGCTGCTGCTGTGAAATCTTTTCGCCGAATTTTCACAAACTTCACCCACAAATTCCGCTGCTTATTGAGCTTTGGAAAGGTGAAGAAACTGATGTTGGGGTTCTTTAACCCTAAAAGGGCCGGGATATTTTGGATATGCCATGGCCGGGGGGGGGGGGGGGGGGGGGGGGGTGGAATCCCCCCTGATATCTCTGATATCTCGACCGTCGACCGCGCGATCGCGCCGAAAATCGGCACGCACAACGTTATCTACATAATTGTATCCGGAAAATGTTCACCTTAATTAATTATGCAAATTTATGCAAGAAATAAAAATTTTGCTCTAAATCATTAAATAAAGCACACCAAAAAAAAAAATATTTTTGGTCTAGACACTCTTTCCACTATTCTAAATATACTTGAAAAAAATTCGGTATCAAAATTGATTTCTTATATATTTTATTGTATTTAAAATTTCTTATGTATTTCTTTGTTTTTTAACCTTTTGTTTTTTATTGTTTATTGGATGAAATTTGTCGGGGACACTTTCGCGAACATAAACAGCCTAAAATAAATTAATTTCAATCAGCAAATCTAAAAATATTCATAGATTTCTAATTTTTTTTTTTTTTTTTACGACAGTATAATACATAATACACGCAGCTAGTTCTGTCCGCAGCACTTCCGGGTTTTCGATCACGATCGCGATCGCAAAGGCAGCACGATACGCGATATCGATAGTAAAAAAAAAACCCCAAAAACCTAGGGTCGGCGACATTTTTAGGGTCGGGCGGGTTACGCCAATACAACAATTTTTTTTTTTTTGGCCTGACTTCGGAACCACATGCCCGGACATCGCGAATTTGGTCTCAAAAGATGCGTGAGATTCGAAAGAAAAAAGTCATGAAACGCCGCGGCGACTGCTTTGCGCGTTGCGGATCGCGAGAAACGTCCGGGGGGGGGGGTAAAGTATTGTAACAACAACCCCCCCCCCCCCCCAAAAAAAAAAAAAAAAAAAAAAAAAAACACACACACACAACGCAATTTCGTGGCATTTTGCCACAAAACGTAAGGATTCCCCCCAAAGAAAGTGACTCTCGTTGATGTTGTTTTTTTACACACTAGTTCAATAGCGCGCGTTATGCACCGGATGAATTGACCTGGATGAATTGATCAACTGTACCCAGTGACGCCATAGCAGGTCAACCCCGCTTCGATGTTTATCGGTCTGTTTGAGAAATCTGGCTCAATAAGGGCAATAATCAAGGGTACATTTTATGCAAAAGATCTATTTTAGTTTCTAAAATTAATGAAAGCTTTATTTCAATATGTTTATTATTTATTTACAAACCATATTCTTGCACTTGGGGGTCGGAAAAAATCAACATATGGGCTCTTTAACAGGATTTTAAACAATGTCGATGGAAACGGCGCCATTTCTATCCAGCATTCACGTTTCATTGGCACAAAGAAGTAGCTTTTAATTCATATTAACGATGTTATCTGGACATCACATCAAATGGATCATGACTACTGAATTACAGAACTTTGACTAAGTTCAATTCTGAAATGGCGCCACTTGGTATCAAGTAATCACAAGGCTCAAAGCAATGACCCACATGGGCTAAACTAAAACAGTGGTTGTTGATGAACCTTGCATCTCAAGGATTAATACCAGCCTTATTCCTTGCAAGTCAAAACTTAGACCCTGTCTAACAAGTCACAAACTTTCTTCTTCTTTTTTTTAGTATTGTGATTCAAATGACAATAATGGCGCCATCTTGACCTACCGCATTATTATACAATGTGGTAATGATCTTAAATGTGAGCTATATAATAAAGCATTCCACGCATTTGCATGTGAAATGTGACAAGGTGTTTTGGCGCCAAAATTTTGGTGGCCATCAACATGATGGTACATTGCTATCAACCAGACCACGATCAAGCCTTGCACACGTGTATACAATTTTAAAGTTACGTGGGTCCAGCCTGTGGACTTTTCATTCATTCAAAGTTCAAAGACTATTCTACCATGCTCGTTTCATAAATACATTTAAAAAAAAAGAAAAAGAAAGAAAAAAAATGCCAACGTGCCCGACAAGATCCCGGAATTATAATGAGAAGCTGCATAGTTTGTTCGTATACATGTGCTTGTGGCTTACAGTACGGAAATGGTTTGATCATGAAATGGTTTGATCATGAAAAGTGGCCTTTGTGATAAAGCATTCCTTCCTTTATTATTTTGCATGTGAAGTTTACACAGTTAAGATGTTACGTAATTTACAAGAGGCTGTTCCATTCATGTCTTATTTGAATAGCAAGAAAATACAACATTTCAAATGGAGATGAAATAGAACAGTGCTCTGACCAATTAAAAAACATTATGCATTCTCAAAATTGGATGCCACCTTGGTTACAAGACATTATTCTTGTGAAAAGAATACAATATCCTAGTTTCAAAACACCGCTGAGTATGAATCGAAAATGGATGTTTTGAAATGTCTAAAATGGGGACAAACAAAAAGAGTGACTAACAAGGACACCTCGATATTAACCACATTTCCCAGTGCTGGTTTTGTCCAGCTTTCACGCAATTCACATAAAACCTTCCCTTGGACATGCTGCAAATGACATGGTTTAAGAAAAACATACACATAAGCAGCGACATGGTGTATATGCTGTTCGAAGTACATGTAGATGTAATTCCCATAACCAAATCCCATGACCAATTCCCAAGACCAAATGTCATGCATATGACATATATGACCAATTAGATACAAACAAACTCATATATCTCACTTTGTCCAACTTTTGAATTCTGCAATGTAATGTAATGGTACTTATTTTTAACCCTAAAAGTGCAATATGTATAAAATATTGATTGATTTTTTCTTACATTGTATTTAATCATTATTTAGACTGTTTGCTCAATTCCCGGCATATGTGTTGTTACAACCTATTTCATATGTATTCATAATTATTTTTAGTGCTTGATTTAATAGGAAAATCCTACAATTCTATCAAAGTTTTTAAGTTTTGCGACCATAATTTTGGATGCCATTACTACTGGTATATTTCCCTCATATTGTTTTTAATATTAAGCATTAAAAGCAGCATCCTAAACATTTCCTTCAAAGTTTTCAATTTTCATAGCGCTTTAAAAAAACATGCCTTCTGGTGTATATTCTTCAACTTCTTTTGTTCATTTGTTCCCAATATTCCCAAGTATTCTAGCATATGACTGGAATTGATACATAGTTTTTTTGTGCTGCATGGATATTCTTTAGAATTAATTCTACCACAGTATAATTTTATCTTCAATTACTTTATTTTATTGCTCTTTTTAATTTTTGTTATTCTTTAGTTCAGAACAAATTCTACAATGTTTCTATTCGTTATTCTGGTATGCCTTCTGATATTTCCTTTAGGCCATAATCATTTACAATTTATTTATTTGAATTAATAATTTGTATGTTTCTAATATTTTGATGTTTTTATCGTAACTATTGTTAATATGACAGCATTAGTCTTCTGACTTTTGTCATGTGTTCTGATATCCATAAAACCGAATTGAATTGAATTTCATGCATACGATCACATTTCATACATATGAATTAATAATGTATCATTTGAATCCGCTATTGATCCATCCATTGCATAGAATTTTATCTTATGCAAGAGTCCTTGCATGCGTATTTCTCAAAACTTGAACTAGATAAACCAGAAACTGAGTACATATTCCATAGGTGTTATGGCTCAGGCGCGGATCCAGGGGGGGGGGGTTGGTGCAGCGGGCCCGGCCCCCCTCCCCCGCCCAAAAAAGAGGGAAAGAGAGAAGGAAAAGAAGGGAAAGGGGGAGAGGAGAGAAAAGGAAAAAAAAAAGGAAGACAAAATGAAAATGGGAAGAAGGATGCCGGGCGCCAAAAGGGCTTTCCACCGTTCCAACCCCCCCCCCCCCTCCTCCATAAAAAATGGGGAGAAGGGAGGAAAAGGGATAGATGAGAGAAAGGGGAAAAAGAGGGAGAAGAAAAAGGAAAAGGGGGAAGGGGGAAGGAAGCCGGAGGCCGAAAGGGCCTTGCTCCCACGTTGTCTTATCTCCCCATCTCCAAGAAAAAAAAACAGAGCAGGGTGAAAGGGAAAGAAAAAAGAGAATATAAAGGGAAGGAAAACGCGGAGGAATAAGAAAAGAAAAAGGGATGAAATTTTCCTGGAAATGAAAACAAACAAAAAAGCTTAATATCAATAAAGTAATTTAAATGCTTATCAAAGCGCTACCATTCTGAATATCTATATGTTAAAATTTAAGAATAATAATAAAATTTCATCTCATTTGATAACAGATGGGTGAACATAATTTAGCTGTGAACATAATTTTGCTGTAAACTAGTTTTGCTATATGTGCTGTATAATTAAAATGGTTTGTTTGTTAATTCTATTATGTGCAGTAGTTTGTTGTTATTAATGTGTTCATAAAGTATTGCAAAGTCAAAAGCAATATTTAATAAAGATATTTCTATAAGGGGGAAAAAAATGGGCTCCCCCCCCCCCCCCACCAAAACGAGGGAGAGAGACGGGAAAAGAATCGAAAGAAAAGAGAGAGAAGGAAATAAAATAAAGAGAAGGAAAGAAAAGGGGAGAAGAATTGAAGATCGGGTTTTCCCTCGAGCAAGGTACGCTGGTGCAAATGGGTATGTGAGAGAGAGAGGACAGGGGTGCAATCGAATGTTTATCGTATCGAACATTGGTTTGGATTTGCAACTTTTTTTACATCGTTATTTTCTGTAGGATGTTGTCTATTCATTGGGTGAGTTTGATAAATATTTTGTCTAAATTGTGTTTGATATGGCTGATTACAGGCGCACGCCACAACGCCTAATTCTTTGTACCTATATATCAACAAGATAAATGCGACTGCCTATTATGCCTCCGCCCTTTTTTTTAAAGATATCGCAATGTAATTTCATAATAACTTGGCCTCTGTGACCCTTCAGTTTTGACCTACTTCAAAATTTAATCACATTGTCTTCCTAGTCGTTTGATGCAGTTGAATGACCTCACATTGTTTATTTATCTGTTTTGAAATGTTGAATTTGCTTTTTTACAGGCGTGTATCAATCAGATATGATTATTTACGTCTGGGACAGACCTTTAATATCACCATCTAAAAGACGTGACTCAGACTCGATCTAGGGTTCTCTGAGTGTGCCTCAGTTTATAACTCCCACTTTTGGCTGGATTACAAGGCCTATTGCTTTTGCTGTGTATCTTTTATCATTGTTGTCCTATGTATATTTGAATTATGCTTAATTCATCATGTATCAGCTATTAGCTGTCATCTTGAACATCGTTCAATAAAAGCGTATCAAATCAAGTGTGAACGTCATATCTCTTATGAAATAGTATGCATACATCATACTAGCAAGTGGAACTTTCTTTTGTACTTGTGTGAAAGAAAGTGTTTGGAACTTATAGTGCACATGATGCAATTTCAGGTGCGATTTTTCTTAGTGAAACGCATTGCCATTCTTGTGGAATACTTCCTTCTTTGGAAGGTCAAAATATTAGGAATATTAGGATAGGAGTACAACATTCTTCTTCATTTTCTCATATGTTTAGTTTAATTGAAAAATGTTTCTGGAATTACTTAATTATTATCAATTCATTTAGAATCATTAGAGAATCCCTTTACTTGTTTATCCTATCATTGGTTATGTAAATTTGGTATGAGTTTATAACTGAAATCGTCAAAAGAATATTCTTTTTTTTTTTACAATGACTTTCTTTTCCCCTTTTTTCGAGTTTAATCAAAACCATATTGAACATGATATAAGAACTACTTTCGAAAAATAAACTCAAGGGCAATTTCAAAGGCCTATTATACTGCCAATATAAATCATGTTCGGATTATGTAATACACCATTGTAATGTTCGCACATTTCTAAAGGTGATAGACAGGGCTATTGAAACTGTCTTGAGTTTATATTTCGTGAGTAGTTTTTATCGTGTTATTGTTAATGTTACAGAATCTGAGCTGTACATTTGGTATCATGTTAAAGTCTGTAAAATTTTCTCTGAAACAAACCCCCAACAAATTCATTAATTTTGGGATGTTCATAGCAATAGTGCTGAATATTGGGAAAACTCTGAAGTTAGATGCTGCAGTATGGATCGCTATTTTCAACTGAGGACCCTGACTATTGACTCTTATTTCAATCCTTTTCTTTAGCATGGCTGTTGCTTGAATGATTTAAATTTCCAATATGAAACATGCACGATAATTAGATTAAGAATTTACCGTAGGCTTTTATATTGTTATTTTTGTTTGATTGTGCCCATTCCCTTTAAATTAGACGTTTATTCTAAATTCTTCTTTTTTCCCCTACAACTAAAGTGCGTCCAACAAAAATTTAACAGTTGGAAAAAGTCTTCCCAAATAAATATTTCAGAATATTTTGAATAAATTTTAGTTCTTGTAGATAGCTTAGGGTCTTTTCTAACAAATGACACCAAAATATCTCACAATATTTTACGCTTAAGTGAGCAAAACCCGCTTGTGTGAAATGGTGCAAAATCCATAGATGACAAATGTTGTTCATGTTCTGGCTGGTATCGGCAAAGTTGAAAGTCGTGAAAAGGCTTAAAAATGTTATATTATGATCATTAAAGGCCAAGTCCACCCTAACAAAAAGTTGATTTGAATAAATAGAGAAAAATCCAACAAGCATAACACTGAAAATTTCATCAAAATAGGATGTAAAATAAGAAAGTTATGGTATTTTAAAGTTTCGCTTAATTTCGCAAAACAGTTATATGCATATCCTGCTCAGTATGGAAATGAGGGAACCAGTGACGTCACCCACTCACTATTTCTTTTGTATTTTATTATGTGAAATATAGAATATTTTAATTTCTGCAGATTTCACAATTATGAAGCTCTCATTGAATTGTGTATAGGTTGCAACAATGGCAATTACACATGTTCAGCGAGGAATCAAACCTTGTTTCACATTATAACAAGGAAAAATTAAAATATTTCGTATTTCATGTAATAAAATACAAATGAAATAGTGAGTGGGTGACGTCACTGGTTCCCTCATTTGCATACTGAGCAGGATGTGCATACAACTGTTTTGCGAAATTAAGCGAAACTTTAAAATACCATAACTTTCTTATTTTACATCCTATTTTGATGGAATTTTCAGTGTTATGCTTGTTGGATTTTTTCTCTATTTATTCAAATCACTTTTTGTTAGGGTTGACTTGGCCTTTAAGAGACAACTAGTGAAGGAACAGACTTTGTTCACTGTATATCCTGATATATGACTGACCAAAAGTAAAATTTTGAAACACTCAAAAAAAGTAGTTAATTGCTCACACAAGCATAAGATTTTGATGGGATGTGTAAGGATATACAGAGAACAAAGCCTGTTATTTCATATATTGCCCTTTATTGATCAGAATATGGAATTTTCTAAGCCTTTTCATGACTCTCAGCTTGGCTGATACCAGCCAGAGTCCATATCAATTCTTGTCAAGTCTGGATTTTTGCATTCTTTCACAAAATTGGCTTTTGCTCGCTCAAGCGTAAAATATTGTGAGATATTTTGGAGTCATTTGAGAGAAGCTATCCACAGGTATGAAAATTTCCAAAGAAAATATTTTGAAACATTTATTTGGGGAGACTTTTTCCATAATTAACTTTTTTTCTGGGAGGCACTGTATAGACAATATTATTAGAAAATTGTGATTTTTAACGCAGTTTCATGAATTTCCATGGCAAATTATGTGCTTTAACATGATTAAAGATTGAAAATAGTATACAGATAAACCCTGCATTGCATTATGGAGCACAAAAAACTACTTTTTCCTTGTACCGACGGGAATAAAAACCATAATTTAATTCACAACACAATCGATTGTTCACACATAACCAATCAGAAATGTGGGTAAAACAAAAAAAAAACCCAGCATACTTTGTTGTTTGAATGAACAGATATCTTCAAATATTTCTCGAGATATATTAAAAGGTTTCAGGGGGAAGGCACTCTGTGACCAAGTATTGATTAAAGATAGGTTAGGTCATTGGTATTAGCCTAAGACGAATCAATTAATGACTGGTTTGCACAAAAATATTAGTGCTGTTCCTTTTGAAATTTGATTTACAGTATATGCCATTTCAGTCTTTTCAGATACATAACTGTTTGATATCTTCGCCGACTGTCGCCGAGGAGTAATGATTTGCCACAGTAATGAGCCCTTAGTACGGCTCCTGGCTTCCTGCAAGAGCCGACGCATGCTAATAAGGATTCACGAAACTCAGTGTTTAGGGCGGATTTCGAGGAAGTTAGCGTACATGACCATAATGACACCATCAGAAACAGACGTTAGTTATTACCGAACAAAAGATGAATAAGTAGCCCCTCAAATTCATAGGTGTCAAATTGTAAATATTTTCTTTCGGAATTTAGAAACTTTAGTCATTATAATGATCTGTATGGACTTTAAAAATTTCAGAATGTTCTTCCGGCGGGAGTGAAAGCCCTTTATATGCTTTTGCCCCCCCCCCCCCGAGATCGAGCGTCAGATACGCCATTTGTCACCATTATTGTAGCAATATGTAGCTCACATGATTTAAAATTTGGCCCTTCTAAGAAATCCTGGATCCGTGCCTGTTATGGCTTAAAACAAATTTCACATTAGCGTACCCAACAATGATTTCTTTGAGTAAAAAATGATCATGCGGGTTTATACTGAATAATGAGTAGCTCTATCCCGAACTGTTCCGCTTTTTCATCATCTTAATTTCAAGCCCATTTTCAACAACAAAATAGTAATAACAATAATAAATTATGATGTTGCAAAATTCAGTTATACCGGACCTATAAGTCATATTAGGTTCGTGTTTTTTCAACAATCTATATCTGTTGCATCTTATATCTCATGATAACATTGCAGAATTTTAAAAAGTAAAAATGAATTCTCATCTATATTGTTGAAAAGTTTCACTTTCCAAATTTCCAATTACTCTAGGTTTTTTGTCATTCCTAAGCTTGTACGCTACCCGCGCTAGGATTCCACGTCTCAGCTTTAAAGCTGGAGGGAGGTCGACCCGTATCGTGATGCGGGCTGATGCTTTGGCTGCTTCGTCAGGAGTAGCCCTGGCACGCTTCCTCTGATACATTTCAAACTGCAAAAGAACATGATCCCTGTCTGCCATCGTGATAAACTACGCGATAATCAGAGATGGACGGGTGCTGCGTTGAGAACCTTCGACCGGCTCTTGTGGGTCCCGGCTCGGGAGGCGGTGAGCATTGGCAATCATGATCCTTCGAGACCTTCGAGACCTTCCTCAATCCCCACATGTGCAAAAACCTGCTTGAGCTGTGCAAATACATTTTCACCTTGCTTTTTCTCGATCCCATAGAATAGAAAATTTCCTTTATGGTTATAAATTTCCATACGAACTAGCTTCATATGAAATCAAAATTTTGCTCTAAATCATTAAATAAAGCTTTAAAAAAAATGCTAATTTTTGGTCTAGACACTCTTTCCAGTATTCTTAACAAATATACTTGAAAAAAACTCGGTAACATGTATTTTATTGTATTTAAAATTTCTTATTAATTTTTTTTTACCTTTTGTTTTTTATTGTTTTTTGGATGAAATTTGTCAGGGACACCTTTGCGAACATAAACAGCATAAAATTTTAATCAGCAAATGTAAAAAATATTCATAGATTTCTAAATTTTGGCTGAAACACATTTTGTATTGAAATTGTACATGCAATCACGTTTTTGAGCACGGCTGGCTGGACTGGTTTTTAGAAGTAAGCGCCCGGCCCGGGTTGTTTGGCGTATCTGCTGACTCATGCTGCGAATAGTTCTGAATTTGGTTCAAAATGTCACATTCATTTCCTCAAAATGAGCACGAAATGTTTCCTCTTGAATCGAATTGTTTCAGGAAAACTTGATAAGAGTCATAAGAGTCACATTAATTGATAAATAATAAACTTGTAACGAAATAAAATTGGGCGGTGGCTGGAGTGTCGCCAAAACACGTCCGCTCACTACAAAGCCACACACACACACACACACACACCCTCACACAAATTGCTTTGTGGGGAAACTTTATGGTTTTCTCCTTTTGTATTTGTACCCCTCAAGCAAAAATTTGTACTCTACATGCATGATGGAATAAAGGCCATCATTGTGCTCTTTTGTCTGTACGTACCCCACAACTGAATCTATGTAGCCCTCCCATCCACCCCCACACACACACACGCACACACATGATTACAGATTGCAGGTCGAAGACAAGAGGGTATTCAACCCACTGATTTAAACATAAATTTCCACATTTATCCCCAGTTTAGAAAAAAAAGAATATAAGTAATAAATCGAATTACTCTGAAGCCTCCCACGAAGTAGTTGGGGTTGTGGGTAGTGAAGGATCCCCTGATGGCGTCTCACCTGCTGCCATTTCTGAAAAAAAATGATAAAACGGCATTAGGAATGCGTTATCCGAAATGTTTAAACACTGTCCTCGCAAGATTACGAATAAACGCCGATTTGCATTTACGGGATCTTGTCATTATCGGCGACTCAGAGGAATCACCGATCTGCGGGATTAGTGCAAAAAGGCCCTCCCATTCATGCCATTTGTATTCAGCACCAGGTTAATGATTTTATTTCGAGATGTATTTTCCGATATGGTGCTACGCTCTGCATATAGCAATTTTCATAGTAACAGTTCAAAATGACAATTTCTTAAAAAAATAGAGAAAATGCTAATTTCGAAAAAAAAAGGATAAACAAGAATGTATTATAAGTCTCATGTATTGCCATTTTTATAATACATGCACATTTTTCAGATACATAATGCATGGACATATGACTCTTCTGAACGTTATATCGATATGTACAGGGTGCTCCAAGTCAAAATCCAGCGAATTGAATTACAATATTATGTGATATCGTCGTTCTCTTACAATCTTCGTAAGTGCATCGGTAAGTGCGGTATTAATTGATATTTTGGTATTTTTAGAAATTGTACCCCATTCTCCTTTCCTTCGCTTACCATCTACTCTGTAATGGAAACGAATGTCCGTTTCTGTATGCTGCTTCAAATTGATAGTTATTAAAACATGGCTCTTATCAATCCCACGTGACATCAATGTGAATTGCACTTCATGGTGTGAACGATAAAGCAAATCTGGTTCTGCAATTATCTGTGGAAATAAAACAAAAACACTCACTTCATATACATGTATAAATCAGCAAGTCAGGCTATTCAAAATGACGAAGATAGGTTTTTTTTTATAATTATGACGAAACTAAGCAACGTAATTTTCTTTACCATCTGCCTCGTTGCAATAATTGAATAAATAAAATGAAAGAAAAAAATTAAATACCTGGGCTTTATACTTCGGTGAAATCTGAGAAAATCAAGGCTATGAATGAAGGTCACCTGTCATGGTAAAGCCAAAGTAATGGAGGATACACTTCTGGCAACGGACTCATGACATAATGATACCATTACCACATAATTATACTGGGTTACAAACAAGGCCGTACGCAGAAATTTTTTCCTGGGGGGGGGGGGGGGGCAAGATGATCGCTTTTTATTATTGGATCATTTAAAAGTCTAAAACCCGATTTAATAAAAAGTATGATTTTGAAATTTCTGGATAAGGAACAATGCAAAGACAAGAGAACGGAATAAGTGCTGTACAATCCAGTGCAGTGGAGTGGTAGGGCAGAAAATAAAGAGGGAGTCGAGTTGTTAGACACCAAGTGCAAAATATATGGCATATAAAGTAAAATGCAAATAAAATATATGTACAGTTAACAACAAAATTATTCATACCCCTTGGAAAATTCTAGTTTTTTGCATTTTTCCTAAAAATGAATGGTTAAATGAAGTTACTTGCACATCACTTGAATACATTTAGTTATCATCTGCAAATGAATACCGTTTCCGGTTTCACCTCATTTGCATAACAATAGAAAAGGTGAGTTATCCAAACTGGGCGATGTTCAAAATTATTCATACCCTTGGTGATTTATTGACTTTGTCAGTCAGCATGAATCCGATCCTTGTGATTAATGCTTGTAATTCACTTTATTTTAATACACCGTCACAAGGCTTCCGGAGGGGTCTCTGCTGGGATATCAGGCCAGTACCTGTTCTCCAATGGCTCAATCTCCTTGAGGATGTGTTCACACATGCCTTCACCTGACCTTCAGGGAGTTCATTAGATTTCGTGTCCTATACAGGTGATGCAGTTATCGACTTCATGATGACAGGACTATGATACTGAAATTTTCAGTCATTTATTCCATGCATTTTAATGAAAATTCTGTATCTACTTATGAAGCAAAGCACCATTCCTGAAGAGCCCTTCCCTTTTGCACTGCATGTGGGAGGGTTCACCTTTATTCATTGGCCCTATTCTTAATCAGAGTGCTCAGGAAGGCCATGTTGGTGATATTAAAGTCATTGCATGACTCTAACGTCAGGTCACCATGAATAACAGTATGAAACCTTTGAGTACCATACACATCCCACATTGACTGTTACTGTATATCAATCTTCATATGGTATATTCTTTGTATCTTTGGTATGAAAGCTACAATCCTTGATATCAAAATGAATGTAAACCAAATTTATACCATATGCCTTCCATGTTACCAGCTGCAGTGCACAAAATGCTACCACTTTGACAGTGCACTGGAACATAAAGATTAGTATTTTAAGCTTCACTAGAGTACCCACTTGCAGGTGTCCATATCAAAAATGTGTCAATCAGTGTAACTGAATAAACTGATAAAATTGGCACCATCCAACCTTTAGACAACTACCATGGCCTCCCTAAACATTCTTAATCAGGAAATACCTTCCCTTGACAGTGCAACAGTGAATGCCTCTAGGGAAGTCTCTCCAGGAAGAGTGCTTTGTTTCAACTTAGATACAGAATTGTCATTAAAATGTAAGGAATATTAAAGAAAATATCAATATCATAGTCCTATCCTCATGACGTCTAAAACTACACCACCTGCAAACACAAAATCTGCTTTAAATCCATCGAATCCCCTGAAGACCAGGTGATGGCATGTGTGGACAACATCCTCAAGGAGATTGGGCCATTGGAGACCAGGTATTGGCCTGATATCTCAGTAGAGACCTCCAGAAGCATTGTGACAGTGTGAAGAAAGTGTTACGAGCATTAATCACAAGGACTGGATTCATACTGATTGACAAAGTCAATAGATCACCAAAGGTATGAATAATTTTGAACAGCGCCCAGTTTGGATAATTCACCTTTTCTATTGTTATGCAAATGAGGTGAAACCAGAAGCAGCATTCATTTGCAGATGATAACTAAATGTATTCAAGTGATGTGCAATTAAATTCAGTTAACCATTCATTTTTAGGAAAAATGCAAAAAACTAGAATTTTCCAAGGGGTATGAATAATTTTGTTGTTAACTGTATATATATATATATATATATATATATATAATATGTAATAATGTAAGGAAGGGGAGTAAAATGATGTATTAATCATTTCCCTCCTGGATGCTGAGGCCATGAGGTTGGATGGTGCGAGGTCGTCTCATCCAACACTTCTCCCTGCTGGTTCGGACTGTGTCCGGACGGGTACCTAAAGATTCAATGCCCTGTAGAATCATATCGGTGATGGAATGGTTAGGAAGGTTAAAATGGTGGCCCACTGGAGTGGCAAGCTTGGCTGTGTCCATAGAAGCGTCTTTTGAGTGTGGTCTTGGTTTCCCCCTACGTACTGTAGTCCCCCAGTATCCGACGTCAAATCTCTCATGTCACATGTACTAACAAAATGCATTTTTTGGTTGAGTATATATATACATATATATATATATATATATATATATATATACACACACATATATTTTATTTGCATTTTACTTTATATGCCATATATTTTGCACTTGGTGTCTAACAACTCGACTCCCTCTTTATTTTCTGCCCTACCACTCCACTGCACTGGACTTGTACAGCACTTATTCCGTTCTCTTGTCTTTGCATTGTTCCTTATCCTGTTTGATGTTGCCTCCCCACTTATCCTTTGCTTTCACAGCTTACCCACCCTTGAGCTTGGGGCTCATTACTCATTACTCTCCTTGGATCTCCACCCCTTTGTACTTGTTTTAATCCCCCTCCACACCCACTTGACTCATGATTTTGACTCCCCACACTCCCCTTTTGTTCCCATGGTTTTGTGTCCACAGCTCCTCGCTTACAGTTCCTGTTACATGTAATCTGTTTTGTGTCTGTAGTCTATATATGTGCTTGTCTTGCTCTTTATGTTTGTCTTTTTGCCTCTGACGAAGATTCTGCTAGGATCGAAAGCTCAGGCCCCTTTTTGACTCCTTTTTACTCCATTGGCTCGCTATTATTGGATAAGCAGTTTTCAGCAGCTTGTTTTCGATACTCAATAAAGTAGTTAATAGCTCACCCAGGTGTAAAATGTTGATTGGAAATGTACCCAAAAACAGAGAACAAAGCAAGTTCTTTCATGAATTTCTCTTGATTAGAATATGAATATATATAAGCCTTTTCACGACTCTCAACTCTGATACCAGTCAGAACAAATATCAATTCTTGTCAAGTGTGGATTTTTGACCCTTTCACAGAAGTGGCTTTTGCTCATTCGAGAGTAAGATATTGCTAGACTCTTTGGTATCATTTGAGAGATGAGACCCTAGGCTATGCCCAGTTATTAACATTTCCTTTAAATATTTGACATCTTTAACTGGGGAAATTTTTTCCAACTGTTAACATTTTGTAGACCCACTGTAGAAGTAGTCCAAGCCGAAGCTTCGCATTCAGGTTACCCCACAACGCCTTGGTAACAATGGGCCTACTACAACTGCAGGCTGATGAAAGAGAATGGCTAGAAGGTTCTCCCATTGGTGAAAATTTCATCACTGTTTTTTATCCAGTTCTTGAATCAGCTGCTCGTAGTTCCCAAGCGGATTTCTCCTTAAGATCCTCACGCTTCACTGACATGATTGCTTTATTCTCTCGATAATGCTCAAATGGCTTTCCCTGGTGGTTTCAATCTTCTTTGACTTGTTCTAGAGGGTGTATGAAAATACTTTTTAGAGGAGCCTTGTCAATGTAATACATTAACGCAAAACCGTTATAACTCAAACCAGTACTAATTTGACGTCAAAATAGTTACCTCATTACCTGTCTCCACTATGCAAGAGAATTTGCACGCGAACCCTATGTGAATGGAGAAGGCATGAACGATTCTAAGATGCGTTCTCAATCTTTAAATTCGCAGGGACGGTTTCAAAAGCAAAGGCATTGCTGCAAAATACTATACTTTTAAAGACAAAATTATTCTCCCCGATTTTTTTTTTACCATGGCCTTTTGCTAATAAATCAGTCAAAATCCTAATTCATCTTATGCCAGCAGCTAAAAAGAACGCCTTTTAGATGTAATGACAGTCGCCGTTTGTCCAATATCCACGAGTGTATGATAACCAATACGGCTGGTGTGGCAGCAGTACCATAGTATTCTTTTGTTTTTGATTCTCTTTGTTTCATTCTTTTCTGATGGATTTCTTTGTTTTTCTTCTCTCTGTCTTCGTTTTATTTATTTATTTATTTCTTTGTTTTTGCTTTCTCTGTCTTCCTTTTTTTAAATGTATTTCTTTGTTTTTCTTCGCTCTTCTTTTTTTTCTATTGTATTCATTCGTTTTAATTCTCCCTATCTTCCTAGTTTATTTTCTTCTCTCTGTCTTCCTTTTTTCCTTAAATGTATTTCTTTCTTTTTCTTCGCTCTTCTTTTTCTCTTATGTGTCCCTTTGTTTTTCTTCTGTCTTCCCGTTTTCATTATGCATTTCTTTCTTTTTGTTCTATATTCTTCTTTGCTTATGTATTAGTATTTTTTAATTCTCTCTGTCTTCATTTTCAATATGCACAACCCTCGCGTCAAATACGGGCGAACGACTAATAGAGACTAGCCTAGAAAAATCACTGGACGGTACGCCCTTCCTGTGAGGGGGCTTCCGTAACAATCAACAAATTTATAGTAGAAATTCATACATTTTCTTCATAATTTACATTTATATAGCTTAAAACCCCAAGAATAGAATGATTCTATTATTGATCTTTGACACAAAAGTGATATGGTGAAATACGCACACTGAAGATAATACTTTTGGAATGAAGCAATGGGGAAGGACCGCCGATGAAAATGGTCTGCCGAGTATGACGTAGCCGTATGGACGCACTAATCTTTACTGCAGTAGTCTTGAATGTCCTTTTAATATATTGTTTGAATAAAAACAACAATTATTCGCTATGATAGCGATATTAACGCTATATCATGCCCGAAACTAACTGGAAAATGTTACCAACCTGCTACTCAATCACTCACTCACAAAGCTATATGTTTCCGTATGTGTACAACAGGTACAGCTTGTTCAACATCGCTGCATTGCGATCAAAACGCATCATTAAAATGTTAATATTTAGATAATTACGGGTGATATAGAAGATAGGAAACCCAGAAACCCGTCGTTTAGGTTTTATTTTATGCAAGCTGAATTGCAGAAGCAGCGAAAAGCGCATAAAACAGTGCAACTGCGAGGTTTACGAGCAATGATATTGTCGCAGAAGCACATTCACGACTACGGCGTGAATGTTAATGAATATGCAGTAGAGATCAGTGCGTCCATACGGCTACGTCATACTCGACAGACCATTTTCATCGGCGGTCCTTCCCCATCGTTTCTTTCCAAAAGTACTATCTTCACTGTGCTTATTTCACCTTACCAGTTTGGCGTCAATGCTTGATAATAGAAACATTTTATTCTTGGGGTTTTAAGCTCTCTGATGATATATAATGTATTTATGAAGAAATTGTATGAATTTCTACTTTAACGCTAAACCGTTATAGCACTTTCGCGTCAATTTACTACACTGCTTGTGGACTGTCTCAAAGTTTTTGCTCGCCATTTTTTCAGGAATTTACTGTGCCTAAGGGCCCTGTACATGAATAAATATTAAGATCTTTACACTTTCAAAACACTGGTAAAATATCATGTAGGCTATTAAAACTTGTTGATCAACAAATATAACCAACTCTTTATTAAACGGTTGTTGTTGTTGTTGTTGGTTTGTTGGCAATATCCATCGCGATTTAGATGATTTACGTCAGGCTAGTTGTAAGAGGGCGACATTACCCTACTGTCTATTGTGCTCTCTCGTTATATGATTCTGATACCTTGTCTGGTGTGTGAGATAAAGACTTTCCTTGGTGCATTTTTTGTACTTGGTATCATTTCCTGAAGAAGCCTTATAGGCGAAATATTGAACATTTTGTGTCTAACGGAGTAATTTGTTCTGTGTGTGTGTCTCTCTCATGAGTATTCATGAGTATTCTAAATACATGACTGGTCAATTGGTGATCACGTGATAAAATATAATTTAACTAGGAAAACCAAATCTCTGTCAGAGCTCCGAATATCTTTAACTACTTTTTCCTGGGCAGAACTGTGCATGCTCTATTTAGTATTTTCTTCCAAGGCGCTACTGCGCATGCTCACTTAAGCCCGGCGCACACTGCACGATCTGACTACGATGCGATTTTGGGAAAAGTTGTTATAACACTTGATATGGACCTTCAAACATGTAAAATATTCGTGATCAAAGTTCCAAATAGTACTATGAATACTAAAATCGAAATGCCGGGCTACTGATAGACCCTGTGTAGGAATAAAAGCGATTTCAATTCCAAATCGTAGTGACGTCATACCAATCTTGCGATCGACTAAGATTTGAGGCCGATTTGGGCTTTACTCTAACAAGAAGAATTGCAGTTAACCATACTTTCGATATTAGTATTCATATCATTATTCTGAACTTCAAATGAGGTAACTTCACTTTTTTAAACTTTCACATTTAATGCAAACTGCAATTTGTTTGAAAATCGGGTCGCAGTCGGATCGTATAGTGTGCGCCGGGCTTTAGTCACTGTTCATTGAAAAAAAAATTGTGTCAAATTCGAACCCTCAGACGACCCGCTAAGCGAGTCCTTGACCTTGTACGGACTGCTCATAACATTGTCGCCTGCAGTATCGGCGCACTGTCACCGGTACTTTAGCCCCGCGCCTGGATCCGAATCAGCTACTACTGGCGTATCTTAAATCGGTTCGGATCGGATATGTAAGCAAACATGGCGGCCTAGCCTCCGAGGAAGTTCGCTTTGACCTCTTACAAGGGGCAAATATCGACGATTTTATTGCTTCCACTGACAGTTCAAATACGAAGAAAGTGAAATATGAGCTATTCGTCGTGCATAGACCATGATCTAGATTATCATACTACATGTAGCAATAATCTGTAGACTTTCACCGTTCACCCTACATGTTTTCGTCTAACTTTTAGGCCTATCGAGCATTCGAACTTGAAAAAAGAAAGTCTTCGACCGAACAGCTAAAGACAAGTCATGTAATTTAGACTCAAGTCTATACAAGTTACATGTAGTTGTACGGTACTATGGATAAGGTTAGTCAAAATATTGTTTTATGTTTTTCTTTTTTTTAACTAGTTGTAAAGAAGTGATATAAAACAAATATACCAAGCATTTAGTTCGAAATTATAGTGGAAATTATATATCTTCGGAGGGACTGGCATAACTATTTTTTTTTAAATAGTACTATGCCAGTCCCTCCTCAGATAAATAATTTCAACTACACTTTCTCACAGCTTGGTAAATTTGTATAATATATGAATAGTTGTGCTTCGGACTTGCAAAGTTATAGACAAAATAGGAATGAAAAGTCCATAAACGATGACTCTTCATTTCTTTTTATTAATTATATATATGTGACCCTCCACCACAAAACGACCAATAAGTCGGAAAATTGGGATTTTAAAATTTCAACACCGTTTGAAACCTTAGATTCTAAGCTTTCAAATGATATATAACTTGTCTTGTATGGACTAAGCAAACCCTTGTAAATTAAAATGAGAATGTCAACCTGTCAGGCTAATGACCAAAATAATAGAGAAAACGGGTTCTAGGACTCCTACCCCCTGGACAACCACCCCCGGATAACTACCCCTAGGATAACAACCCTCTAGGACAACTACCCCCTAGGACAACTACCCCCTAGGGCAACCACCCTCTAGGACAACTACCCCCGGACAACCACCCCCTAGGACAACTACCCCAGGACAACTACCCCCCGGACAACTAGCCCCGGACAACTACCCCCCCGGACAACCACCCCCTAAGACAACTACCCCCAGGACAACCACCCTCTACGAAAAGTACCCCAAATTGGACTTAACATCACATTGAACAAGATTGTGCTCGTTCGCTACGCTCGTTCGCCAAAATAGAATTAATAAGGCCTTTAGCAAAATTTCTGCCTCGACCTGCAACAATAAAGCCCAGATAATATACCAAAGTTTATTAAAAGAGAAGTGTTTGTTTTCGCTCATGCTTGCTTGCTTAATTGTTCCTCCTCCAACTTCCAACAAAAAACTTCCTTCCCACCCCCCCCCCCCCCACCCCCTTAATTGTTGATCATGCAAAACATCTAATAGAAAGTTGATATTGCACATGGGAATACCTGCCTTCATGCATTGAAGAAAAAACACACCAACAAACAACAAACAAAAAGACAAAAACAAACAATTCTTTTTAAATGATAGTATATATGAACTAATTTTTTTTTTTTTTTTTTAATGTAATAGACTTAGTTTTATTGTTGAAAGTTGGAGGAGGAACAATTTAAGCGAGCAAGCATGAGCGAAAACAAACACTGGGCTTTATTGTTGCAGGTCGGGGCAAAAATTTTGCTAAAGGCCATATTAATTCTATTTTGGCGAGCGAGCGTAGTTGTCCGGGGGCTATATTTTCTTCTGTCAGGACTTGAGCAGGATTTGAGGGCAGTATTTGAGCGTCAAGAGGGGTGACAATACGGTTTATTCCGTCAAGACTAGTCGGCATGAATATTCATGAAAAACAATAAAATGAGCGAACCAGTCACGCAGTTCCTTGTGTGGCGCATTCGGATTCACGTTGTGCTCGTCATGAAGGAATCACGAGTTCGAGTCTCGACAGGCTAAGGGGTGTTAGAATTTAGGAAAGTATCATTGACAAAATTTTCTTTTGCTGAAATAAAGTAAGGTGAAACTGAGAGAAAATACAAGTCTTAAAGTTGTACTCTCTCTCTCTCTCTCTCAAAGTCTCCAAAACAGGGCTTTTTGACGCTCAAATACTGCCCTCTCTTGTCAGTGGCGCAAATCCTGACAGAAAAAATACTCATCTGGGGTAATTGTCCTAGAGGATGGTTGTCTGGGGGGGGGGGGTAGTTGTCCAGGGGTGGTTGTCTGGGGGTAGTTGTCCAGGGGGTGGTTGTCCGGGGGTAGTTGTCCTGGGGGTAGTTGTCCTAGGGGTGGTTGTCTGGGGGTTAGTCGTCTGGGGGGTAGTTTTCCGGGGGGTAGTTGTCCTAGAGGGTGGTGGTCCTAGGGGGTAGTTGTCTGGGGGGTAGTTATCCGGGGGTAATTGTCCTAGGGGGGTAGTCGTCCTAGAGGGTGGTTGCCCTAGGGGGTAGTTGTCCTAGGGGGTAGTTGTCCTAGAGGGTGGTTATCCTAGGGGTGGTTATCCGGGGGGTGGTTGTCCAGGGGGTAGGTGTCCGGATACGGAGAAAACGGGCTCTAAAAGTACAGTGACCATTTAAGAGCGCCTAATCTGTGTCGCACAAAAGGTTGAGTCAAAACTCCCTAGCGTACACTGTGAAGCACTAATTGGATTGGGTCGAAACTTTTCATATTTTCAGAATAGATATATTTCTATGTTCCTTTAGATTTTGAATATCAGACAGTGCATAGTTTTTGAGCTATACCAGAAAAGCGATGTGAAGTACAATCCCAGCAAGTTGACACACAGAGTTTGAATGTCCAGGAAAACATGGTCATTTTGAATGAGAGTAAAAACATATTTTAACAAGGAATTTTAACCTGAAATTTTGTCAGATGGTAGATTAATAAATGAACTTTCAGAAAATACAAAAATGTTAAAATCAAAATTTCCACCCCAAACCACTTTTTTCAGCTGTTTACTCTAAAACTCCCATTGCGACTTATTGGTCGTTTTGTGGTGGAGGGTCACATATATTTAACTACACCATGTGAATATATATATATATGCATACATACACACACACACACTTATATATATATATATTTTTTTTTTTTTACTCTTTACCCAATTGCTTCAAGATCAGTTATATAACAGGATCAATGATACCTTAACGGGCTATGTAAAACGATTGGTATCATATATATAACCCAATAATCCACGAGGGTGAAAATTGGGTTAGACATCAATAATTCTTTTAGATTAGGATTTTTAAATTTGATCCTTTCTTTTAAGAGACGTCTATTTTTATCGTAGTTTGAACAGTATAAAATAAAATGTTCAATCGTCTCAAATTCTTGACACGCTTCACAGAGACCAGTATCATGCTGGTTAATTTGAAAAAGGTAATAATTTAACTTGTATTTACCTACTCTTAGTTGTTGTATCAAGCATTCTTCTCTGCGAGACAAGCCATGTCTGTGTATATGTCTGCATATAGAAATCTACCGTGCTCGCCATTGTCCCATTCTCTTTGCCATAATTTGTTATAATGGATCAAACGAGAGGCTGCTAGTTCACTTCTCTTGTTTGGTATATCTATGTCTATACACTTTTTTCGGCTGCCCGATCTACGATCTCGTTGCCGCTAATATCGCAGTGTGATGGAATCCATTCAAAGGCAACACAAACATCCTTCAACTTCAAAATATTAATTATGTATAAAATTTCATTCACAATAGCACATCTAATAAAGTATGAATCGATCATTTGTAAAGCTGACAAAGAGTCACTAAATATTACCACCGATGAGGCTTCCATAAATGTGTTAATCCACCCTAGTGCCATTAGTATGGCTACTAGTTCTGCTCTCATAATGGAGACACGGGATAATCTACAATTTTGCACCACGTCGTAATCGATTTCATTTCAACTTGAAGCATGTCCCTTTTCTGTATTTTACCCTGGTGTGCGAGGGACACATGAGGTCGTGTTAAACGCCATTCAGGGATTTTGGGTAATAAGTTTGTTTGGCCCTCCACCACCATTTCGTCTCTGAAAGATCGCCGTTTAAGAGGTCCTTCTCCGGCCCTCCATTCTAGGCTATTTAAAACACAACCATCACCTAATACTTTCATGTAAAGGCCAAAATCATGCATATTCCCGTTTATTCATTTGGGGTCTATGGGACGCATCGAGCCTTAATTATACCCTTTCAGAGCTTTAAATTTCATGTAAATCACATTTTTCATAATTTCAAATAAATACTAGGGGAATTAAAATCATTTAAAAATGCCTGTGTTCATGTGTTAACCTATGGGAGCCGGAAGGCAAAAAGCATGCATATTCCCGTTTATTTATGCGGGGTGTATTAGACCCGAGTCTTAATCATACCTCTTCAGAGCTTGAAATTTAATGTAAATCACATTTCTTATCAAATAAACACAAAGGGAATTATAACCATCATAATATTCCTTGTTTTCGCGTGTAAACCTACAAAAGTCGAGACTTTTTTAGTCAAAAGCATGCATATTCCCGTTTATTTATGCGGGGTCTTTTGGACTCCTCGAACCTTAATTATACCTTTTCAGACTTTTAAATTTCATGTAAATCACATTTTTAGTATTTGCAAATAAAAAACTATGGGAATCATAATCATCCTAAAATTCCTTGTTTTCACGTGTAAACCTATGGCAGGGGAGACTTTATTTTGGTCAAAAGCATGCATATTCCCGTTTATTTATGCGTGGTCTATTGAACCCATCGAGCCTTAATTATCCCTTTTAAGACCTTTAAATTTCATGTAAATCACATTTTTCATAATTTCAAATAAATATTAGGGGAATTAAAATCATTTCAAAATGCCTGTTTTCATGTGTTATCTTTTGACAGCTGGAAGGCAAAAAGCATGCATATTCCTGTTTATTTATGCGGGGTTTCTTCCACATTTTGAGCCTTCATTTAGTTTTTTCAGAGTCTCAAAATACATGTAAGCCACATGTACTAAATTCAAAGTAATACTAGGCGAACTCTAATCATTCTTAACATCCCTGTTTTCACGTGTTAACCCTATGACAGATGACTCTGTCCAAAAACAGGCATGATCATGGGGATTCAAATTGGCATTTATTGACAATAAAGGCTCAAAATTGTTGTTTGAACTATCCATCCTTTCGTCCGAAAATAGAGTAAGATATGAAATATAAAGAAAAAATGAGAAATCTTATTCAGGTGTTGTACCCAGTGTTATAGCTACGGTGGTCGGCGGTGGACGGGCCCGACCAGCACGGGGGATTTCCGTCCACCACTCCGGGTGAAAAACACTGCTTCCGACCGGCACTAATTTCACATAAGAAACAGCATTAAACGTAACTGTTTGTGAAGAAACGTGGTACTTACATTCATATTTCCATCTTTATTCTTGTTTTATTTGCAATCGTACAAGAATCATGCTTTCTATTTGACAATAAATGATTATTTCTTTAAGATTTGCCGAGTTTTGTTGTCTTTTGTTACGCACTATACTGTACTACTGTTCGTAATTTGCACGTACAAATAGATATCATGTTTTACGTAGCGTATACCATGTATACCGGAAGCTGCTAATTGCGAGGCTCCGTTCGCTAGAATGACTTGTTGCTTGTCGGTCGGTGAAATTTGAACCACCACTAAAAAGTTCCTAGCTATAACACTGGTTGTGCCTATTGCGAATCTTCCCCCCCCCCCCCCCCCGAGTCTTGTTAACACAGCAATTTACACCTGTCAACATGTACTACGGAAATATGTGAGAGTAATCTGTCTTGATACTATTAAAAGTCTTTGCTTTAACTACGGCTATTTCCCCATTTCCTCACATTATTAAAACCCAAGGTAATGAACGTGATTTTGGTATCTCCAAAGTGGGAGGGAATAACTTATCTGTGGGGCTAATCAGATTTCTGGAAGCCTGTAAATGGCATTTTTTTTGAAGGATCGTGATACTAAGTCCTTGTTTTTTACTCCGACTCATTCGATAGAAATAAAGCGTATTGTACAAAATCTGAAAAATAAACCCAGTACTGGCCATGATGGTATTAGTTATATATATAGGGGATGAAATTATGATTCCTTTGCAACATATCTTTAATCCTTCTTTGGTGAATGGTGTTGTTACAGGAAAAATGAAAGTAGCAAAGGTTGTTCAAGTTTTTTTTTAAAAGGAGACAAGCTTGAATTAAACAATTATCGACCAATATCTTTATTACCTTCAATATCTACAATTCTTGAAAAACTTGTCTTATATAAGAGTGGTCAAATTTTTAAACAACTGTCAGGTATTTTCAAAATTCCAATTCGGTTTTAGAGAAAAACATTCTAAAATCCATGCTATTTTGCATTTTATCCATAAGGTTTCAACTGCCATTGAAAATCGTGAACACACTATTGGACTTTTTCTGGACTTTTCAAAGGCTTTCGATATGGTTGATCATAATATGTTGCTATATAAGTTATGCCATTATGGTATAAGAGGCAAAGCACTTGACTGGTTCAGAAGTTATCTTCCTAATAGGAAGCAATTATGTGGATGTGAAACAGTAACTAAAGAACTTCAATGTGGGGTGCCTCAGGGATCTCTCCTTTCCCGTTGTTGTTTATTTTATATATAAATGACTTTCATAGTGCTTCCAGTGTGTTATCATTCATACTATTTGCTGATGATTCGAATGTATTTCTTTCTGACAAAGATCCCAAGTTACTTCTGGAACGAACTAATAAGGAGCTCAGTGTTGTGCATGATTGGGTATGTGCCAATAGACTATCTCTCAATTTGGAGAAAACTCGTTGTATGTTATTTAGTAATTCAATCACATCTCTGAATGGTAATGCATTACTTAAAAACACCAAAATTGAAATGGTCGAGGAGTTAAAGTTTCTTGCTTTACTTTTTGATAATAAGTTATCTTGGAAACCACAGACTGTGTATTTAAACAAATTACTCTCTAGAAAATGTTGGTATTATAAACAAATTGAAATATTTGTTTCCCTCTCATGTATTACTCATGTTGTATTCCACCTTGGTTCTACCCTACATAAGTTATGGCATTCCTGCTTGGGGCAACTGTACTAAGTCTCAGTTGGATAGACTCAGTTATCCAAAAACGGGTGATGAGAATAATTTTGATAAAGTCTAGACTAGCTCCGTCTAAAATATTATTCTTTGAAAATAAAGCGTTAAGACTAAACGATTTGTTTTATTACCAGTTAGGCAGTTTAATGTATCAAGCACGGATTCATGAATTGCCTCAGGTTTTACAATCAATGTTTAAAACGAATAATGGAATACATAGGCATTCTACACGACAATCATCTTTCTTTCATTTACCACTTCTTCGTACTCAGTTTGCCAGAAAACATTAATCTACACTGGGCCCTTCTATTGGAATCATCTTGATTCATATCTAAGGCAAGCTTCCTCTCTTAAATCTTTTAGAAGAAATCTTAAACATTATCAAACTACCTCTTACAGTGTATAAGTCCATAAGAACTGTACAGTATTTGGTTTTTCTGCCTGTGTCTAAACAGAACATAAACAAAATCTATCCTTCAAGACATCTTTTTAATCATACTTAATACACATACATGTATTATGTGTATAGATCTGTTTTTTCTACTACTATATAAACCCAATAGGCTGACATTAACTGCTAGTATACTAGTTCATAGTATGCTTATTTTATTTTGATGTTTTAGTGATGTTGTGTGTGTATTGTTGGTGCTTTGTTCCTTTTACACACGTCTTGTCTCGTCTCTTTACTGCTATATTGTATATATGAAGAGTTTTCTTGCAAAAGGCCCTAAATCCACTTTACCTACTTCTTAGTAAATTGAGATTTTTTGTTTCACACAGTTCTATGATTTCATTCAAGAAGATCTTCATGTACAGTATGTTTAAGAGACATCACCACAAGTAACAATAATCACAATTTTAAAAATCCTGCGGCCGTCAAATATTTTATATGATTTTTTATATTTATTATTTTTTTGGATTTAGGGCCTTTTGCAAGAAAAGTCTTGAATGATAATAGTAATTTACGCATTAAAAATCTTTCTAATGAACCAAAAATCCACCGCCCTTGTTCACCTAACCTCTTGTGCTGCTCCACCTGCCTATGTCCAATGGGTTATAATAAACCTTGCCTGATATAGCAACATTATAAAATCAATCAAAATTTAAACTTCGAAAGATAATTGGGGTGACTTATCGAAAATCATCATCTGACCTTAAAAATAAAGCAGACTTGCTCTAGATAACTGCATAAAATATTTGCTTTGCTCGGATAAACCTTGCCTGATATAGCAACATTTTAAAGTCGATTCCAAAGATAATTTGTATTGTCTACTGACAGTAGCCAGTCATTATCTGCCCTTAATAAAGCAGATTTGCTCAAAATAAAAACAATATCTACTGTATCCAGAGTAGAATGCATCATCATAATCAACATCACATCACGTAACCAATACCATCATTATCACCCGTATAATTGTCATCGTCATCACACCATTACCATCATCAGAACATTCAGCATCACACCATCATACACATGAATGAAATCAGCATCAACATCATCATAACCAACATCATCATTGTTGTTATCATCATTATTGCCATTATCATCACCATCATAACCATCACCATCATCATCGTCATTATGGAGATCGTAAATACCTTTATCGCCATTATCATCGCCACCACTATTATCATTATCTCTATCACCATTTCTACCATCATCACATTTATCACTGTCATCATCAACATCACCATCACTAACAGTAGCATCATCACCATTATCTTTGTCATGGCTGTATTATTCATGTCATTAGAGTTAACAGCACCTGCTGAACCTTTTTCAATATCACACAATCCTCATATCACCTACTCATGTACATCCAATAAGATTTCATTTCATTTCATTTTTCTTTCTTTTTTTCTGGGATTGTTGGTTATATCTGCAAGCTCCATTGTTGTAGTAATTTTCAAGATCTTGATAAACTAAGGAATTTTGTGTATTTAATTCCCATACAAAATGTCAAAAAGCTGGAAAGATTCTCACACAGAGTCTCTGGATAGATGGTTGTGTGTTGTGTGGAGGCGCGTGATTGGTCATTCATGCCAAAAACCTATTCTCTTAGCCAATCAGGATGCAGGATAGATGAATGGATATAGGGCTTTTTGCAAGAAAAGTGTTTTGGATTTAGGGCCTTTTGAAAGAAAACATAATTTTCATCTCATTTTTTAACAAACTTCCTGAAACTTTTGGAAGTTGAAATATAGCCAGTTTGCTGCACATGGTGAATCTCTATTAAGGCATATAGAAAAGTGCCATATGATAAAAAACTTAGGGCCTTTTGCAAGTAAGCTCTTCATATGTATACATAATTACATACATGTATTTCTTAATTCTCTCTGTTATTGGGGAACCTAGTTTTAACAAGCTGTGATTTTCCTTAGGTTCTCCCATGATACTGCTTTTTTCTATTGACTAATGTAAATTTTTCACTTTTGACTATATGTACATTGGAATTGTTATTGGTTATAATAGATTCAAAATTTTGAACGATGTATGCTCATCAATTGTAATGTTCATGGCAGATTTCTGCAGTATTATGAAATAAATTCATTAATTCATTCATAGTCTACGGCCGTCTGATTACACACCAAAAAGCAAAACACTTTCTGAAATCAATGACAGTGTATTATTTTTCTTCCTTTTTGTTGTTCTAGGATACTTTCATATTTGATGTCACTTACCTGCACTCCTCCTTTCATACCATCTTGAAAGCATGTGATACGGAGAGGTCCAGAGCCCCGTCTGATCACGAATTGCGAAGGCTGGAAAGCGGCCTTGTAGCCTTGCAGTTTCTTCTGTTCTTCCTGTTCATTACGAAATATCAACATATTGTTAACATCACGACCGAAGTTTAAAAGTTTCACAATGCAGTACGACGTTTAAGCCTATTACTGTCCACCTGTGACTAGGGACCTGTCCAGAAATAGTTACATTTCACCCTTAAAATTTGACCCGTCAGGGTTACATGTACTTAAACCATATTGGTCATTGACAAAATGAGAAAAGTCAGGAAAGGAAGAAAGAAAAGGAAAGGATGAAAGAAAAATGGAGGCGAAAAAGGGGACAAAGTTTCCAAAATATTCGCTCGCTCGCTCGCAGTATATAGTAGTAGTATATCATAATCTATTACCCGACCTACCACATATAGAACAACGACAACTTGAAAAAATGACATTATTCATTATGTAAAACGGGAGAAGTTGTTTCACCGTCTTTAAGATGGGCTATTGTAGCATGTATGTATAGGCGTTAGAGAAAGGGTGTATACATGCAAGGAGCGTGAGAATTATATTATATCATTGCAAACTATGAACCTTATTACCAATGGGTGTAAAAGAAATTCCATAATTAAATAGTTTCATTACCCAAACTTATGAATAAAATATTACACCTTGCATCTTCTACAACCAAATTTCAAGAAGTCGTCGACACTGATAAATCTTGATAAAGGATATCCGGGGGCGATTTTTTTCCCAAAACAGGTTTACCTATTACAGTAAAATCATGCCTCCTGATTGGTTAATAGTTATACGCATCATGCATATTCATGAGCTGAGCTACAAAGGCCTCGAACATGTATTATGCATGCGCGTGGACTAAAATTAAAGTACGGAAGCTCGATCGAGCGAGCACGTACGCGAAGCGGCTATAGACCTACACTATGAACATGGCAAATAAAGAAGCAGACAAAATATACAGCTCCTCATTGTACCTTCCACACTGGTTCTGGTATACAAAAGAACATCCCTTCATTGCTATTATGTAAAAATATGTAGAACAGGTGTCACATGCATATTCACCTGTTCTGCTTATTTTACATAATAGCAATGAAGGGATGTTCTTTTGTCTACCAGAACAATTGTGGACGGTACAATGAGGAGCTGTATATATTTTTTTCTTAATTGCTGCAATATTATTAAACTTTTGGGCACTGTGTCCCCAGCTCTGGCTAAGTTCCTGCTCAAAGGTGTCACACTGTTGTCAGATCAAGAACTAAATAATTATTCTCCCATTAAGCTTCTCCGATTCTTTTGAGAGAGAGAGAGAGAAGAAAAACGACAAAAGAAGGAGAAGAACAAAGAAGAAGAAAGAAGAGTATGCAACTATTATTATTATTATTATCTTTATCTTCATCATTATTGCTATTTGTTCATCTCAAACGTAAATTAACTCGCTCGTTGGCGGGGTGCACAATCACACCCCCCCCCCCCTTTTTCAAGCACCCAAAAAGTGTCTCCTGCTACCCACAAAAATGGCGCTTTTTAGTCTTGTTCACTGCCTTCTTTTTTCTTCTTTTAAGGCAGTGGCGTATATAGGTATTATGACACCCTGGGCAACTAGTGAATAGCGCTCCCCCCCCCCCCCCGAGTCAAATTATTTTATGCGAGGAAGCGAAGTGACCGAGCAGCATTTTTTTTATTAATTATATTTTTACCCTTGTACAGAGTTCCTTTATTCATCATCAATATAAAGATTCTTACAAAAGTATATATATATATACATATATATTTCCCCCATGATTTGTCATGTAAATACTTACCATAATATAACAAAATATGCAGCCGCACAGCGGTGTATTGGATAGTTTGACAAAATACACGTTGTGTACAATAATATATTACATACAAAACAGGCAAAGAGAACGTAGACTCTCAGAAACATTTGGTGAAATGAAAACATTTTTTCCTCAAACTTCGTCTTTAAGATTTATCTTTGATATATACTTTTCCATATCATAATATGTTTTGATAGCTGTCAAAACTTTTTCAAACTTTGGTAGGCCTAATTGACTTGCATTTAGCTGTTTTATTTCTTACAGTAGGTGCGTAGACGAACAGGGAATAGCCCGACAGGCAATTAGCCTTAGTGATAATTAGACAAAGTGATGTTTAGACAAATTGGCATTTAGACCAACTGACAATTAGACTAAATGGAAAATGGACTAAATGAAAGTTAGACCAAGTGCACATTAGACCATATAAATGCCATGTAGACCAAATGGATACTAGACCAAGTGGATTTTAGACGAAATTCCTTTAGACCAACTAGTTTAAGACTGACTGGGAATTAGACAAACTGACATTAGACGAACTGGTAGTAGACCAAGTGACAATAAAATAAAGTAGACCAAATGGTAATTAGACCAAATGGTAATTAGACCAAATGGTAATTAAACCAAGTGATAATTAGCCCAAGTGGTCATTAGACCTTCTGGTTATTAGACCAAGTGCAAATTAGACCAAATGAAGAGTGGATCAAAAGGGTTTAGCCCGAATGAAGGTAGCCCATCTGGAAATTAGACCAAGTGGTTTTAGCCCAAGCGTGCATAAACCGTCTCTTCTCGTTGGGCTTCTCATCTAACGTCACGTTGTTGTAACATGGTGAAGGCTGAACATGCTACAAGAACACGTTAGATGAGAAGCCCAATGAGAAGAGACAGATAATATCGGTCTGGTCTAGTACTACTACCACTAGTACTAGTAGTAGCTAGTCTAGTGACAAAATGTACGCGCTGTGCATGTTCAGCCACAATATCATACCATATCGATGAGATTATAATATAAACACTTTCTAACCAAACTGCTGCATCATTTACAAGGTATAGTATTCAGAAAAAAAATTCGCCTACGGGATGGGGGCTATTTGTAATTTCACAATATAATGTACTTATATAAAGGTTTTGATGATTCCTGAAGAAAAAAAATCGGTATTCTCTTCTTTAGAGCGATATTGCAGAGAGTTGTAGTCGTTGCCATTGCTCATAATATAACGTTAAAGGGAAATTAACCTCAGCGTATGAATTAGCTTATTTTGAATGGTGTAGTATATGCCTCTTATTTGATACATGCAATTTCATGTAAAAACACAGGATAAAGATATAAATCACTATTTTCCAGCCAAGTTATCGTCTGCTAGCAATAATAAGGGGGCTGCCATTACTTTATGTGTACACGAACATATTTTTCATCCCAAGTAAAATTTCCTTCATCGTTAACTTGTAATTGATTTTTAGAGGACAAATATATATTAGATAAAGTCACATATTCTGAAATGTAAGTTTAGTTTTATATATTTTTTAAAAGGTCTTAATTTGTTCATAAAAAATATACTTCATAAAAAATATACGTCAAGGACGGAGACAATCGTAACAATACCAAAACAAAGCGAGGAATCTGCTTTACAGGATGGCTATTAGAACTCATGGGTCGTCAATTATCTAGGCCCATGGCCAATAACAATCGTAATACAATCAGAACAAAGCGACGTATCTGTTGTAAAGGTAGGCTATTATCAATGCATATGGTACCTAATGATCCGTGTCATGCACAAAATGGCAGCCTCCATGGAAAGACGTAGCAGACAATAGGTGCATCTAGAATATCACGTGGGGTTAATTGTCCTTTAACAACTTTGAACCACACATAAAAAGTCAGCTCCTAGGCCTTTATCAGCTTCACGTACGTGCTCGCTTGATCGAGCTTCCGTACATTAATTTTAGTCCACGCGCATGCATAATACATGTACTAGGCCTTTGTAGATCAGTTAATGAATATTCATGATGCGTATACCAAGTAACCAATCAGGAGGCAGGATTTTACCGTAATAGGTTTGGGAAATAAAATTTGCATCCGGGGAACTGTCCTCTGGCAGTATTTCAGCGTTAACAGTAGAGTACATTTATATAGAGAGTAGCGACATAGACGTCTGACTTTTCGGGAAACAAAATGGTGTTTGAATTCTTTCTATTGAAAACACCCAGGTGCTCATCGGAATTTAATAAAAATGTTGCATAGCAGAGGAAAGAAAATGGCGTTCAAATCATGAGTTGTCGCTACTCTCTTTATGTAGGTACACTAGTCAAGAGCAGAGCCCTACAGTGCATGCATATATATATATATATATATATATATATATATATGCATGTGCTATGTGCAGTGCTATGGCATACAGTAGAGTGCATGCAGTGCGTGATCGTGTGAAGAAGATGGACTTGAAAACACTTACACTGCTGTGTGTAAGTGAGCCATAACATTAAAAAAAAATTATATATTAATAATAATAATAATAGCTGTTTCTTTTATAGCGCCTTACCAGTTACAATGTAACCGACCAAAGCCCTTACAGCATTATTACCCCGGTCACTGGATTCAGTTGCGATTCTGCACATTACAGTGCTTAATAACTTATTAACTTAACTATTGCAAGTATGGTACTATTTATCTCATAATGATGTCAAATATCTAAATGTTAGATCTAATGTGGATCTAGACTCACTCACTAGACTAGTCACATTATGAATTAGAGGTGTAGATCTATAGAGACTCTGCCTCTAACTGATCTAAACGATTACACAATTGATGCAGTTTAACTACATTAGATCCCACAGTAACAGTTAGATTTTTGACATCATTTACATTATGAGATAAAGAGTAGGCCTATACTTGCAAAAGTTATATTTGTAAAAATGTTATGGCTCACTTACACACAACAATGTTTTCTCAGAATTGACACCAGATCTATCCAGACAGTTGTTTTTTGGAGCAGAACTTCACGTTGAACTCAAGTCCATCTTCTTCACACGATTACGCACTGCATGCATTATAATTATGTGCATATCATGCACATACTTATAATGCATGCACTGTACATACACTGTGTACGTCGCACCTATATACCACAGACCTACTAGAGATGGACATATAGTAGGTACATGGTCGTACGGGGCCTCTTGACGCTCAAGTACTGCCCTCTCACGTTGATGGCGCAAGTCCTGACAAAAAAATTCGTCTCCGAGGCAGCTGTCCTCCGGGGGAGTTGTCCTCCGGTGAGTTGTTCTGATACGATTGTTGGGCATTCTGCAATACTGTGAGGTAAGCGTGTCTTGCTTTTAATGCATCTGCGCTTCATTAGCGATTGGTTTATCCATCGTCAACGGTGCATAAAGAGGTTCTAATTATGCGAAAATTTCTTCGCGCTTGATGTTGGAGTTGGGAATTCCGAATCCCAATCCATGCGCAATGACAAATTGTTCGGTGTCGGACAAGGTATAATCGGATAAGTTGACAATATGCCTGCCAGTAACGGTACGTGTAGATCCAAATCTCTTCTGTTTGAGAGCTCCCGCGCTCGTGTAAACAAACAAATGTGCGTAACACGGCAGACAATGCCAATTCTGCTATCAATCGCCACTTCTTTAACAATTATAAGTGCGCTGAACAATACTGTTCAAATTGGTTCAAAGTTCTCAGCCGAGCGAGAAACTTTAGACATCTGCGCATGCTCAAAGCCACATACTGTACAATCATTCTGTGCCGATGGGCCAACGTAGACCCCCCCTCCTTGGGGGGGGGGGTTTGATTGCAAGTAGAATCAGAGTCATTGGAAGTCACCGTCATGTCAAAAATGGCTGTTGCTATAGAAACAGTATAATAAAAATTGAATATTCTGTAACTAATCAACACAAAACAAAGAACAAGTGTATGTATAGCCTAAAATGGTGTTTATCTGTCAGCTAAATCTGAGTCATTTGAAGTCACCGTCATGTCAGAACATGGTTGTTGCTATAGAAACGTTATGGTGAATTAATAAATATTGGTGAAAATCTTTTACTATTCAATGCACTTTATTAAGTAAGGGTCTCCACAACCCGAAATGATGTTTTTTCCCCCCTGTACGTTAGCTAGGATCCTAAATATCATATCCTACCTGAATGCCACAGAGTTGGATGTCGGGCGACCATTCGGGCTCTTACCATGGTAATAAGATAGGAAATAACATATATGTGTAATTCAACAACGTGAAAATATTTAGTAAACATTACATCTATTTCAAGCAGCTCTTTTAAGTGCACTTTTTTGGTGTGCTTCAAGGTCACAGTCAGGTACACGATTATAATTCTTATTATCCGTTTGGTCTCAAACTGACGCCGATATGGCGGGTGTGAGCACCAGCCCCATTACTATGGAAACGCACCATCAAAATATTGGAAATTGTTTGAAAATGACATATATATTCTGTTTTAACAATAAAAAACACAAAATATTGGTCTTGATATACATATCATAAACTGCCTGAGTTATTACAGTCATAATCCGAATCACTTAAGGCCATAGGAATGTCAAAACAGGGTTGTTGCCATGGTAGTATTATTATGAAAACTAAGAAATTGAAAAAAAAAAAGGTTACAGATTTTTTGTTATTACACAGCAGCAATTATGTTGCAAATACATTTTTTGACTGTTCACCGTGTTCGGATAGCTCCGGGCAAGATGTGGGTGTCTATGTGGGGGACCGTTGCGGTAACAACAGCTGATCCTAACAGGTTAGCTGTACTTGAGTAATTATACTTCCACCTCTATGCCTTGGTGTTGGGATGGAGGTAATGGAGGCTTAATAGATTGATTAACCTCAGTCACAGAACCTAATGTATTCATAAGATGATAAACTTGTCGGTCTGTAGCTAAACCTGTCTACTGGAAAAAAAAACTCTGAGGAGATTGGAATAGAATTTAGCATTTTTCCCCTAATCCTACCCATAAGAAATCTGCATGTTCATTAAGGATTATTAGCATGACCAAGGTGGTATAGGATTTGGACTTCATCAGATACAGGGCCAAAGAATTGAGCTTTTGGGTGCCTCATCATATATCAAGTCCAGGACTAAAGTGCTGATACCTGCCTGAAGTTTTTATATTTGCTAGAAAGTATTCAAAAGAGTCACTGAGAAGGCCTGTGGTGCAATGCAGCTCAGCATTCTCATGGCTTGCATGATTGGGGTACCTGTATATTAGCTATGACTTGATGTGTTGGGGACCATAAGACCTATACGTTTTCATATTGGTTGCCCTTACAGGTAAGATGCAGTTCTCTTGGCTTTAGAGGAGATATAGCCAATAGTTTGTGAGATGATTCATCTAATACTATCTTGCCTTAAGCACGGTTGGCTAAAGGATGGGGGTATATTTTTAGCAGAGTTTAGTGGCTAAGTCCATAATGTTGTGAAATTAGTTAACACCAGTGGGTTTGTCTATCTATCTTTTACTGCTTGAACTGAGTATTCTCTTATTAAAACGTGGTTGACTTTCTTACAAGTCTGATATGGTGAGGCACTCTTATCTGGCATGAATCACAGGCTGAGAAGGTCATGATGAGGAGATTATCCAACCCTCCCCCGGTTTGGTTTGGCAGAATAAAGTCAGAACTCAGGATGGAAATATAGGTGTCATCTATACCTCCACCACTATGTTAGAAGAGAATACATTTTTTGCAATGCTTGAGTAATGTCTCTACACAGTAAATAATATTTTAAACAACTCTTCAAAATTTTTAAACAACGCTGTTTAAACAACAACTGTTGTTTAAAACTTTATACAACCCAAGTTGTTTAAACTTTAAACAGCCTGTAGTTTAAAATTTTTAACAATTTTTTTAAGCAACAGCTTTTAAACAACTAGGTTGTTAAAAATTAAGTTGTTTAAAAAACCCCAGTTGTTTAAAACTTTTTTTCACAACTATTGCTTTAAAAAATTGTTGTTTAAAAAAGTTGTTTAAAGTAAGTTGTTTAAAACTTTTTACACATTGTTTAAAAAATGCATTCAAATTTGATGTTCAAATTAATTATTTAAAACACTATACGGATATGATGTGTTTAAACGTACACGGTTGTTTAAGGCTGTTGTACACAAAGTAAGTTCCAAATGCCAGAGGTGATTTATACGTTCAGAGGTAAGCATTTAGACTGAATATATTGTAATCTGATCGAGTTATACTCAATACATATTTGTGCTGCCTTGAAATCTACATTATGTCTAGATCTAGACCACATCCATAAAATAAATTATGATGTAGACCTGGAACTTTGCAGCGTAGGGCACTTTAAATTAGTTGCACACATACAGTATAGGACCGGACCCACACGAGCATTATGTGCAACATAAACTGCGCTGCGCTGCGTTAGAAGGGCGACTTGCATAGTTGCAGCTAGGTCAAAATCATAATTAATTCTGTGACTGTGGCTTAGATCTAGACATCATACATCATATATGGCAGCACAAATATGTCTTGAGTATAAAATCGATCAGATTATATTTAGTCTAAATGCTTACCTCTACATGTATCAATTATCTCTGGCATTTGCATCTTCTGCAACATTGCAACCACAAAGGCATCCGCTATGATGAAGCCGGCTGTGTTTGGCGGAGAAGGAAACCCGTCTAGCGCGAATTTTCAACCTTTTTAAACAACGTTGTTTAAAAGATTATCATTGATGTCTTAAACAGCGGTTGTTTAAAATGCAGGGTCCGTCATTTAAACAATATTGCTTAACATTTAAACAACACAAATTTAAAAACAGCGAAATTTTAAACAGCGTTTTTGCTGTGTATGGTTAGGATTTGATTTGATTTGATTTGAATTTATTCAGACATTATAAAAACATGTCTCGGGAAAACAAGAAAGTTTTGACCAACCCATACAAGTTTGTTTCCCGGATATAAATAACAAGTAGATTCAATATCATAAACATACTGCACAAAGTATTATTTAAAAGATGTAAACGATAGACAACAATGATGATTGCAAGTAAAATCACTGTAGTATTGCAGAGTACACAATTACTTAGTTGAGGTATAGCATCTGTGAAATTAACTATGTGGGTTGAGATGCTTATTTAACGCTCTTTTAAACATGCTAAGAGTTTTAATATTGACTACATACTTCGGAAGTTTGTTCCAATCATTCATGGTTTTAGGATAAAATGAGTTCATATAATAATCTGTTCTTGCGAAGGGTACATGCATCTTTAAGTTATGATTGGTTTTTCCGATTCTGTTCGCAGGTGTGCACCTGTCTTTATGTCCTATATCTATTAAATCATTAACAAGCTTATAATAAAACAACAGTGGGAGGTACTTTCGTCTATTCTCTAATGTATTCATACTTAACTTTTGTAATAAAGTATAATAACTAGTGCTCCAGTCTTTGCACATCATTCTTAAATAGCATTTTTGAATTCGTTCAACCAGTTGTTTTTTTGAATTTCTATATGGATCCCATGCTATACAACAATAATCCAAACGTGAGCGTACTAAAGATTCATAAAGATTTGTTAAAACAGATTTTGGACAGTCAACAGAGTTCCTCCGTATAATACCAACAAGTCTATTGCACTTCACATGTAATTCAGAACAATGATCATTCCAATTTAAAGTATTGTTCATCATAAGACCCAAATATTTCTCTGACATTGTATTTTATAGCTCCTGACCAGCAATAGTACATGCGTAAGCTATATCATGAAGCTTCCGAGACATCGTCATAATCTTGCATTTAGATAAATTAAAATCGAGCATCCATGTCTTAGACCACTGATTTAAAACTTCCAGATCATTTTGTAAAATTTTACAATCATCTAAAGTAGAAATACGACGATATAAAATACAATCATCAGCATATAATCTAATGGTAGAGGCGATGTTATTAGATATATCATTAATAAAACATAGAAATAACGCCGGACCCAAAATTGTACCTTGAGCAACACCAGATTTAACATCAATCCATGAAGAAAATTCACCATTAATAAAAACTCTTTGCGATCTTTTTTGTAAAATTTAAATTATTTGATTTCACACCGTATACTTGTAGTTTTGTTCTTAAAAGTTCATGGGACACACTGTCGAATGCCCTGGCAAAATCAAGAAAAGCAATATGAACACTTGAACCCGTTTCCAAAATATATGACCAATCATCGATAACCTCTACTAATTGAGTTTCGCATGATCTCTTTTCACGAAAACCATGTTGGTTATCACATAAAATGTTATTATTGTTAAAATGTTGAAATAGGCGTTTACAGACTATTTTTTCTAAAATCTTACTTGTAACAGACGTTAGCGATATTGGCCGGTAATTACTAGCGTCTTCTTTTTTTATATATAGGGCAAACATTTGCTCTGAGCCAGTCTTCTGGTAAAATGCCGGATGACAAAGACATGTTAAAAAGTTTACAAAGAGAAGGCGTTAATTGGTCTGCACCTTCCTTTAACAAACGTGGAGATATTTCATCAGGTCCCTGTGCTTTTGAAACGTCTATACTTTTCAACAATTTTAAAACCTCAGTCTCTGTACATTGAATGTCCTTCATAATAGGTGCCTACTGCTATATTCAGGTATTGAGAGGCTTACGTGGTCTTTAAAAGCTTGATTAAATTGTAAATTGAAAGCATCAGCCTTTTGTTGATCTTCTGTTATAAGCGTACCATTGACCTTTAAGCATTCAACCGTACTATGATCACATTTTCTAGACTTGATAAAACTCCAAAACAATTTCGGGTTATGTTTTAAGCTTTTACACAAATCATTCTTTAAAAAAGACACATAGTTAGATTTAATTTTCTTCTTTACTTCTCTCCTTAATTGTCGATACATCTCCCAGTGAGATTCTGTACGTGACTTTTTAGCTATGTTAAACATTCTATTTCGTTTTTTAATCATTTTTTACATCCTTATTTATCCATTGAACATTAGATCCTTTTGTCACATTGCCATGTGGGATATTTGCATCGCAAATCTTCATCACAACATGTTTCCACGATTGCCAGTGGTGTTCTACATCATATGCATTGTTTTCATCTAGTAATGTAGCATCTTTTAAATCATTATGAAACTGTTCTAAATTGCCTTTGGAATAAAAGTATATTTTTCTCTTCTTAAATTCGTTTTTAATTATGTAACAAACCAATGTAAATCTTATTGCCTCATGAAAAGTTGAAAATATCAAATCTAATATATTGCTTGTCGATTCAGTAATCCTAGTTGGTTGACATACATGTTGATAAAGAAAGTTATTATCAATTATCGAAATAAAAGAGTTTGTAAGAGTTATCCGATGTTACATGGTATCCATCGGCCCATCGTAAATTCGGTAAGTTAAAATCACCTGTTAAAACAACATTGTGCAACCTTTTGCCATTATTGGATATTAGGGACATAGATTTATTTAACTCATATAAAATATCTAACTTACTACTTGGAGGCCTGTAAAACACGCCTAAAAATAGAGATTTATAGTTTTTACATAGCAATTCACACCAAATTATTTCACATTCGGATTCAAGGTCTGGTCTGTGGAGTACAGTTAAATCATTACGATAAGCTATAAGAACACCACCTCCATGTTTATTCCTGTCCCTCCTTATTACTTTGAAATCTTCAAGAAATATCTCTGTAGATAAAATTTCATGACATAAGTGTGTTTCAGTAATGAAAAATATGTGTGGTTTTTCACATTGTACAATAATATAATATTGACTGGCTTGAGGGGGATATCAGAATATATTGTCTGCAACAGACACGTTTCTTTGCCTGTCTTCGACTCGGGGCAATATGGTTCTTTTAAGGGCAATATTTTCGATATCCACCGAAAGTAGAGCCAGTCAATATTATTATTATTACCTAGACTCAATGATCATCGATATGCCTATTTTGTAGCAATTACAAACACGTCTCTTTGCCTGTCAGTCCTTCTGATTTCAGGTTATTCATACAGATATGTAATCTGGGCCAAGCAATTGTGACGTAAATTGTTTTCGCGCGTATCCATTGTTTAAACCTTTCCACTTTAACGCGTACACAATACTGCGCGTATGCACTTTGATTAAAAGCGCGCTGACAAGAAAGGGTGGAATATATGGCAAAAAAGTTGCCCTCTTTTTTAGTACATTGGTCTATGGGGAAAACCCGGAAGAGGGCAATATGGCAAATATTGCCCGCTCCGGTGACGGATTGGGAGTTGCGTGTAAAATACGGCTTTTTATTTTGCAGCTAAAAATGCCCTGTATAGGTAATAATAGTTCTTATTTCATCAATCTTATTTACAACACTTCTAGCATTTAAATATATGCATTTCAGTTTATGACCAAACAGTGACCAAACAGAGTGCATTGACGACATTGGAGCTGGATTCCGTGTCTACAGCTTTGTGCGCGGTGGTTGGGTTCTCCGCAGTATTCACACCCTGTCGCATACAGTCAGTCCGCAGCCCGTGCGTTAATGAGCCAAAATGCCGATTCCTCCGAAGATTTCCTCTCCACTGGATATCGAGTCTCGCGAAACGAGATAGCGTGAGATTTGGCGAGATATTTGCAAGGGGTCAAGAAAGTATCTCTCAAACGAAAATAATGCAGAAATCGTTCGGCTATGGTAAAGGAACTTCTCCGTGACATTTCGCTCTTTATTTTGGTATATAACATGACTATATTCGATCGGATTTGGATATCTTTTACCTCGTCCAAAAATGATGAAATTTAGGACTTTTTGGGGAGCAATTTTAGCCTCTATTTGCTTCCCCCTAACTCCTGACTGGTATAAAGTTTTAAAATCGAAGTGATGTTGGTGATCGTTGAGTTGGATTATTGGCGCTAACAATGAATTGACAATTATTTTGCAGCAAAGTGTATTTGTGACCCGCCGCCTCAAAACCTACAATAAGTCGCGCGGACCACAACGTAGCAAACAGCCCAAAATAGTAAATTTGCTTGGATCAGTCGATTTTCTTTTTTGATAGAAATAGGTAGTTTCATTATCATTCTATCATGTCTCAAGTTTGTGAGTCATAATTCGACTTAGAAATATGTTTTTGGGGCATTTTAAAGTGACTCCTTTTTTTCACCTGTGGAGCTAATGGATGTTTGGAGAGCTTTTGTAATACTTTCATTCAATGCCAAATTACTACTTTACCTCTAAAGGTATTAAATTGATTTTTAGAGTGAGTAATGAATAGGTCCTCGTGGAGCAGCTTGCCAAAATTCAGCCTAATCTGATAATCCCTTCATACCGCTTGCTATGGCTATTTGAATACCCAGTTTTACTTGGGCGCACACAGAGAGCGAAGATTTAGCACTCTTTTGTTCCGAACTTAAATGGCCATTTTCTCTGAATAGGAGTTATTGATTGCTGGTTACATACTGATTCTAAAAGTGATATTTAAAGGTGTTATCATTGAGTAAACTAAGCAAGTGATATACCATTGGAAAGCTGAGAATCTCTACTTTCAGAAAATGTATAAAACAAAAAAAAAATTTTGGCGACTTATTGTAGGTTTTGAGGCGTCGGGTCACATTTGTCGAAGAAAATATGATTTTCTTTCAAACGTTTTCCAAACAAAATACCCCGTGAAAGCCACTGAGGGGTGAACGTCCGGTACGCTACGCCGGGTGCAACGGGGCCGGGAATGTTCCAAGCTGCTGCTGTAGTTAGTTACTCCAGTCCCGTCGAACATTCACTGTTGCAATAGCGTAAAAGGTACACCAAAATCAATGTAACTGTAAGGAGGATATAATTCATCAACAGTGATTTTAGGACTATTTTAGTTTTCTCTGTGCAAACGTTGGGTGTCCAAGATGAAAATGAAGCAATTTCGGACTTTTTTCATTCAATTTGATATAAGAGTCATTCAAATTAGCGAAAAAATCTGCACCGTAAAATTCATCATTCAACTTGGTATTTCGGTCATTCAAATTCGCACTTAGATCAAACAATTTAACACTTTTCTCATTCAAAATAAAAAGTCGGTTGGGAGCACTGAAATTCGCCACCATGTCGGAAAGCGTCTCTTCCAGCATTCAAATTCGCACGTGGGCATTCGAATTCGTAATAAGCCCATTCAATTTAGCATGTTTAAGGTATTTGGACTTTTAATTAATTTACTTTGAAATAAATTGTTTTGTAATGCGTGGTTAGGCTTCCTTTTCATTACTCAGTTCCATTCCATAGGCCTTATAGCTTGTATATTCAAGTAATACAAGTCTACATCACTCCAAATTACGCTTCCATTTGAGACACACTCGCAATTGATTGCTCTCCGCTGTCTATCTCTATCATGGAACCACGGGTTAGATATAGACGCATATGGAACGAAGATAGAGAGAGGCTTATAGATGCATTTGAAGGGGAGCACACAGACTATCTTGAACTTGCAGACAACCCTTGGCATTAAAAAGAGCACCGCAAGATCCATAGTGGCCATAAGTTGCGCCAACCACGTTAAGCTGGACGACGATATGCGAACGCGACTGCAACACATAGTTGACGCTAACCCCCTCGCCACCCTTCAACAAATGAAGAGGGACTTGGCGGCATCAATGCCCCAGAAGCCAGCTGTCTCGGTTTCCTCGATTTCAAGGGCACTTGACGGCATGCTGATTTCCTTGAAACTGGCAAAAGACTTGCCAGACGGAAGAAATGCCCCCAAACCCTGGAATCACGGGTACAATACGCCCAGTGGTTCATGGCAGAGGGATTAGTTGGCCACTGTGTGTTCATTGACGAATGCGGTTACAACATTTGGACTAGAAGATCTTTTGGGAGGGCACCTCGAGGAATCCCAGTTCGCCGAATAGTCAATCGTCAACGCGGCAAGAACTGTAACATTACTTTCGCGGTTTCGGCAGGGATTGGCCTCGTTCACCACACAATTTCGAATGAGACGGTGACCAGAGCCTCTTTCGAAGACTTTTTGGCTGCAACCGCTATCGAATGTGCCGACCTCTTTCCAGCAGATGAGCCAATTTTCTTGGTCTTTGACAACGCGAGACCGCATATTCGTGCCCAGCTACCAGTTGACGCCGACCCTCGCATCAGTCTAAAGCGCTTACCTCCCTACTCCCCCTTTCTGAATTTCACAGAAATGGCCCATGCTGCCTTCAAGGCGGCGGCCGTCAAGCGCGACCTTGCACGTGCTGAGTGGCAGCAGAGAATGGGTGACAGGGCAGCTACAGAAGAAGAGGGGATGACGATGCGAGAATGGAGAACCCATCTTGTGCAGCAAGTGGCAAGACGCAACATCGACGCCATCACCCCACACAAGTGCATGCGCTGGTATCGTCACACCCAAACGTATATTCCGAGATGCCTGGATCGCGTGGAAATAGACGGCTGAATGACGTGACATTAACTTTCAAAATCATGGACTAAAACTCATTACCCGAACCCTCCCCAATGAAAAACACACACACAAAAAAACCCCATGCAATTTGAAACCAATATATCAAAATTAGTAAAGAATAACAACCAAATAAAATGTGTTCGACGTAAATTACGAATTCGAATGCTCAATGTGCGAAAAAGAATGCTCTGAAATGAATTTGAATGCTGGAATAACGGTATTGCGCAATCGCATCACCTCCCGTTCTAAATTGAATGACCGTTTTACGAACTTGATGCATTTTTTGCGAATTCGAATGAAATTAGTCTAAATTGGATTGATAAAAGTACTAATACGAATGCATGAAATATTAATTTGAATGCTTAAATGCTTGTACACGGCCAAATTCTTGCATTGAATGCACGTTGTATGAATTTGACTGATGAACTTACGAAATTGACCGCAAAAACCTGTATTAACAATGAATGATATCTTCCCCTTCCTCATGAATGACCTATAATATTAGCGCTAACACCAGGGAGGTGGAAGAGCTCCCTGTTCACACAAAATTTATCATCAATGCAGGGTACACACTAGGCCTATTGTTTACATGTACAATCCTTATGTTACATCAAATTCAGCCCACTTCTTGTGCTTATAAATGTGTAAAAGTCATAAATGTGGCTGTACCAAGGAGTAATGTGATTACTCCTTGGCTGTACTAGATCTTGCCTACGAAATACATGGTGGAAGCACTGTGGTATATTGGTGAAGGCCTTTCACTCTCATACGAGAGCTCATGGATTCGATCTTTGATCGGTTCTTATCCCTGGGCAAGGTGTTTTGTTTTCCTTGACCCAGATGTATGAAATGTGTACAAACAAGGCAATGATAGTTGCAGGGCAGTAATATTACTGATGTGGTTATCCTGGGTAAGTAAAATCAATTTGTTATTATCTATTATTCTAAAACTCTGATGTTTCTTGGTGCCTTACCATGGTATCTGCCTTGACAGTCTCACCCACAACCAACTTTGTGGCTACTGGGAAGCTTTCGATTATGATAGCTGAGGGTCCTAGCTGACAGATAAACACCATTTTAGGCTGTACATACACTTTATCTTTGTTTTCTGTTGATTAGTTACAGAAATATTCAATTTTTATCATACTGTTTCTATAGCAACAGCAATGTTTTGACTTGACGGTGACTTCAAATGACTCTGATTCTACTTGCAAACGGGCACCCCAAAATACATATAGGTGTCCCAACGGGTCGGAATCAGGCGGAAGTCGCAATCGGTCCTTGTCTAGAAACAAGGGTTTTAATGAAAATGTCATTTTGTACCATTTTTTTTTTTTTTTTACATATTCCAAAGCTTTGATTATTCCTCTACCACGTCCCGAAATTTAAAGCCAAAATACCATGACTAAGTACCTCAAAATAATTTTTTAAATCACCTCTTCCAAATTGCATCGACGGTTTCATCTTCGCAAAAACGACAGGTCCTCAGCAGCGAGCTTTGCGCACGTCTCTTTTGTTACTAGGGCCCTGAGTGACGTGACATAATGGCAGTTCGCCGACTTCGCACCCTGTGATTGGTCGGCGCTCTAATTGCCTAATGCATATTTATTTTTCTTAAAAGCTCGTGTTGTTGCCAAACGTTATCTCGGCTCGCCGTCTTTGAGCGCTAATCTTTTGGTCTAATTTCATATAGTCTAATGACCATTTGGTCTAATTACTATTTATTCTTCTGGCCATTTAGTAGCAAGTTGAGAAAGGAAATTTTAAAACAAATGAAAATTCAAAGAGGTCATCTACGTAAATGTGCATTAAAAGAGTTATTCACCTTGCTGTTGCTTATATCAAGATCAGTATCCCTACATTTTATATATTAATTATTTAATTTATTAAAATCAATTATTTAGTATTATTTTTTAGTAATCAAAACATTCATAGGTCCCCTCTTCCTTTCATGACTTAAGTAGAAGAACGTGATTTTGTATTGCACTTCGAATTATGTTTGTTGGGTTGATAATCTGTTAATATTCATGTTTCTTATTTGATATATGATCGGTGGCGTAGCTAGGATTTTTTACAAGAGGGGCAAATTCTGCTTGAAGGGAGATCCGTATTTATTTCTTCTCGCCAGCCCTCCGAAACTGTTTCCCCAGGTCTCGCTAAGTTCCTACTCAAAGGTGTCACGCTGTTGTCATATCAAGAACTAAATATTCTGTCATTAAGCTTCTCTGATTCTTTTGAGCTATGCAAGCTGCTATTTTCAGGGGCGGCGTTACAGGGGGGGGGGGGGGGGGGGGGGGGGGGGGGGGGGCAGGGGCGGTTGCCCGCTATGATATTTCAAGTGACGTAAAAGAGAGATAGACAGCTCGAGAGAGAATAAAAACGAAAAAGATAAGGAGAAGAAGAAAGAAAAAGAAAGAAAAGTATGCAACTACTACTATTATTATTATTATCATTATTATTATTATTATTACCCACGCCGATGAAATCGGCAGGGTTATGTAAAGGGCTCCGTATGTTTGTTACCCACGCCGATGAAATCGGCAGGGTTATGTAAAGGGCTCCGTATGTTTGTTTGTTTGTTTTTTTTTTTTGTTTGTTTGTTTGTTTGTTTGTTTGTTTGTGTACAAGATAACAAGAGAACGGGTGAACGGATTTGCACCAAATTTTCAGGGAATGTTCAGAAAGTGACAGGAAAGAATCGATTAGATTTTGGTGATGATTGGTTGACCCCTGCAAATTCTGTGTGACCTTGAACTTTTGACCCTGTAGTAAAGTATAGGAACTTCAGTTCAGAGAGTGACAGGATAGAAACTAGAATGTTTGATGACCCCAAACTTCGCCTGACGATGCAGAAATATTTTGGTCAATCAAAACACTCATTACTTCGTCTCACCAAAAATCTATTTCAGGTTTATGAATTTTAGAAGACTTTTAGACCCATTATTTGCTATTTCACTTCAAATCCGCACGAGCCTGCAATGAATATTCAAAGCCAACGTATCCCAGCAACAAGGGATTTTTTGCGCTTGAACTGTACTCTCGTTGCGAAATCGAAAGCGGCTAGGTATACGGTATACGTATAGCCTAGCACGTCTAATTTCTCCTATTTCTTATCTTCTGTGCATTTCTGTTTACTTTCCCCGGTTCTTTCCACTTTGTTGTGGAAGTTTTTGTGATTTATTTTATCCTGGTGGACGTGTAGTACGTGATTTTAATTGTTTTCGGTGAAAATCTGGTGCGTTTGTTCGACGTGAGTGAGTCTATCGCACTCGCGAGTGTTCGCGTGTGTTGATCTGAGTGAGTGGCTGAGTAGCTAGCTGTAGTGTACTATACACAGCACTGTCGCGAAGTGCCTGGGCCGGGCGGCTGACTGTAGTACTGAGTGAGTAAGCTCTGTGCCTCGCATGCACGTCATTTTCAAGTCGAGATCCAACTTCTTTTGTCGTCATATTTATTTTATCCAAGCCCGATGAAAAAAAAAAACAACAACCCGAATTGCAATGTAAAGATAGAACATGAATACATTTACTAACACTGACGTGACTGAACCAAGGCCGTACGCAGCGGGGAGGGGGGCCCCCTGCACCCCCCCCCAGAAATTTCAAAATCATACTTTTTTTTAATCGGGTTTTAGACTTCAAGTTATGGGTTCCTTTGAAAGCGATCATCTTGCCCCCCCCCCCCCCCCCCAGGAAAAAAAAAAATTGCGTACGGCCTTGGACTGAACACTGAATACAAATTGCTAACATTTTTTTTCTCACCACGCCACGCTCTCTGACATGTCTAATCAATTACTTTTAGGGGAGGGATGTTTCAATAATAAAATATCTTTTTCAGAAGAATTTTTTCAAGGGTGGGGACACACAAAGCTATGACCTGGATATGGCAAAATTTATTGGGGGGGGGGGAGATGTGCCTCTTGTTATCCCCTTTGAATGGCTACTGCTTACAAAAATAATCGCAACAAAACAAAACCTATTGGGTTAAGGCGTGGGTCTGCCGCCTTTGACGGCCTTTCTAGTTATTATTATCATTATTATTATTATTATTATTATTATTATTTGTTCATCTAAATCGTAAATCAACTCGCTCGTTGGCTGGGGGCACAATGCCCCCCCCCCCCCCCCCACCTTTCCAAGTACCCAAAATTGTCTCCTGCTTCCCACAAAAATGCGCTCTTTATACTTCTTCACTGCCTTCTTTTTCTTCTTTTAAGGCAGTGGCGTATCTAGGTATATTATGACGCCCTGGGCAAACAGTAAATTTGCGCCACCTAGTCGAGTCAAATTATGTTATGCGAGGAAGCGAAGGGACCGAGCAGTAATATATTTTCATTATTTTTTTTACCCTCCCACATGGTTCCTTTATTCATCATCAACATAACAATTTTTACAAAAGATCGTGTATATATATATATATATATATATGTTGTTATTATTTGTACTGTAAATACTTAAAACAATAAAGTATACCATAATATAACTAAATATGCAGCCGCACAGCGTTTGACAAAATATAGGTTGTGTACAAGAATATATTACGTACAAAACAGGCAAAGAGAACATAAACCTTCAGAATCATTGGGAGAAATTAAACCATTTTTTATCTTCTTTAAGATTTATCTTTGATATATACTTTTCCATATATCATAATATGTTTTGATAGCTGTCTAAACTTTTTCAAACCTTGGTAATTGACTTTTACATTTAGCTGAAAATATTTGATTGAGATACAGTTAAAAGCGTTATTATGATTTCGATTCAATCCAAACAATTTATTTTGGTGTGTGAGTTTATGTTATATATTGGTTTTAAGGGGCGATTTTACCGTTTTTCCAAGGGGGGGGGGCTGTTGACCCAACCAGGGGCGGATCCAGGATTGGCAAAATTCGCTCAGTGGGGGGGGGGGGTAATGGGGGTCCAGTTTACCTCCATAATTCCCTCCATAATTCCCTGACAAGCCCAAAAAAAGTCCACAAGCCGGCGATGTGTGCGAGCCGCGTAGCGGCGAGCCGATTTTTTTTCTCGCTATTTTGAACCCCCGTAAGTGATGATTTCCTGGCATCTACGAACGCAATGGAGACCATAAAAAGCAGTCCTGTGATATAGGAACATACTGTGTGGGTCTGGACATATCATGATGGGGTTTATCTATGGACATTAAATTTTTACTTTGCAGCCGAAGGGGGGGGGGTGTACTTTTTTTTACTTTTTTTGTACTTTTTCTGTTTCCCTTGGGTGGCCTTAATAGACAGGTTTGACTGTATTTGTTTTTATATTTCTTTCTTTCTTTACGTCTTTATTTAAAATTTTCTTTCTTCCTTTATTTCTTTCTTTTCTGCAAGGGCGAACATTTTAGTCTGGAAATAACATTACTGAGATGGAGGCGGCTTCAGTCCAGCTTTTTAAAAACTTTTGGTGTTACACATACGCCGAGCCGCCTCCGGAGGCAGCCTCAGTCCACTTTCAGGTTCTTTAATTTTCTCTCTGGAGAATGTAAAAAATTAAAATAATCCTGCGAGGCAATACGTCACAATAACCCCCTCCCCCGCCCCAAGCCCAATCGTGGCGGTGATCTATTAACGCGTTTCAAGTTTTCAAATACAGTTTAAAGGATCATTATGGTCTATAGACAGGCCAGTAACTAGGGGAGGGGGGCTGAATCCCCCGTTTTCCAGCAAAAAAGGGGGGATAATTCAGACCTACCCCACTACCCCAGTTGATGAGTAGTGATCCGCTTGCCAAAGGAAAAAAAAGGAAGCCAGGGGGGTGGAAGGGAAATTCAAAGTGATATATATATTCAATATAATTCTTTCTGTCCATTTGTTATTCCGGCATATAACGGAGGGGGGGGGGGGTTGAAAATGGGCTGAAAGTTAAAATTTCCTCCCCTCAGCAGATATCAACTTGAACACTGTAGGAAAATTAGAAGAAAAATTGTAAAGGGACACCAAATACCATGCACAGAATAAATAGTGATTGTTTAGTTTGGTATAATCATACCAACTGACTTTTAAAGGAACAAGGAGGTCACATGTAGGGGAGAAAGTAAGGAGATGAGAAAGTAACAGAATTTTCACTCCATTGAGTTTGTTCCTGCAACTTCATACTATCGCACTGAAATCAGATGGCATTTTGAGCAAATCTTGTAGGCTTCTGTTATTTGTTCACAAAATCACACTTCTCACACGGAAAATAGTGCAAAGGTCCACTTTTTCGAATTTTGACCCCTGCCCCCCCCCCCCCCCCCCTCAAAAAAGTCTTATAGTAATACGGGCCTGATAGAGACTGTATGCTGGCATCAACACCTATTAACTGAATGGTTAAATCGTCAATAACATAAACCTAGAATTTTACATCCACATGCAACACATAGCCACAATTATTTATTTTTTTAATCATTTCTTATGTGTGAAAAGTGCATGAACAATTGCAGGGCTAGGGAAATAACGTTATCGCATGAATATTCAACGTTAACAATTTTATCCCGTCTGAGCATTTTAATGTTGAAACGACCGAACATACACAAGTACACACAATAATAATTCGATTATATTTTACATGACGAACACCTTTTATTCAATCTGAAAATACTCGGACGAGAATTAGTTTTTACCTTTTTATGTAGAAAAATAATTTGAAATCTGTTTTAACGGATTATGCTGCACATAATTCACATTCCCTTTAATTTTTTGTTAACTAGACCTTCAGCAAGTGTACAGGGCCGGCGGAACGTTTTTCAGATTGGGGGGGGGGGGGGGGAATTTGGCGACAATATTGGTTAATATAATATTATTTTTAACAAGCCTAAAAAAGGTAACCACGGCAACCACCATAGCAACCATTTATAATACATTCAGTTAGCAAAACTTACGCCCCCTGCAAATATTGGGGCGGCCAATTTTTTTTTTACGCAGTTTCCTATGTCCGATCCAAAAATATTGGGGGGGGGGGGTCCTGGCCCCACCGGTTCCGCCGGCCCTGGTGTACATTATAACTTCAAGGTCATGAGGTTGCGTTTCGGTTTTGATTGATAAAGGTAAACATTTGTAAATCTGTAATCATTTCAGGGCATAACCAGAAAAAAAAATTCCAATATGTTAACAATTATTAAGATTAATTTGGGGTTAGTTGTCATTGTCACTGATTGCTCGCTCCATATTGTCTTGTGATTTCAAGCTTATGATGTCTCTGCGGAGATGTACTAGTGAAGTTTGTCATGCCTATGTTTCTGGATATCACTTTACAAATACAATTGGGCTGGTGAGGATCAAGCCGATGAATAAGCCTGGATCATCAAGGATAAGCAGGAAATACGAAATAAATAAACATCAAAGCGTGCATGATCTCACAAACAATTAGAACGGCGTTTATGGGTTGAAAATAAAATTAACTTAAGTCGGGGGGGGGGGGGGGTGGGGGTCGTCGGAATTCTTGGGGAGCTAGATAATCTTGGTTGACACCAAAACTTTTGAAAAGCCCTGGGGAAACTTATTGTAGCTGATATTTTTAGGGCTCAGTCAGTCTGGTGTACAATCGAAAGACTTATGCATGAGGCAGTGTTGGTTACAACAAAGTGAGGTAGTGACTTTACCATGCCAGTATACAGAGCATTACATAAGGTCAATTGGTCATAAAACTCATAACGCTTGTTGCTGGGTAAATCGGCCTATGGTGTAAAATTCCCCATGAAAACTGATGATTATCTGAAACGCGGGCAAGGGAGAATTTGATTATTCAAAATCGGAAATCAGGGGCGCCGGATTTTTCAGAGAACAAAACTGTTTGCTATTCTGTATCTTTTGGGGGAATTGAGGGACTGCAATCTTCATTATTTTTAAACAATTTATAATCCGAACCTAGATGGTCGTTGTCTAAGGTTTCTTGAAGGAACGATAGAGATAACGACAGAAAGGTCGGACTAAGAGAGAGGGAGAGAGAGAGAGAGAGCGAAAGGGATGTTGTCTTTATAATACTACTAATAATAACAATAATGATGATAATAATATTAATGATAATTAAAAAACTTTTTAGGTCCAAATTTAAACGGGCATTTCCAAGTGCACTTTTTTCTGTGTAGAAATTAAGACTGGCTACCAAAATCAAAAAGTCCTGCTAATATAAAAATCGTTCTTACTTAACCCCAAGTAATTCAAAATGATGATAATGACAACAACAACAATATAGTAATGATAATAATAAAAAAATCTTTTAGGCCCTAATTTAAACGGGCATTTCCAAGCGCACTGTTTTCTGTGTAGAAATTATGACTGGCTACCAAAATAAAAAGGCCTGCTAATCGTTCTAACTTAACCTCAAGTATTAATTCAAAATAACCTTACAAAGTGACGATGCAATTGGTAATACCTAGCATGTGATGAAAGAAACATGGCAGTAAAATTATTGAATCTTGCTAGTGGTTTGATGAAAGAAAAGTTATTGTGATAAAAAAAATAACTTAGAATTTCGAGACTGTCTTGGTATTCAGTGCTCTCTTTTTTCTCCTTTTTCATAATCTATTTAAATTGTCAAAGATTCCAAATAAAATTGCCCCAAGAAATTAATAAATAAATGAATGAATTGATAAATTGATTAATGATATAAATGAATCATTGCATGGGGTCTTGTCCTTGTTAGCATAATTTATATCTGGCAAGAGATTCCATGTATTTTGCTTTTTGAAAATATGAGGCAATGAGAAAAAAAGGTGATCTAAAATCCGGGATTGGGCGATTGTGTTTGTGGAGGTCTCAATGGAGCGGGGCTGGGCCACGTGAAAAGAATTTCAATAATAAAATGCTTCAGGTTCAGTGTTATCTTCGTAAAAGCTAAAACGGCAGAGAAAGGGCCATCAATACCGCCGTTCAATACCCCTTACCTCCCCGTGATCCGCCTATAGCACAAAAGCATAGCTTTCAGTATTCTGATAAGCATGCCTTCACAAACGGAGACCGAATTCTAAGCGAAATTCGCGTCATGCGGGTGACAATTCACGCCCACGCTGGCTGGTGTACGCTCATTGTTACCTAACGTATTTTACATACAATTTGCATAATGACGGGTTTTTGCACGCGGCACGCGACCTTGGCACGTGGTCGAGTTCAAGGGAGACGTTGCTAGGGAAGTGCTCAGCGGACCATAACGAGCTACGGGCAGCTTGTTTTCGTTTCGCACCGAAACTTTGAGTACCGTTTTCTCCGTTTTTTTAATTCCTTGGCGGAGCGTTTTCATGTTTTAAATCACTTTTTACAATGACTTCTGTTTTAGTAATATATTCATGTTATACATCATTTTAAAGGTTATTAACCAGAAAATCTAGAACACATGAAAACTGACATTTGCAATGTTGCGACTTCCGCCTGAAACCGTCGCGTTTGGTCACAATTAGTTAGATGGTTACAATTTGTTTTTGTGATATTGAATTACAGATATATAGTACATGTATATTCGAAATTTCAATTCCTTGTTGTGTTACCATGGTAACAACCCTAGAGGTCACGCCCACTACCAACTTTATGTAAAATAGGAAGAATATGAGAGCTGAAGGTCCTAGCTAACATAAAAACATGATTTAAGATTATGCAGTTGTTTTCTATTTTGTATTGATAAATCATAGATATTTTCCACAAATATCTGCATTTTGTGGGACCGTTTCCATAGCAACGGCCCTTTTTTTTACACGCCCACGACTTCAAATGACTCAGATTGTGGAGTTCCTCAAGGTTCCATTCTTGGTCCTCTGTTGTTTTTAATTTTTATCAATGACTTACCATATTCAACCCAACATTTGCGTTATATATTATTTGCAGATGATACTAGTGTTTTTTGCAAAGGTCCCGATCCTAAGAATTTGTTTTATGTTGTAAATACTCAATTAAATAAAATAAGTAACTGGATGAAAGCGAACAAGTTGATTTTAAACATAAATAAAACTAATTATATTATGTTTGGAACTAAGAGTAATATTCCTTCTAATCTAGATTTGTATTATAGAAATGAAAAAATAAGTCGTGTATCTAATGTTAAATTTCTAGGTGTATTCGTAGATGAAAAACTATCTTGGAATTACCATGTTAACTATATATGTAACACCTTAGCTAAAAACATAGGGGTTTTGTATAGACTGCACTTCTTGCCACAAAATATTCTAAAAATGTTGTATCATTCACTTGTTTCTTCTCATATAAATTATTGTAATATTGTTTGGGGTTTTACTTCCAAAAAAAATATGGAACGTATTCACAAATTACAAAAACGTGGAATTCGTATTATAACACACTCCCCTTACCTTTCACCCAGTTTACCTCTGTTTAAGAAAATGCAAATCCTTCCTATCCATGAATTATTATCTCTAGATACTGCAATTTTTATGTTCAAGTTTTCTAACAATTTTCTTCCTGAAGCTCTTAACGATTATTTTACTTTGAATTGTTCCATTCATAATTATAATACTCGGAATGCCCAAAACATCCATCTTCCTCTTAATCGCACATCAGTTACACAAAATTCAATCTTTTATAATGGTCCAATTCTGTGGAATAGTCTACCAACAATATTTAAGAATAGTAAGACAGTAAGTCAATTCAAAAGACTGTATAAAAGACATATCATTTCAGTATTGAATCTAAATGTTTAACGATAAGATGATTGCAATGTTTCCTGTTACATGTATATTATTATATTGTATGACTCTGTTAATTGTGATTTGTTAAATATGTATTTTTTCTTAAGGGATCATTTCTAACAAGCCTTCTTGAGCTTTTCATGATCCCGCCACAATTATTTATCACAATGAATTGACAATGATTTTTGTAATGTGTTTTTTAAAAGTGGAAATAAATTTGAATTGAATTGAATTGAGATTGTGGTTGGAATCAGTGGGGCAGCTTGAAATACATATATTAGAGTCCTTACCATATATTTTATACTGCTAACTGACAAATATACGGTATTTTCTAAATTCCAGTATTTCGTTATGTTTTACCATGGTAACGGCCCTAGCGGCCACGCCCACCACCACCTTGATGTCAGACAAGCAAATTATGATAGCTGAGGGTCATAACTAAATATAAAAACATTATGAAAGACGGTGCGGACACCCTTTTCTTTCTATTTTGTAATGGTTAGTTATAGATTTTTTAACAAATAACAGCTTTTCGTTGGAACGTTTACATAGCAACGGCCTTTTTTGACACGCCTGTGACTTTAAATGGGTCAGATTGTGATTCCAATCTATCAGGTACCTTGAAATACCCAAAATGGAATACTTACCATATATTTTATAGCTATTGAATGACAAAGATACAGTATTTTCTAAGAATCCAGTATTTCTGATGTGTTACCATATTAACGGTCCTAGAGGCCACACCCACCACCAACTGTACATCAAATAGACAGATTACGATAGCTGAGGGTCCTAGCTAATAGAAAACACATACTTTAGGCTGGTGCATACACCTCTTTAGCTATTTCATATTTATTAGTTTAGAAAGTGGTCAAAAATATCCGCTTTTTATGATACCGTTTCCATAGTAACGGCCATTTTTTGTACATGATCTTGACTTTAAATGCTCTGATTATGGTTGCAATCGATTGGGCACCTTAAAATACATACATTTGGATGCTTACCAAGTATTTTTAGATTCGAGAATTGGAATTATACGACTAAAATTCATATTTTTCTTAATCCGTTACCATGGTGACGGCCCTGGTTGCCACACCCACCACCAACTTTATGGCAAACAAGCAGATTCTGATAGCTGAGGGTCCCAGCTAACAGAAAAACATCATTTAAAATTGTGCCTAAGGGGGGACCTTTTCGGTTACTGGCCCATGGACTATAATATTTTAGCCCCTGTTATTGCAAAATTACAAAACTGGCAATAAGCCTAATTTCCCGTTATTTTCAGGCAGCCAAACAAAACCCGTTATATTTCACGCGTTTTGTTGATTTAGTTTCTGGTTTCATTATTCGATTTCGGCTTTTTGTTCATTCTTGCGGTACACGCTGATAAGTGCAAGCCGAAGAGCTTTAGTATGTCTCTCTTCAACTCCATTTTCCAGTAGTATAGGTTTTCTCGGCCAACTTCGTAAGCTTTTCATTCGTTTTGATACATGGGTCATTCAAATTCGCGAAATACCGATGTAGGCTTGAGAATTTCATTCAAAATGGCACTTCGTTCATTTGAATTACTTCTTTGGTCAATGGAATTTGCACCTGTATCATTCAATTTAACAACCGGTTACAAATGCGCAGTTTGCATTCAAATTCGTCATCGCTGGCAAAGCGGACGTCCGCATCATTCAATTTCACAACTAATCATTCAACATAACAAAGTTTTCATTCGAATTCGCCTATCATTACAAACATATGGTATATGCACATTTTTCTCATCTAACAAAAGTGAGCTTTATTCTTTATCAATATCCGGTGATGTGTTTAAGAAATAACTCCTTGCATACCACCTAAGGGTCATGGGTATCAACAGGCGGGGGGACAGGGGGGACATGCCCCCCACTCCACGATTAGGATGGTGATTGTGATTATGATTGTGGTAGAAAGACTAGATAATAATGTACACAAATATAAATGTCCCAAAAGAGATCATGACCGCCGAACAAATACACAAACATGAAAATAAAGCGATGTCCCACACCACACACGCTAATTCTACATGTCGGTGATGTGACTAGGTATACAAAATTTATATATAGGTTTTCCCGCCCAATTTCATCAGAGTTGCATTCAAATTCATGAATAGGCGTTCAATGTCGAACGATTTTCGGCAACTTTCCGCTCTCGTGGTTCATTTTCATTCTTTGAACATTCAATTTCGTTTCATATCATTCCTTTTAATTTGTTTTTCATTCAATTTAGAGAGAACTCCATTCAATTTAACGACGCGAAGTTGTCATTCAATTCCAGCTGGATAGACGTTCAATTTCGTCCCAAATACCTATTTCAATTTCATTTATAGGCACATACCTTCGCACTGTGAACGTTCGAATTCAATTAAGATAAACAAGTTCTGTAGTTCTATGTAATTCTTACCTCATTTTTAAAAAGTCATATGCACCCCTTTTCACTGTTTTTGATCATATAATTTCCTTCTGATTGTCAAACTTTCATTTTCAAAGTTTATTTTAGTCATATTTCATGTTTAGTGTCTGCTAGTCATGCTGGTTGTCAAATGCTTCAGCCAACCTGATTCTGTCCGTATTCGAGATATTCATGCACTCCCCTGGAGCCGCCGCCATAGTCGTGTATAAATGAATTGTATGCAGGTCCCTAGGAGCCGGGGTGCTGGGGGATGTGCAGCACCCCAAATTTTTTTGAGGGGGTGCACAGCACCCCTATAGGAGGCTGATGATGCAGTGGTGCTGTAGGGGGTGCTGTAGCCAGCAAAATACTGATGACTTTTTTTTGCCTGTCAGAGTATTTTGGAGTTAAACAGAGACCCCAAAACGCTGAGGCCTTTTTTCTTGGCTTGTGAGAAAATTTTGTGAATATCACAAAATCCTTGATCCGCCGCTGGCTGTAGCACCCCCGTTTTTATACAAGGGACACTTGCCCTTGCACTTAAACCAACTTCATCATTTGCCCCGGGCGCCATTCATAAGCAACTGCATACAAAAAAAATAAACAATTCGCTCACAGCACCCCCAGTAACAAAATCGTTCCCTGATTGTATGTATATGAAAGTGGAGTTATATGAGATGTTGCTTCGATGACGGTTTGTCAGAGGAATGAGATAGTTCAATATAAGGCAAAATCCATTTCAAGGTACATAAAGTTTGCATAAGTTATTCAAACAGATTCAGATTACAAAGAACATAAGCAGTAACGAAAAACACTGCCCAAATGCTGAAAATGCTTGCCTATTCGTGAATTTGAATTCCTTAACGTTCATCAGGTCAGTGCTGGTGCGAATTTGAATGCATTTTACGTACATTTTTAATTTGAACGCGCTTTTTACACGTTTATGTGAGAAAATCATGAAATCGCATGCTAATAAAATTAAATTTAATGAACTAGTTAGCTTTTTGAATGTTGATCTCGGTGATCAGTCAAATTCCCTCGAAATTGAATGATCGCATCGTTAAATCGGATGCAATTTTGACGAAATTGGGCGGGAAAACCTATATTATCGTTCAATTGCTAAATAGTGTTGATTTAGTGGGTATACAACACTAGTGGGAGTAAGTGATATGTTTGTTGCTCACTATACCGTATAATTTAAAATGAATATAGCACGGAACGAAGCTACGGATTTATATGAAGATTGGGTGAGATTCACATGATTAACGTGTTTATTTTGTTTGCAGAGCGTGTGAAGTTGTATGCAAAGAAATGAATTTGAATTCACGGAAGGCGTTATTACGTAATCGCGAATGGTTAGTTATTAAAGGCATTGAGTAACTTTGTCGGAGATCAGAAAAAAAAAATCTGAATTAGCTCATGCTGCAATGATAATTAGAAACCTTTAGGTCAGTCGGGAATCGCATGACTTTTACAGGTCAATTGCTGATTTCATTATCAAGATATTTATGATTTAAAATCGAAATTTTATAAGCGTATGGCATGACGCTTATAACTTGTGACGGTCGGCCTACCTCCCTCTTTCGGCAAATGCGTAACGTCTATTTACATTGGCCTGCCGCTGTGGGGTGTAATGCTGACAGGGCTTGCAATACCAAGGATTGATAACTCGGCAATACTATCGCGCGCGAGAGAAAGCTTGAGCGCTGGAGCTCATCCCGTGGGCCGGCAAGGGCCTAGCCTAGCCTGTCGATCGCCTGTCCTGGCCGGCGGGCGGTCGCTGGGGTAGTCGCGACATCGTGTGTGAGGAGAATTACCAAATTTTGATTATTGCGTGGTAATCCTACATACATAAATAACAAATGTTTTTGCCCGACAAGAAAGAAAGAGAAAGAGGAAACAAATGAAAAGGCATTTAAAAGGGGGAAGGGGAGGTCGCACATTTTGAAACATGGACGAAACAACAATCCATACGATCAGCTCTATACTAGAGACGTACTAGACGTTGTGTAAGGGATCGGGAAGGAGGGGCTGGCCGGAGCTCGGAGGGAGAGAAAATGAGAGAGATCGGAGTGGAGGAAATACAGCCCTGTCGTCATTCACAATTATTGCCGTACGAGGCAGGGGCTGGTTTCAGAGCCCGCCACCGCGCGCGGAGTACGAATGCCCGCAGGTCCAATAAATTTATTTCTCGCTCTCGAGGAAATGGAATCATTCATGTCGACAATGTTTAGCAAAATAAAGGAGGCGTCCCCCAGGAGCGAAAATATCCCCTTACGCCCATGTCACATTTTCCAAACTAATTTCGGTTACTAGTCGTCAAGATATACATTGTACTGATATGCGGTTGGATGCTTAGACAAATTTCCAATATTACAATCGGAGGATAGAGAGAAAAGTGGGGAAAAGCCTTTTTTGTATCTTCAGAACAGCAGGATCATGCGATCGACTGAAGACTGATGAAACAATGAACACATAAGATTTTATTTTGTCTCCTATCCCCAGTTCACGGCTATGTACGGGGAATTGATTAGGAAGATGTAATACTTGTCATAAGAGTGTGGCATCCCCTGCCCCCCCCCCCCTCCCCCTCACGTCAGTGATTTTTGTTTGGGGGTTTCTTTCTTTTTTCTTCTAATATTTGTAATATTGGGCTATAGCCTAACATTCTGGAAGCTTGATTATTGATAATATCCAAGTCATATCTGAAAAGTGAGAACATTTTCATTACGAAGAAGGTAGGCCTACCCATGCACTTATCGAGGGGAGGGGGTGTCCAAACACCCCCTTTGACAAAAGGGGCATTTTTAGGTGGTCGAACACCCCCTTTTTGTGTTATTGTAAGTCGGCACACACCTTTTTGATGTTAAAAACGCCGCCTTAGAATTCCTGTTAACTTTTTTTTAACACTTATTGGATAATTTGAGTGAAAGTAACCCCCAAATAATGTTACTTTTTGTTCTTTTTGTTTGGCTTATCAGAGATTTTTTGGAGTAAAAAGACCCCCAAAATACTGATATATACACCCACCCCTCCCCCTTTTAACAAATCCTGGGTACGCCACTTGGCCTACTAATATTTCAAAATTCACTTTGGGATTGTGTTCACTCTTCACTATTCTCCCCTCTCTCTCAATTTCTCCATCACTGCATTCTCCCTCATCCTCTTCTCATGATTTGTTTCTTCATCCTTTCCTTCCTTTCTCTCAATGGCTTGTTTTTACCGTTTTTTTTTTTGCACCTCTCCATTTTCTCCTTCTCTCTTATTCCCTCTCCTTTCTGACCCTTCACAAGAAAAGGAAGTTCAAATTAAAGGAAAAAGTTCATTTTTTGCTTCAATAAGGGTATATTCAAATTACAATACAACATAAATTACAGGCTAACTGGTTCGGACCATTATGTGGCTCTATATGGTTGGTAAGGGCAGGGATTTTTCGAGAAGGATATTATCAGAGGCAAAGGATGTGTCAACATTTTAAATAACATATCTGGACATAATATTTCTTGGCATCAACACGTGCTGAAGAAAACACGCAAGTTGTCTTTAACACTTTTCCTAAAGATTCAGGAAAGGGGGGGGGGGGGAGGGGGCACAAGTTACACCCACTCATCCTATTACCGCCATCACACCACCAAATCGACCAGTTCTTTGCCATTCAGGGTAATTTTGTTCTGGGTCTTGTGTCGGTCTTATTAGTGTGATTGAGGTATTAGGAAGATGGACAAGGGAAAAAGCCATCAATTGATAAATGTAAAAAAAAAAAGGGCAAATTTCATTTTCTCTACATGTACAGGAATTCATTGCTACTGAATTGCCATTCACAATAATAAAATTCCATTTCTACTATATATGTAACCAAATTTCAAAAGAGTCACAGCAAAACTGAATTAAGTAAAAAGCACATTTCGATGGAGAACAATAAAAGTCCAGGCTGGTCCACTCTTTGATAACGTCTTCTCATCTTTTCTTCTGTCTTCCTCTTTTTCTTCCACCTTTCACTATAATAATAATAATAATAATAATACATTGCATTTATAATGCGCTTAATACAAATGTTTCTAAGCGCCGAAGTATTATTACCCCGGCTGTAGTTAGGCTACCGAATTCGGTGCTCACAGCATTTCAAGGAATAAATTCCTACCGGGTACCCATTTTCTACACCTGGGTAGAGAGTGGCAAATGTAGATTAATGTCTTGCCAAAGGACATTAGTGCCGCGGCGGGACTCGAACCGCAAACCATGAGATCCACAGTCCGGTGACGTATCCACTAGACCACGACACCTCTACTATGCCTTGCAGGATGGTTTTTGCAAGACCCGAAGAACATGAAGCATGCCATATCAGTTTTGCGCTTTTTCACGGTCGTGAGGAGTTCTTTGTATGGCGCAGATGATGGTGCGGACCGTCTCGTTGGTTATGTTGTCTTTATGCAAGATGCCTAGTATTTGAATTTGCCTCTGGAGGTCTGCTGTGAGGGTCCAGGAGTCCCAGGCAAACAGGTAGATGGATAGGACGAGTGATCTCAATCGTATCTTGGAACTGAGCAAGACCAGGAGTGGCAGGGAATCCAATCCGCACATACAACAGTTTGGTGGTGCTGTAATAATAGAAAAGATAGTTTTAAAAAAATGAATTAGAATTTCAATGAAATAGAAATTCTTTTTTTTTTGTGAAAAGGCCATGGCCTGAATTCATGAATACTTCTGTAAGGGTAGTACAAGCAACGTACATGGCCTCATGTCCAATCATAAATGGCAATACAGGCTACGGTTATTTTAAACCATAGTTTAGACCATGGGTTTACCATTCTTTGTGAATTGTGGCCAATGTGCTTCTTAACAAGGTGTCAAGCTTTTCATTACACTTTTTTGGTCATGAACTGAAATGGAAACTGTCCTAAAGTGAAATATGCCAGTGGTGCGAACACAACATGCACTGGTCTACATGATGGTAGAGGTACCTATTAAAAATATTCTAGTAATTTACACAGCAACACCTTGTGTAAAACTAATGTGCAAACAAATCAGACAGGAACTAACAACTGCCTACAAAAATCTCTATAGCTGCACTACAGAATCCCATAAATTATTCATCATAAGAATATAAAATGTAAAGTAAATCCATCCTTCATCCACAAATATTTCTTTCATCATTCATCAAGACAAATTTACAAAATCTATAGGAATGCAGATATAAATATCATAAATTTGTCAACCGGGGCGTCGCTAGCGGCAAATGTGCCACCTCTGTTGGCAACAAAAGAAAGGGGGGGGGGGAAGAGTGAGGGAAGAGGAAATATAGGGTAAAAAAAGAAAGGAAGGGAAAGGAAAATAAACACTAAAAAGAAGGAAAGGAAGGGAAGAGAAAGAAGGAAAAACTGGTCAAATTTTTTACTCGCTCGCTCAAGTCACTCGCCAAAAATTGAGATGTTAATCTTTGGGCAAATGGCGTCCCTTCCCTTCCCTTCTGCAATAGGCTACAGCTGCCCCCCTGGGATTGTCAAAGTTCAGATAGTCACATTCGGGCAGCAAGGTGCTAGTATATATGGGTCTGTTCACAAAGTTGGGGCACCAAAACTTGACATTTTATCGTAAAAACATTGTAGTTTTAACACTATGACTTACACCATTAAGTTGTTTTATATGAATGTACTTGGTGCCTCCAGGAAGCTTTTGAAGAACACAAGACAAATTGTTTTGAGAGGCATTTTCAAAGTATTGACAAAAACATACTGGTGTCCCATGTTACATCCACAACCACCTTTTTTTTTTTCTACATGCATGATACCTATAAAGCTAAATCCTATTAATGGGTACATTGTGTTATGGTGCTGACTTAATGAAGCAAAACTTTTAACAAAAGAATAAATATCTTCCCTGAGTTTATCATGAATGTTGTGGGTGTAACAGTTTCCAATCAACTGTCACAAGTTGTGGATGAATGGGACACCAAAGAATATCTGCAACTTTCATCAATAACTCTTGAAGTCAGTATACTCTCATTGCAGTTGTTGTTGCATTGAATTAAATAGAGAGCCTAAAGTAACCAGGCAAATATTTATCATCAAGAGCATTATGGATGTGCCGTTATGTCTCAAAATAAGACGGATGTAACACGGACACAATGTCCGGTTACATCCACACGCTGGTTTTTCATAATTATTTCCAAAATACATTGTGGAACAACATGTTTATGATTCTCAGATGCTTTTTATTTTCACCAGAGATAGAATGGCCAAGTAAGAAAATTCTAACTGACTTTTTCATCAAATTACAGGGGATTAAAGAAATAATGCCTCAAAAGGCGCCCAACTTTGTGAACAGACCCATATCCACATATTGAAGAAGAAAGGTTCCAGGATAATTATATAACTTATGTAAGTAAACTTCAGTAATTTTCACCTAAAAAAAAGTTCAAACAAATTTTGTTTGACTCGCTTCACTCTCTGGCAAAATATTTAGAAATTGAAAAGCTGATATTTGGGCAAAAGGCGTCAGTCCCCTCCTTACGAAATGGGCCTGTCTGATCAAGATCTCTATGTCTGCAATTTTCTTTTATTAATTAATCGGGAGGATAGGGATTAGGGTGCAGCAGTTTTGTCTGCAAAAATGGGTATTGCATCCTAAAAATTTGTTGGCAAATTTGGGTGTCACAACCCTCCCCCATTCAAAATGTTCTAGCAACGCCCCTGTTAGTCAAGCTCTTGCATGACAAAAACTCTAATGGAATAGACCCGAGTGGCAATAAACCAGCTTAATTTTATTTTTATTATACTTCATTTCTTTATTTTTTACATGTAGACCCTACTACTCCAAATACAAAATTTCTTTGTTTCATTCCTGTTCTATAATTGCACATCTCTCGAGTAAACATGGAAGGTGACGAAAGAGGATATTTACCTGTAGGTGAGTGTAGATCTATTTGCATGTTTCTAGCATGACTGTGTCTGCTCCATCATCAATTTGATCAAATAAGAGATGTCATGCATCTGAAAGCAAAATAGAATGACAAGTCAAATGTATCCATAACAGACTATCAAACCGTTTTCTTAGGCGAGTATATGGATCTGAATGAAAGACTGAAAATAAAGTTTGTAGATATCTACTGAATCATATACATGTACCTGTGAACAGCCCACACCTCCCTGCCCTATATATCCACTTATCCAGGAAAGTATTAAAAAACATTTTAAAAATAAAATTCACTAGTATGAAGGGGTAGGTCCATATAACTGAAGTTTGCCATTGGATTTCTCCAAAAATAATATGCATGGAATAGCACTAACCAAGATAAAATATTTATTCATGCTTATGCCCAACATACATTGCGATTTCCCAAATATTGAATGCAAAAGTTTTAAAATTTACAGATCAGATCTACCAGTAGTTGGAAACTATCTGTCCGGACACCCAACCTGTCAGGACACCCAACATAGGTATGACAAGGATAACTCATTCTCATTGATAAGAACTGTCACATATAAATCCTATATAAGATTTTGAACTGCTAAGAAAACAATGCAATTACTCTATGGCATGATTGGTATGTAATATTCCACCAGATTGGGAAAGCGGCAAGAAGATTCAAAATTCCTGGAAAGAGCAGTGAATCCAAGTGTTTATTTTTTGGGGGAGCACTCAGTATATAAATGTACATGTAGTGTGTGGTGGGTATGTGGCGCCCAGAAGACCCCCATTTCTACACGAAAATTTTTGTTCCAAAGCATACAATTTTTTTCTTGAGAAAAAGAGAAAAAACATTCCAAAGCAACGTTTGTTTTTTTTTCATTTTGTCGTTCTAATCGTTCTGGCACGCCTCGGCCAGGCCCGTTTTGCTTCAAAGACAACATAGAATAGACGTGCCATGACCCACAGCGTATTAAGCGATTGCATGGGAGCTTGTGCGTGGGTACCAGGTAGCTGTACGAGCTCCTTAGCTTATCAATCTGGTACATGTACTTGCCTATGGAGCTGTACATGGGATCCATAATTACCTTGTGTGTGTGTGTGTGTGTGTGTGAAATATCACCATTTTTCACCTAAGTTGACCCATGCAACCCACCCTCGGAATTTGCTATAGGGGTTACCTTCCCGGATCAACTAAGATTGTAAAAATTGAATGACTAAAAAAGAGAAAAAGACAAAAATCAACAGATTTTTTTTACCTTGCATTTGTAACCTATATATATATGGGACTACACAAACCTTACCTTGCATGGGTAGTCCCATATAACTTACAAGTCTTACATCATGTGCAAGTAAAAAAAAAACCCTGATCACACCTGCCAGTTTTGTGTGTTTTTTTTTTTGTCAATCAATTTTTACAATCTTAGTTGATCCTGGAGTGGAAGGTAACCCCTTTCGCAAACTCTGACTCTGAGGCCTGGGCGAGGATGGTTTGCATGACTCACAGTATGTGAGAAATGGCGATATTTATTTTAGATCTATTTTTTTTTGGGGGGGGGGCTGATATCTCATTATCTATGAGTCCTACCTACATGTATATGAGCTCCTTGGCTTATCAATCTGGTACTAGTACTGGCCTACAGAGCCGTTCATGGGATCCAACTGTGAGTGGAGTCGGAGGCACATATCAACAAAAACAAGATCTAACATTTTAACAAGTAACATGTCTAAATGAATTATAATCATTTCTCACATACTTGCGAGCCATGCAAACCAGACATTTTATTCACAAGCCACAAAATGTTGTTTTCACATCAAACCTCCCGAACTACGTGTAAATGAATAAGTGCGCAGACATGGGATTGGGAACCATGCAAGATTGTTTATATTCAATCCCTGTCCCTGATAGTAGAAAGAGGAAAAAATGATGTGATGTTTATGTCGTCGTTTACATTTTTTTTACTTCCTGTAATTATGTCAATAAGACGACAACTTGCACCAACGCAAGACGTCATGAGGACGTCTTATTTTGACGTCATCTTTACTTCTTGTACACTGTAAAAACTAAAGCGCACTTTTAGGGGCATGTATAATAGTGACTGCACCTGAAATGCTGTTTGTAGCACTAGTTGTAGTGTGCTAATTTACCAGCAAAAAACCAGGTTCCGCTGATTGAGAGGCACTGACGTTACCGATGGACTGACGGATGCTTCTTGCAATCCAGTTTAGTCATGGGAGTCAAATAGATAACATGAACTATGTGGTGTCGTAAATTCACTATGTAACAATATGATCTGCTCTACATCGTACGATGTGAGTTAGTCCAGCGGTAATGCCAGCAATTCAGCGGACCCTGGTTCGAGGCTCGCCAAAATAATTTTTTTAATGAATGTTTAGCCGGTCCAGCTCGCGTGAAAGTGCTGAAATAGCACGCTGTGTGCATTCAATAGCACTCTGACTCTGAGTGCAGTCCCTATGCATGCCCTCAAAAAGTGCTATATAGCCTAGGCTATAGGCCTACTACTACTACAGCACTTCAGTTTTTACAGTGTACAGATGACGTCAAAATAAGACGTCCTCTTGACGTCTTGCGTTGATGCAAGTTGTAGTCTTATTGACGTAATTACAGGACGTAAAAAAGACGAAAACCACAACGTAAATATCACATCATTTTTAACACTTTCTGCTATCATCAGTATCAGGGATGTTGAATTACTTGAAATGACAAGGCCACAGTTTCTTGTGAAAATGGCATTGTTCTTGCTCTAATTTTGATGCAATTTTTTCTCAAACTTACTCTTTAGAATATCAGGAATAAAATAAAATAAATCTTTAGAGGAATATTAAAGAAATTCTTGTTCATTTTTTCCGTCAAACCTTAGTTAGGTGCGCAGACCTAGTACTAGTAGGGCTCCCCATACAGCTGCGGAGGCCAGTACCACTCCCACCATGGTCCATGCCCACTATATTACCAGATTGATCAGCCAAGCCCAAGGAGCTCGGCGTACAGTAAAGTACGCAGTACATGTATGATGTAGGTCACCCTATACCCGGGATTATACCTACCACTCCAGTCGATAGAGTCAATAAAATCTTACAAATCTTACAAATCTTACAAATCTTACACTTACAGTGAGTTGTGTGGATATCACACTGTGCCCCTGTCCCGGCGCTGGCAGTAAGGAGAAAAAATTTCAAGTCTCACTCTCAAGATGATAAAACAAACGTCGAGAACTAGCTTTCACTATGTGTGCGGTGCACTGAGCTGAGTTAGCTACATGGCTCGCCGACGGTACGGTACAGGCGCGGTACAACCGTATACCGTTGCACTGTACAAGTAACTATCCCGACAGCTCAGCTGGCTGGTATATCACTGGCGCCTAGCGCCTGTAAGTGGATGTTGGGTATAAACGGGCTTACCATAGATACTATCTCTATACATGTACGAAACACACATAGCGTATTGCCAATGTCTCACAACGAACGCATGAGGACGCTAGACCAAATACTGTTTGAAACGTAGATCTGCCGTTATTTCAGCCAGAATTTTGTTTTCAAAACCACATTTATTTTCTTTTTTAAAAATAGTAAATGAGCTCCAATTTCTATCTTACTTTCACATGTTGCTAAGTATAGTTCTAACAGTAGGATTTTATATCATTGGACCACTTTCACGCTGAATTTGTCAAATTTTGCAAAGCTACTCAATGCCTTTAAAAGACGAAACACGTTTTAATTCGAATGCAAACAAAATGTTTTTGAATGACAGTTTTATGAAATCGAATGCTAACAAAAACAAATTTGAATGATAAAACACAGCTACGGTGGCAGAAATCGGTTAATTTGAATGAACATAAAATGAATTCGTGTGGCCAGCTTACGAATTTGAACGAGAAATCATATATTATCTCCAATTCCAGGATTTTTAGATGTGTTACCATAGTAACGGCTCTAGCGGTCACGCCCACCACCATCTTTATGCCAAACAGCCAGATTATTATAGCTGAGGGTCATAACCAGTATAAAAATCATAATTAAAGATTGTGCAGACACCCTTATCTTTCTATTTTTGTACTGGTTAGTTGTAGAATTTTTCACACATTTAAGCTTTTGTGGGACCGCTTCCATAGCAACGCATTTTCTTACACACCCATGACTTGAAATGACTCAGATTGTGGTTGTAATCATTTAGGCGGCTTAAAATATTATTAGGATGACTACCATATATTTAAAAATTACTGAATTACAAATATACGGTATTTTCTAAAATTCCAGTATTTTTAATATGTTACCATAGTAACGGCCCTAAAGGCAACACCCACCACCAACTGTACGTAAAACAGGCAGATTATGATAGCCGAGGGCCCTGTCTAATAGGAAAACATACTTTTGGCTTGTAAAAACACCATTTTGTCTATCGAATATTGATAATTCTATGTTATTCCAAAAAATATCAGCTTTGTATGGTCCTGTTTCAATAGTAACGGCCATTTTTCGACCTGAATATGGCTTCAAATGAGTCTTTATTGTGGGTGCAATCGATCGGGCACCTTGAAATACATATATTAGGATGCTTGCCAAGTATTTCTAGATTGGTGAATTGAATTATATGTATTTGGGTAGGTAACTGCTTAGGGCGTATTTTAAAGATATCATAATTTGGGATATTCATGTTAGTCTCTAATAATGATATAAAACAAAATTACATTTTGTCATAACAATGTATCATTTTGTTCGATTCATTTATTCAATTCACACCCATAGTTAAGTTGAAAATGCGCATTGTCTGCAGAAAGAAACAGATACTACTTCTAACATGAGTCAGATACATTTCATTTCGAACTATCACAGATATATCAGTTCAGCAAAATATGTCATTATACATATATCATGTAATTTCTACCTTTTTGACCCGCCCCCCCCCCCCGAAGAAAATATGTAGATAAAAGGAAATGATAATGAAAAGAAGCCTAACCACGCATTACGAAACAATTTATTTCAAAGTAAATTAATTAAAAGTCCAAATACCTTAAACATGTTAAATTGAATGGGCTTATCACGAATTCGAATGCCCACGTGCAAATTGAATGCTGGCAGAGACGCTTTCCGGCGTGGTTGCGAATATGAATGCTCCCAACCGACTTTTTATTTTAAATGAGAACAGTATTAACATGTTTGATCTAAGTGTGAATTTGAATGCCCGAAATACCAAGTCGAATGATGAATTTTACGGTGCAGATTTTATTCGCTAATTTGAATGACTCTTTTATCAAATTGAATGAAAAAAGTCTGAAATTGACCGCAAAAACCTATAATTAAGAACCAAGGGCTTAAAGGGTTAAAAATTTGGAAAAATAAAGACGTAATTTTTTTGTTCGCTATATCATGTAAGTTTCATATGACTCCTGCTAAATATTGCACCCCCAATATAGGATAAAGTGTATAAAACAGCATTTGCATAGGTTCAAGTTCTTGCAAGAATTCAAAAAAAAAAAAAATTGTAACCGTCCAACTTTTGAAAGAAATCTCAACAGTAGGTAGCCTTCCTTCATTTCTCACTCTTTCTCAAGCCTATATAGGGTTTTCGTTAGTTTTGCTTCCGATTGTAGAAGTGAGTGAATATAGAAAACCGTTTATCAATGTATAAAATTCGAGTTCTATACCGCTCAGTGCGGTGGTCAACTGCAAAATTTACTGGGTAAAATGCACAAGATAGTGCGGTTTTTAGGGTAAAAGATTGAAAACTTTGCCGCTCGGTCGCTACATAGAAAGTTAGGCACGGGGGGGGGGGGGGGGGGGGACTTCATGTTTTGTCCAAGGCGCCATAATCCCGAGATACGCCACTGGCTTCGCTCCCTCGCCGGTCACCCCCCCCCCCCCCCCCCCCCCCCCCCGCCCACTCCCCCATCGTGAACACGGAATCGACACCCTGGTACAGACCATTTTCTTGTCATCATTCAACATAGTTCTGCCATAGGAGTACATTCCTAACGTGTAATTTGCACAGTAGCTTAGCATGTTTCCTTTTATTTCATCATTAATTGAGTATTATTCTTGTAGCTAGTGTACAAAATGATGATGTGTTTCAAATTGGCTGAAAAAATACATATTATTGATCTTATGTAATAAAGTGTAGCAATTGTCTTTAATTTATAACATGAACATGTATATCACAACTCCAAGAAATCTCAACATCTCAAAAGGCTTAGGGTAATATTGTTCATAAAATATATACATGCAATATGGGATCTTGTCAATTTGGTTTTTGGTGACTGATCCATGGATGTAGTGTTGAAGTTTGTGTGCATATGTGTTTTGTTTTTTTAAATAATTAAAAAAACAAGTGTTTTACATGAATATCCTCATGACCCATGTTTATCATTGAATTTGAATGTACCCCCTCCATAACTTTTCATTGTTCCTGTTGTGAAGGGTCCTAATACTAGCTTTACTAGCACAATAAGCGGCATCTGAAAATCTTCCCGTGGATATTTTGTTATTAATCCAAAGAGGTTCTTTTCTATTCTTTCAATAAAACATCATTCTGTAAGCCTGTGTTCCAAAGTAAATATTTACCTTTAACTCTACCTTTTTAACAAAATAAGGGTCAAGAAGAACCAATCCTCGAATAGGGTGTACAATACTTGTCGCGGGTTTCCCTTCCACTAAACTCCTCGTTTAGGGTGATTTTCAGAAAGTCACGGACGCGGATGCCCTACAGGCCTCAATGAGACATACCACCCCCCCCCCCCCCCCCCTTATACAAAAGCCTGGATCCGCCCCTGGATTAAAGGACAGGAAATAGGACAATTTTGTGAGGTCATTGCTATTTCCTACAAATATTGAAGAGCATACTTACGATATATCCCGTTATAAGTAGATCTTCAACATGACCGGACACTTCGTGGTACAACCAATAGTTGCAAAATGCATCAAATTCTTTAGTGTCCTGAGCGCGCTCTCTGGAATTGCGCACAAGAGATGACGGTTCGTGAACATAGAAATCAAATTTACTGATGAGAGGACGCTTCGTGATGATGTCAGTATTACATAAGCACCCATTTACAGACTCTGAAACTTACACACAGTCAAGCTGCAGGTTGCATCCAAATGAACAAAAAGGGCTGATTTTATTTCCAGTGCCTGAAATGGCACACTCTCCCAGGCTGTTTTACATTGTCATATTCAAAGTTATGTAATTCCGGAACCATTAATGCTATGCTCATCGAATTTTCGGAAAAGATAAATGATTAGTTTACCGACACAGACATACCATACCTTTTTAAAGTTACAGTTCAAAGAATAAATAGTTGAAAAAGTGATGAAATAGTGAAATAAAACGCTTTTCTATATAAGATTCCAAGTGATGAAAGACATAAAAAGCACATTAGCCATCAACAAAACGGATATGTATGGAAGCGTTGGAGTTTCATCTTTTGCATGATTATAGTTAAAACATCCATACATTTATGACAGGGTTCGGATCCAGCAATTTTCAAACCAAGTACATAATATATCCTTGAAATTGTCAAAACCATATAATCCTAGCACTATGATTGGCTGGCTACGCCACCCTGCAAGCAAGGGTGCGATATTTGAAACTACATGCCACCCGTTAGTTGACCTCTTGACCTCTCATGCAAACAAGGTCCTGGCTCTGAGAATACATGTTGATCTATTTTGGGGAAAGGGTCTGTGAAGTAACCAATCATAATGCTAGAATCAACTGTGAAGGACACAAGGTGTACTTTGGTTACATTTCGCTGGATCCTGACCCTGTCATTAAGTGCACATTAATATAATTTCAATATTTGTAATGTACAGATATTGACCTTGACACTCATGTGAAATTCAACCTGGCTCATACTAAACTACGTGAGGTTTTTTTTTAGGTTCCTGTTTCCTTTCATTTCCAATATTTTATCATTAAAAAATATTTTTCACCACCTTGTTCATAATTTTATATTTCTTAGCCAATTGAAGTATTCAGGAATCTCTGATTCCTCCTCTTTCTTTTTTGATGTATAAATCATGACAATTGGTAAATGTTAACTAGTCCATTTAATCATTTGGAAATGAAATGTCCTGGGCATTCCTGTTCATTATGTATTCAGAGACTGATCCAGAGTTGTAAATAAAATAGAGCACTTCTGGGGACCTGCGTTTTGACTGTACATGTTGGAAATCACGAATACATACGGAAAGTGCAAAAGAATGATAAATGGGAACGATAGCAAATTTGGCCAGAAAATGTCTGAGAAAAATTTCTATGTTGTCATTAATGGGTTAAAAAAAGGTGGGAGGGCACAATCGACAAAATGGCGGATCCTTTATGGTCAAAATGTATACTTTTCTTCCAAAGGGGCGGGGGTGCACGGGCCGGAAGTGCCCCACCCCCTGGATCCGCCAATGACCCCAACCATTATGCAATTACATCATGCAACTAAAAATCGTGCTTTTTCATATTTTTGTTAACAAAATCTTTAAGAAATTTTACCTAACTATTGGTTCAGTAAATCTGATGTAAATTTGCCGGATTTTTTTACCCCGTTCCTTGGGAAAAAAAATACCAATTGCTAGACCAAAAAATTCCTAACTTAATTCAATGTGCCCATTTCCCCCATGTAAATGTAGAGTATATTATTAGATTCTGTTAGCCGAAACAATTACCATTGACATTGGTATATATTGTCTGCCCGCCCGACCTAATTATCTTCATCCAATGATCGGGTATTTTCAACCCTACATCAGATCTAGTAAAATTTCCACCCCACAGTCCGGTAAATTTTTGACCAACCATTACTTACCCAACACACTTTACACAACTTGATAAAAGAAGTGAAAAAATTTGGGCAACCTTTTCCAAACCCTGATTTATCAAGCAATGCGGGTATAAGCCCAATCATCAGGTAAATATGATTGCCCAAAATTGGCCAAGGTCTTTTTGAGCTGAAATAGTGAAAAATAGCTGATAAATAATAGGTATTTTTTTTAAAACAAATAATAGTTGCCCAATTTAATTCACTAAAGATAAGAGGTGTATATATCTCTATTTTTGTTACCTTTATCCCGCTCTCGTCGTACAACTTCATAATCAAATACACAGTATGAACTGAGTTTCCTGGTCTGTACGCTGGAATATAAGGAGTGCATGTCATTCTTATCCCAGAGAAGTACTCCCTTATCTTCGCGATAATCCACCACTCTGAGAAGTGATCGATGTAAAGGTCTAGGTCTCTCTGCCTAAGAACAGCTTGAGGGATCCCGTTCGGTGAAGATGCTGTGGCTGTAAAGGCTTCGGAACCTATTGATTGTTATGACCACATGTATACAAAAGAATTGATATTTCGAAAGACACTGGACAGTTACGCCCCCAAAAGTCACCGGATAAATACCCAATAGGCAATTGTCCCTAAACAGCTTCTCCTGATAAACTGCCAAACTCGTTCCACTATTTCCAGGATCGGACAAATAAAACCGAACATGGTCCCCTCATCTTGAAAGATTTCTCCAAATTATCCACTTGCCTTTTTCCAGGGAGTAATAGCATTACAGGAATGGGTACTTGTCAATCGTGATTTTCGGGGGGGGGGGGGGGGGGGGGGTGGTTGCAACGTGTACCTGTCATAGGGAGCTGCTGTTTGGGGGATGGTTTCCCAGGGTGATTCCCTTGGAAGTTGTCCAAGAATGATCAATATATTAATAATCTTGCTATCCTTAATTAAATAGTTGTATTCCTCACGATCACTTTGGAATTATGTATGACGGACTTCACATTTTAATTTCATATTCACTTATTTCACAAGAGGTAAATAGTACGCATTTCGACACTTCAATGACATAAAGAGTGTCAAAGGATTTATGAACGAATGACATCCTTAATTAATATGTCGGAGCATACAGCCACGAATATATATAAAAGAATCACTTTTAGAATACACATACTTACTTTCATTGAATAAGTGAGATTGCTTTTAAACACACTGTGTATTAGTTTTGTAAAGGATCTCTTCTATGTTAATTTCATATGTAAGTTTATTGTTTTTAGTACCAACTAAATAATAATAATAATAATAATAATAATAATATTCCGCTTTTATATAGCGCCTAATACATCGGCGATGTCTGTAAGCAATTTACAGATATATTATTATATTATATTATAATCATGACTAGTTTATTTTTTAATACTTTCATCTAATAATTTTCGCAATCTGATCAATAATACAAGAATCCTACCGTTTTCGCGATGGTACAGTATAATCTGAGTTTCATCTATATTGGTGAAGCGACCACTGTGAAGCATGGTGACTTTGACCGGCTTATCAAACCTTGTACCAGACGGTGAAAACTGGAGCCCAAGAGAGATAGCTTTCTCGTTTTTCTTGAATGCGATGTCAGATTTTTCCAGTGGTATGGTTTTTACGGTGACCTTCTGCCCACCCTTGGGTTCTCCTGGTGGGAGAGTAACTAATATACGCCCCCCTTCTAGGACTATTTGTTCTCCATTTTCCACGGATGGAGTCGGGTCATTCTGCCGCTGATGAGGCCCACTTTCCTTTTCGCCTCTGCACGTATGGTGCCCATGATTCTCCATATTTGGCCTGATTCTTGGTCTGCTCACTGTGAAATAGAAGATTATACGATATATTTGGTTTCATTGACATTTATGTAATTCAGACATAGACGTATGAGCATGATAAATTGAGGGAAAGAGGATGATTTTTTTTTAAAGGGGGGAGGTGGCACAGAAGTGCAGGTCTGTCATCAGGGGCGGATCCAGGATTTTTTGTAAAACAAGAAAAAAGAAAAGTATGTTTTGTGCCCCCCCCCCCCTCTCTTTAAAACTGATAACCCTTTTTGATGCTTGTCAGAGAATTATGGGAGGAAAAGTGGACCCCATAAAATCCGATAACCCCCACCCCCACCCCCCTCACTGAGCAACGTTTGGAGGGCTGGCGAAATCCTGAATCCGCCCCTGATGACAGCCATGCATATCTGTGCCCCCCTTTTACAAATCCTGGATCCGCCCCTGATGACAGCCCTACATTTTTGTGCCCCCCCCCCCCTTTACAAATCCTGGATCCGCCCCTGATGACAGCCATGCATATATGTGCCCCCCTTTTACAAATCCTGGATCCGCCCCTGACAGCCCTGCATATCTGTGCCCCCCTTTTACAAATCCTGGATCCGCCCCTGATGACAGCCCTACATTTCTGCCCCCCCCCCCCATTTTTTTTATACAAAATCCTGGATCCGCCCGATAATATTAATAATAATAGCAATATTTAGAAAAAGTCAACGCACCCTTTCGGCAAAACCGGGGGTGCTTTGGACGAATGGTGGCGTTCCAGTCAACGCGACGCTAGTGTCCCTGTAATAAAGAGTTGCGACAACTGGGAATTTGAACGCCATTTTGTTTCCACTATTACGTAACATTTCTATTCAATTCCGATGAGCACCTGGGTGTTCTCAATAGAAAGAATTCGAACGCCGTTTTGTTTCCAGAAAAGTGGGACGTCCATGTCGCAACTCTTTAATAGAGGGACACTACGCGACGCGACCCAGCGCGACCCGTCTCTCCCAAAGCACCATTTCGGTCAAACCCGGGGGACTTTGGACAAATGGTGGTGCGTGCACCCTCCTTTAGAAAGAAAGTATGTTTTGTGCCCCCACCCCCTTTTAGAACTGATAACCCTTTTTGTTGCTTGTCAGAGAATTATGGGAGGAATTTCTCCGCTGTATCAAAATAATTTAAAGTAATGATGCTCTTACACATTCCATGATGAGTCAAACCGGGGTTATCCCTATAGCTAGAAGGTCCGATAGTTAGCGGGTCCGATAGACCGACACCCAATAGATAGAAGGTTCGATAGACCGAATGTACGAGAGGGTCCAGTAGACAGAAGGTTCTATAGACCGAATCGGCAGGAGGGTCCAATAGTCCGAAGGTTCTATAGATCGAATGACCAACGGGTCCGATAGTCAGAAGGTCCGATAGATAGAAGGTTCTATAGACCGAATCGGCAAAAGGGTCCGATAGTCCGAAGGTTCAGTAGGGGTCCGATAGTTAGAAGGTCCGATAGACCGACAATAAATACGTAAAAAGGGTAAAATAGTGGATAAAATGATAAGTGGGTAAAAAATAAGTGGCTAAAATAATTTGGGCGTTATGTTTTCAGATGTTTTCAAATGTGGGGGCGGGAATACCCCCAATACCCTCCCCCTCCCACTTTTCATGCCTGAAAAGTGGGTTCCAACCAAAGAAAAAGCAAAAAAGGAAGAGGTTGAAAAGGAAAGAAGAAAAGAAAAGAAAGGAAAAGAAGAGAAAAAGAAAGGAAGAAATCAGAAAGGAAAGAGAAGAAAACAGAAATTCAAAACTTCGCTCACTAGCATTATTAGGGTTATTTACCAATGCCCATTATATTTTCATTACTGATATTAGTTATTAATATAATCGCCATATTTATGTATATAAACCAATGCCAATTATATATTAATAAGTCATATTCTTATGGAAGTTATTTGGTCTGCATCTTTAATCTCTAGCTAATGTTATGCTATTTTTCTACTCAAAGAATGTTAACAACGTAACTGAAAAGAATCGAGCGGCAAGTTGACCTAAATGGGCTAAAGAGATGAATTTTCAGAAATAATGGCCTGTGACAGTCTCTTCCCAATATGAGAACGGAAGATGCCGATGACATGTTACACAGATTAAGAGAACGGAATAACAATTCACTAGAACCTATTCTCACGATACACAGTTCTTATTTTTTTCTCTCTCGTTCGCTCGCTTTGTTCGCTCGTACAATCAAGAAACTAGGCCTAGATTGTTTCTTGCAGCAAGCACCTCTTACGTCCTGCAGCTCAAAGAAGCCCGAATATTAAGAAATTCGGGCAGTAAGGTATCCAACTATTCCCGAAGTCCCCCCCCCCCCCAAAAAAAAAAAAAGTCCACAGACTAAAATTTGCCACAGGGTAGTATAATGGGTGTATAGTCGGTGAACATTCCAAAAAGGATAAAAGCTGACATCATAGCTGGTAAGAAAATATCACCTGACAACCTTTAAAAAATGGAAACGCCCCCCCTCCCAAGAAGGTGGTAGGGCCTAATTGAAACAATTTCATTTTTATCGGTCAGAATCTTTTGTTGTCAGAATCTTATCTTTTGTTACTTTTAATGAAAATTCAACTATAAAGTGTGCACCCCATAAGATTTCTTTGTTTAAAAAATAACACTTGTGTTAGAAGGGGACGCCCTTTCCTCAGCTTGCTCCACTAGAAAAAAATGCTTCGGGCATGATGGGCCTCGATCGGGGCTTTAGTGTGCATCTATAATTAGATTTCCATGTTTCAAAAAATGGTCAGCGTTCCCCATTGCCAATAAATCGGTTTAGTGGCAAAATTAACCGTGGGGGGGGGGGGGGGGGGGCTGAGCTGCATGCGTGTACCACCCCGCCCCACGGTGATGATGCTCCGATAAAATACTTTTAACATGTTGAAAATGTATAAAACAAAACTTTAAAATAAGTTCCTCGTTATTTATTTATTTATTTATTTTTTTTTTTTGGGGGGGGGTGGGCCTACAGACCTAGTGCATCAGTTTATTACAATACACATAGAAGAAGATAACGCATTACCCTTTTCCTTTTACGAGATAAAACTATTAAAAACTTATTGTATCCACTTATTTTTACCTTTTTACGTTATTGTCGATTTATCGGACCTTCTAACTATCGGACCCCTACTGAACATTCGGAATATCGGACCCTTTTGCTGATTCGGTCTATCGAACCTTCTATCTATCGGACCTTTATTAGCATTATTAGGGTTATTTACCAATGCCCATTATTAAGAATCTTATCTTTTGTTACTTTCTATGAAAATTCAACTATAAAGTGTGCACCCCATAAGATTTCTTTGTTTAAAAAATAACACTTGTGTTAGAAGGGAACGCCCTTTCCACAGCTTGCTCCACTAGAAAAAAATGCTTCGGGCATGATGGGCCTCGATCGGGGCTTTAGTGTGCATCTATAATTAGATTTCCATGTTTCAAAAATGGTCAGCGTTCCCCATTGCCAATAAATCGGTTTAGTGGCAAAATTAACCGTGGGGGGGGGGGGGGCTGAGCTGCATGCGTGTACCACCCCCGCCCCACGGTGATGAAGATGATGCTCCGATAAAATACTATTAACATGTTGAAAATGTATAAAACAAAACTTTAAAATAAGTTCCTCGTTATTTATTTATTTTTTATTATTTGTTTGTTTTTTTGGGGGGGGGGGGGGAGGGTGGGCCTACAGACCTAGTGCATCAGTTTATTACAATACACATAGAAGAAGATAACGCATTACCCTTTTCCTTTTACGAGATAAAACTATTAAAAACTTATTGTATCCACTTATTTTTACCTTTTTACGTTATTGTCGGTTTATCGGACCTTCTGACTATCGGACCCCGTTGGACATTCGATCTATAGAACCTTCGGACTATCGGACCCTCCGCCGATTCGGTCTATAGAACCGTCTGTCTATTGGACCCTCTCGTACATTCGGTCTATCGAACCTTCTATCTATCGGGTGTCGGTCTATCGGACCCGCTAACTATGGGACCTTCTAGCTATAGGGCTGTAACCAGTCAAACCACGCTTTACATTCTTGGAGTAGAAAACTCCAAAAATATTAAGTGTGGTCCGCTGAAATGTATGGGACAAATGATGGACTTGCACATCAATAAGTATAGTCATAAATACTACATGCAATTTAATACTTCAATACTAAAAACACACATGCGCTTCAAACAATTCTGCCACGTGTCACGTCAGGTGTATGCGATTTTAAATGAAAGCTGTTATTGAGTGGACAATTTGAATGATCTCACCTTTGACTCTCGCAATCAGCCAATACTCCGGGGTTTTACGTTTTAATAATAACTTTGAACAAAAATGTGATCCGATTTCCCGACTTTGAAAATATATTTTGGAGAATAATAACAATGTCAAAAGTACTCAGAATTTAGGGGTGCATCGATGGGATCATCTGAGGGATATCCACTTTCCTCCCGACCCTCCCTCACTGTGTTTAAAGCGACAGGCCTTCGATTTACTACAAGAACTTGTAATTAATCTTCATTTCACTAAAACTCTCTTCAAAGGGTAATGTGGAATGGGACATTTTGTTGTTGTTGTTTCCTGCGCTCTTCCCTCTCTTCCCTATGCATATGTAGTGGTTCATGCTACCACTCTAATCATATCAAGCACAATAAAGCCTTTATATTATCACTTAACAAAAGATTCTGGTGTATTATCCAGGGGCCTCACAGAACTTATTCAAATAACATTTCTCCCTCCCAGAGAGTTTATGTTCAAAGGAACTGTAAAGAAATCATGATCATACACAAGCGAATTAAATTACACCTTATTAAATCTTATTATAATTGAGTAAGGCCAAAATGCTTAGTTATTTACAGCTGAATAAGGATTCGACAAACCGTTCGTGGCTTTTATTTAACATTGGTTACTGTCATTTCTACATGTATCATTTTACCATGGCGGTACATGACTTCACACCAATATTGTAATTGTATTACACACAGATTTGAGTATCCAACCCAATTACAGAACTAGTGCTGGAATCTATGCTGAAAATGAGGAATCATGTGAATAAATGTAATCTGCACCCCATACATAAACCTTAAAATCAAAATATGTGAAATCCAAGCGTGTAGCCAGAGAAGGGTTAAACCCACGGCTAGAAACCCCCTCTCGTAAATGAATGTCCCCTCTGCATTGCCACGAGCCCCCCTTGCTAGCCGTCAGGAATGCCCGATCAGACGGGGGAGTTTTTTATGTAACCCGGATGCACCACCCATTCCCAGCTCTCATCAACCATGTCAACGATTCCAGCAAAAGTGTTCCCAACCGGGCCCCATCACTTCCCTCCAGGTATACCTCCCCGCATGTAAAATCGAGCGAGGCTCCTGAAATTACTTGTCTTACGAATGGTAATATAATTTCTTGCTAATATATGTAAGTGTGATGAAGGCCCAAATTGATAAATTCCGTCCAGGCCACGGACCTGCAGTTTAAAGAGTGATTTTATTCAAATAGCATGCACTAATTACAATTATACAACACGTCACTAAGTAAAATATGCACAATGTGCGTTTATAGACCCCCCCCCCCCCCCGAGCATTTGCTCCAGATCCGAGTAATATTTTGTAATTTGCAAGCATTAGGCCTATCCCGCATGCTATTGGGGAATACGGCACTCCTGTTATACACAAGCACAATCACTGAATGCTTTCAATCCCCGAGTATATACAACGGAAACTTGGTATAACGAGGTTCTCGGTACCATTAAAGTCAATATGCTACAGCAGGAATGCCGTTATATATAATCAAGTTAACAACAAACAACAAAACGATATGCTATAAAAAGCTGGGACCAGGGATATAATTCTGCTATATTAAGAACATTGTTATATCAGATCTCCTTAAACTGAGTTTCCACTGTACCCTATATATTCGAGCATTTAATACAATCTACATGTATGCATGTACGTGCATAATTGCCTTCGTATCTGTGAAACAAACACGTATCGTGTTAATCATAACTTATTCCTTAAACCAGCCAAAACCATTGTTATTAGACTTATTCCTTGCTAGACAACTAAATACTACACAGGCGGTGATATTGGGGATGGTGGATGGGGATTTTTTGATTGTCCAAATAGACGTCTTGCCTCTACCAAAAGCCACGAGAGAATGACACAATTTCCGCGTGCACACGCTCTCACAATCGCGTATTATGCGTTCCGTGTGCAAAAGCGCGGCGCGCATTCGGAAACGCGCCACAAAAACGCGCCACTAAAGCGCGCCTTGTCTAGAGCATAGACAAATTAAAACTTATAGACGGAAAGGTAGCACCCGCGGATTTCCCTCATTTGCATATAAGCTGTAGCGTCACCATTCAGGCTAAGCGTATTCGGCCCTGATTCGGCCACGCCCATTTGGTAACATTTCATTTTCCCGAAGCCCCCGATACCAAGAAAATATCGAAAAGTATCGAGAAACACCTTATGCATTATTCTTTTTTGTTTTGCATACTCCGATTTATCAAACTTTGATTGGACCGGACCTTATTATGAATATGAATGTGATTGAAAAGGAACGATTTGACCTCTTTTCGTCACTTCCGCTGTGAATTTGACGTCACCCGCACAGAGTAAAAAAAGTTGTGGAAAGTTTAGAGGTGAGTACACCTGTATTTATGCTGAATTTTCGAAAATTAGAATATATTCATAAGAAGTTCTGCCATTGTGAGTAATCTGTTTCAATTTCTCTACATTTTGAAATGATTCTACATAGCTGTATGTCATAAACCAATGTGTAATCTACTCTCGAACTTTCAATTCAATTTTCATCGTCATGAGCTAATGTTGCAGCTCGATTCCCCTTACCACCCTGTCACTCGTGACGGCTAACCCTGACTTTCGGGCGGGACTATCTCGATACGTTGTGTACGTCGATAGATGATATATAATTGTCTTGTATTGATTGATGTCAATGCCAATGGCTGATAGATTTAGTAAACCTCGAAATAGATCGAACTTAGTCTGTATGTCGATGATTTGGTTATCTAAGTTAGATGTAGACGCATAGACCCTGTTATATTCTGAAAGACAAAGGGCCCAGGTGAGACCCTTTCTAATTGATTCTGTAGGCTATTCTGAATAGTGAATTATGTTATTCTAGTCCGGATTTTTTGGGGGGAATGATTCAATGAGGAAGGGGTTACATGTTGATACTAGGCCTAGTATTTTCCAGAGACCAGTCCAGGTCCAGGTTTACTTTGAGTAAATGCACCGTTTGCTAATGCAGGGTTGTATTTTAACGCAGTGGTTCATAGTCAAAGTTAATTTGCTTAGGTGTACTAATGATAGATGAGCTTTGGCCCATTTTTTCTTCTAAAGTTGAGCCAAGGCCAAGGCTAGCTAGGCAAGCATCTAGACAGAAATTTCGGTCTAGGCAAGCATCATCATGATGATGAGGAGAGGGTTACATAATTTAGTGTTGATGCTAGACCAGAATCAAAAGCCCTTTTTAAGAGGTAATAAATCTCCGCTGAGTAATAGCTGGATGGCCTTTGTTTCAGTATCGCATTCATTAGTCTCATCATGTTGACTTTGATTTCCGTCAGATAAACATGGCAAGGAACTAACTTGTGGCTGATCTACTTGAAGGTCTACTAGAACTTAATGCTACTTGTTAGAGGTCTCCTTACATAATTCAACAACTGTTGGAGGTGCCGGATGAAGTGGAAAATCCTACTATTAAAGACTTTGATGAGACATGAGAAATAAACAGGTAAAGTCTAGACCTTATTGTGGCAGCCTGAACGCGTAGCGTTCGTGGCAGCGTCCCAGGGTTAGGGACTAGACCTAACTACTTAGACCTATTACAGCTAAAAATTATAGGTCTGGTGTTAGTAGTGGATCCAGGATCAGATAACTGGAGGGGGGGGGGGGGGGTGGGTGTGATGTGTTCACAATAAAGAGAGGCATTTTTAGTTAACATTGTCCAACCAAAACAACAACAAAAACAAAAAATTCTGAGGAATGGATAATTCATTGACCCCAAAACTTACATTTTTATTCTTTACTTTCTTTCTCTCTTTCTCACCCCCCCCCCCACCACTGAGACCACTGAGGTCTGTTTTCAGTGTAATATTTAATTAGCTATTTTTAAATATCAATTATATCTTTAAGGGATGTTCAGTATGATGTCACAAATACAAATTTTAGTCCCCTTAGATTAAACATTTCATTAATTCCTGCAAACAGAAACAAAACAAAATAAGATGGGTGAACTTATGTTATTGATGATATTATTATTATCATTATGATCATTATTATTATTATTGTTATTATTAATAGTAGTAGTAGTAGTAGTAGTAGTATTATCAGGGCCAAAAATGACACTTTCGATTAGAATCCATGAATATATTGTAGTTAGTCTCCTCTTTGAAAAGTGTGATTTTTTTGCTTAATACAGGATAATGCTTCTCTACCTCATCTATTATACAATAGATGATGATGATGATGATGATGATGATGATGATGAAGAGGAAGGCTTACCTACTGAGAATGAAGACAAATTCTGAGAGGAACAATTAATACTTAGCTGCTTCAGTTTTGCATGGTAGGCATATGCTGTAAGAGTTATGGTGTTTTGCAAGTTGCAACTGATCGGTAATGACCAATCAAAATCATTGTTGCAAGCGCATCTTCTTGAATGGGCAGACCCTGAACCAATGAATCAGAATGGTTGTTCTAATTTGCTTTACAATTTGCAATTGATTGCAACTTTCTTGCAACACCCCATAAGATTGCTATCAGCCTTCAGGGGCGTCGATCTGTTTTTCTAGGGGGGGGGGGGGGGGCAAAACAGCCTAGTAGCACCCTTCATGATTTTTTTTTGGAATGACTCTTAATTACCAGCTTCTACAAGGTACCATGAGGCAGGGAAATATATAGATTTTTTGTTTGTTTGTTTGTGTGGTTTTTTTTTTTTTTTTGAGGGGGGGGGGGCAAAACTATATATTTTCCCTCCTACCGCCCACTTACCACCCCATAATCGACGCCCCTGGTTGCTATTAGTACTTCAATACAATCAAGGTACAATTTTTTTTTTTTAGGAAGCGCTTTTTTTTCCTTTTTTTACACAAACATGATTGAATTTTCTTTTAACTTTAATAATTTAGTTTATTTTGAATAGCCTTGAAAATCTGTCCAACTGGACAAACTTTTTTCCTCTTTAAATACTTTTTGAGAATTCCCACTTATTATTCTATTAATTTCATTTAAAGAGTCAATATTAACTATTAATAGGAAACTCTTTTTTCAATTGTTGCTTATTAAATTATAGAAACACTATGGATGCTATATTCTAAAATCTTTCTTCTTTTACAAAATGAATAATGCATAGGGGCTTCGGGCGCGTTCAAATCGTGCCCAAATGTTACAGCGTAATGGCGGCCGCTTTAGGGGCTTGGTCTAGAGGCGCCAAATTCTTGACAAAACATAAACAAGCTTATTGCTGCGTCACAATGGCCAGCAAAACCAAAACAAACCGCGAGTGGGCTATCAGCCGTGAATAAATATTTTTGAAAGCGTCTTTAACTCTTTAAAATTTCTTAAGTTTTAGCGCTTGCATAAATGATGGCTTGGAAAATACCAACATCATTGTTTTTGCATGTACATGTATTTCCATCTAAAGGTCTTTTTTTTTTAAATCGTTTAAAATATCGAAAGAGAATGAGTGACATTTTAATAACGCCCACATTTTGGTGAATGAGTCTGAGCGCTACTAGCAATATGCATCGAGATCTAGTGTTCAGTGATCGAGTTCGATGACAATATGCAGCGCTAGCGCAGTGCAGTGCTAGTTCGGGCCGGCCTCGCCGGGTACGGTACTGAGATCGATGGATTAGTTGGGTGTACATATTCTCTAATACATGTATAAGTGCCACGTACGGACAGATCGATGAGAGTGTATATATCTAAAGTTTACACGTACGTTGATATTGATATTTATTTCTAATTCATTTATCTAGAATAACTTTTCGCATTATCGTGGTTGAGGAAACCACCATTCACTCCACACAGAAGCGCTTCATTGCACATGCATTGGTGTCCTAAGACTGTGCACTTTATTTTTGCATTTCCTCAACTACGATATAGCCTAAGTTTATAACAAATGTTGAGAAGCATCTTTAAACCCTTATAATTTTTAAATTTCTTTAAAAAATGGGGAAAATGTGCCGCAATAATTCCCTTTATTACTAATCAATGATGCCGGTTAATTTAGGTAGAGACTATTCGAGCACCAAGTCGGACACATTATTATTCATGAGCTTCATGCAACACGCCTTCTTATTACATATGGCTATTACAAATTAATAAAATGGCCGTCGAAGCACTATACGTATTGGGGTCCAATCCAGTGGTAGTGTTGCATGCTACCAGTACTGCACTGTCACTTGGAAACCTTGTTTTGTTTTGTTTTGCTTGTTGGTACTTTTTTGTCGCCAGTGAATGTTGGAAGTTCTCTCTATCTCTATCTCTTCTATTTTCCCCAACACCATTTTCCCCTACATAGAACCTTCTTCTTTCTCAGATTTTTGTTTGCTGTTTTTTTTTTTTCGTTTTGCTCTTTCCCTCTCTATCCTTAAGGTTTTAGATATCAATCTTTTGAAAATGTTTTTCCCTACATGTAATTATTTCTAGTCGTATAAGGAAGTTTTACCTTTAGAAATGTTTCAAAGTAATTAAAACATTCATGTATTATATTCTCTTTGGGGACCTTGCTCTAACAAACCCAGCTTCTTTATATAAAGTCTCCTCTTTCTTTCATGACTTATGTAGAAGAACATGATTTTACATAAGTAACTGTTAATAGAATCTCTTTGTTAATGACAGGAGTTGTATATTGACTAAACATTGCACTTCAAATTATGTTTGTTATGATGATAATATGATATTCCTGGTACTTATTTTATATCCTATGAACAAATGTTTGTGAAAGATGAACCAATGAACCAATGAACCTAAATGATGATAACGGAAGAGTTTCATAGAAAACAAAATTATTATCAATTTTGTAATAAATGCTCTTGTAATATCTTTATGAATTTATTTACATATAAAATATTGTCTTTAACATCACTAGATCTCGTCAATGACTTTGGTTTACATTGAATATAATCTTGATGACTATTTTCAAAACAAAATGGCGCATTGGTGCTCATTATAGTGTCTCTGTGCTTAGGAAACGTGTGCTAAACCCATACGGGAATTGTAGGAAGAAATATCTTGAAAATGTTTGCTTTGAATGAACTTTATTTAAGTCTCAACATCTATTTATCTAGACACTGACTTTGATTTGACTTTGATTATAATCTTGATGACTGTTTTCAAATAAAATCGCGCATTTTTGCTCATTATAGTGCCTTGATGCTCAGGAAATGTGTGATAAACGCTACTGCGAGGAGTGTAGGAATGATTATCTGTAAAATTTTGTTTTAAACGAACTTTATTTACGTCTCAATATTGTCTTTAACATCTATTCATCTAGACACTGAATTTTATTTTCATTGATTATAATCTTGATGACTGTTTTCAAACAAAATCAAGCATTCGTGCTCATGAAACATGTGCTAAACCCTACGAGGATTGTAAGAATGATCAACTGTAAAATTTTGTTTTAAATGAACGTTATTTACCTTCACTCTTTCCAACTGGAGCAACCAATTTTTAAATTAAGTTGAATGAATCATGCTGAGATAATTACTTCTACAAGACAGTGTGAAATATGATTATCTCTTATGTCTGTAATGTATAATTTACACGGACCTTAAAAAGGTTATGCTGGCTGTGGCAAACTTTTAGCTTGTCATAACCAAAATATATCTTATGTATTATATATATTTGGAGACAAACCTTGATAGACCCTTGGCCTTTGCCCCCGGTATACCAAACTCCTAAATGTTTATCAAAAGATAATTCTTGTATGCGCTGTATACATACATACTTACATAACAGGTATTTATATAGCGCTTTTCCAAAATTTGATCAAAGCACTTTACCAAAAAAACAAACAAACAAACAAAGAAGTAAATTAAATGCAAAGTATAATAACGACTATACAAGTACTACTCTCCCTATTACCGTGAACAATTAATTACTGGGGAAACAAATGAGTCTTAAGCATGGCCTTAAATTTAGTCTTACTATCAACTGCCCTAAGTGTTGAAGGTAATTTATTCCATAGCACCTGTGCTGCATTTACAAAAGCTTAGTCCCCATAAGTGGTGTGTGTTCTGTTACATGAAAGAAGATTAGGGTCAGCATGTGAACGGAGAAATCTAGTATTCTCAGAGTGAGTAACGTTGTGAAGTAAGTTTTAAAAAATATACTGGAGCATCTCCTATACGGGCATTATAACAAAAAAATCACTACTATAAAATATATATATCATATCACAATAGCCTATATAAATAAATAAAAAGAGTAAAATAGGAGGTAAAGATTAGAATCCAGAACTTTAGTAACTCCCAGTGTGGGTTTATAGCAGGGGTGGCGGAGCGGGGCACTTGGGGAGGGGGAGGGCATCTACAATGGGTGAAAAAAGGGCTGAAAATGCCACTTTGAGCTGAGACATTAGTATATTTATTCGCTACATTTTGATCAATACACTGTCGAGGATCTTTTTCGACACATTATTGTTTATGTCTTAACATGATTCTAGATAAAAACAAAGCAAAAAGAAAACTACATTGCAGTTGAGTGCAATGGTCTGATTATTTATATGGAAGATATTTTCAATAGCAGCGATTTTCCTAATGATAAGAAGACAATGGTAAATGCGCTCAGTTTTAAGCGACATCAGAGTATATAGGTACAAATTATTAAATATATGTATAGGTATATAGGTATATAGGTAGAGCACTTATCAGAAGGCAAAATGGGTACTTATCAAAAGGGAAAATAGTACTAGTAGAAAGAAAAAAAGGGCACTGATCAGAAGTACAAGGGGCACCTAAAAAGAGGTATTTATCACAGGTGAAAAGGGCACTTATCAAAAGGAAAAATTGCACTACTAGAACGGAAAATGGGCACCAATCAGAAGAAAACAGGGAGACTTGTCGGATTTCAAAGGGGACATTATCTGAGCTGAAAAGGGGCACTTATCAGAAGACAAAAGGGCACTTATTAGAAAGAAGAAGGGGCAGCCATACAAAGAAAAAGAGTCACATATCAGAGGTGAAAAAGGGAACTTATAAGAAAGGAAATTTGTATTATATTTTTAGAACGAAAAATTGGCACTAATCAGACATAAACAAAGGCACATATTTAAAAAACGGGCAGTAATGTCTGAAGTTAAAGGGGGCACTTATCAGAAGGTGAAAAGGGCATTTATCAGAAAGAAAAAGGGGCGCAGTTATACGAAGGAAAATGGGGACTTATCAGAAGGGAAAAATGCACTATTAGAACGGGAAATGGGCACTAACTATTGCCTATGTTTGCTACTTTTTTATAGTTATATGAAGATCATGCAGCCTATCACATAGATGCGGCACTCGGGGGGGGGGGGCAGGGGGATTATTATCTATGAAAAGTGCCACTTTTCATAGCTGATAAGTGCACCCTTTTCTTCGTGACCTTTTGCTTTTTAATAAGTACCCTTTTACCCTCTGATAAGTGCCTCCTTTAACCTCATATTTACATTTTATATAAGTATTTATGCTTCTTTGTCAACTCAATAAATTTGATACCAATAACAAGTGTATGTTCTTCTCATGTTAATGTAATTAATTCTACTTGAATACTCCACTGTCTCAACAATCATCATAAAAGCGATATTACTTTAATTGGTCAGAACTATTACAACTATTATTTTGTGATTCCCTCCTTCTGTTATTGTACTTTGTATTCTCTGTTATATTGTTTTCCTGAAAATGAAATAAAATAAAATAAACATAATCAAGGTAGAGATTTCTGTTGTTGAAAGATCGCAATATATATAACCAGTGCTATCTAATGACTACTCTACAAAATATGACCAGCAAGATATGCATTCTAAAGTACAACGTCTACGCAAAGGCTAATTGCTACTCGCTAGTCAGAAGGACCGCTATTCATAAGGACCACTTATTCATAATGACCGCTATCCATAATGCGTGACTAAATGAATAGCGGTCATTCTAAATCGCGAGCAAACCATAGACAAATTACCTCGCCAGTCACAAGGACCACTATCCATAACTATTCATAAGCACCGCTATTCATAACGCGTGTTAAATGAATAGCGGTCCTTATGAATAGCGAGCGGACCCGAATATTTCAACGGGTTTCTACTGGTTTCTACTGGTCTAAGTACTTGGACTCGTAATATCCTCCTGTTTTTTTTTTTGGGGGGGGGGGATTTACTATAAAGACTCATAGTTCTCTCCAAGTTTCGACATTTCCAACCACTTGTCAAAATATCCTTTCATCCGAACAGCAAACTGTCTAGAGCGTTCTAGGCCTAGCCGACCTGAATTTCTTTCTATATCCTTCTTCGGTAAGATTGAAAAATTCCATGATCTCACCATTGACTTTACCATAGTCATTTCGATCGTCACTATTCATCCTATTTACCACTTCTGGAGATCTACCGGTCAAAATTGAAATTAGATGCAAACACTTCAACTCATCTGAAACACCCTGATTGTTCATCAATAATTCAAACTTTGTTATGTATGAATCAATCCTATCAGTACTTTCATCAAATGTGCCTATCTTTAGCCGTAGACCAAATTCATGGGAACGATTTTCTGATTTTATTAGCTTGTTTTAATTTAAGTTGAGCTAAACGATACTCATGAGCCTCTTCCTCATGCTCTCTTTCTTCACAACAACGAACAGACACAAAAGCATTTAAGTCACTGCCAGTGAGCCCTAATTCTCTTCCTAGAGAAGAAACTTCCCTAATTTTGTCAACATTAGCCATCGTACTTATTCAAAAATTATTCAACAATAGGCAGTAATTATGTCACCAATATCTAACGATATTAAGAGAACCAAATAATTCCTTCCGACACACCCGCTACCCTGTCGACCAACAGCCCTTAGCTTTAACGTTATATATCAACTAGCCTATACCCTGTCTTTCCCGGACGACAAACGACCTCTGCCCAAAAGTAAAAAACTCCTGAACTTCGCAACCCGAAAAACCGACAACAATAGACCTACAATACTTGGAATCCAGTTTGCATACATTACTTGTTGCTATGTCTGGCAAGCCTCTTGCAAGCTTTCAGGTTGTCAAGAACAACCATTGTTTCAAAAGTATGCATAAAATTTTAATCACTTAGTAAACAGGTCTATTACCTATCCTATTCTACCTGAAATAGTTTAAACATTGCCTAACCTAACACCAATGCTATGCAAGTATAGAGAGCACGATGATGTACCAAGACTTCAATGGATGAACACCTTGGGGAGAAACCACTTCGCATAAAAAGACCACAGTATGTACTGGGGGAACATTTTATTTTTTCAACTGAATATTAAAACTGTAATAATGAATCGTGATTCTAAGAATTAGTTTGGAAATTTCTTTTGAAATATTTCTGATCAAGTAGCAATTTGGAGGGCTCGGTGAGACCTCCAAATTGTCACGAGAGTGATTTCTTTTTCGTTTGAATTTACAGAACCGTTTATATCTCATTTTGCTGAGTCATTTTGAATCGTTAGTTAAAAAAGCAAAAAAGTCACTCTCGTGACACAAGGTTGTTTAACTTTAAACAGCCTCTTGTTTAATATTTAAACAGCTTTTAACAGCTTTTAGACAACTAGGTTTTTTAAATTAAGTTGTTTAAAACATTTTTCACAACTATTGTTTAAAAAAATTGTTGTTTAAAACAATTGTTTAAAACATCTACGTTGTTTAAATTAAGTTGTTTAAAACTTTGTGCACAACTATTGTTTAAAACAAATACATTCAAAGTTGTTCAAAATAATTGTTTATCTATATACAGATGTGTATAAACATACACGGGATCCGTCTTTTAAATAATATATCACAATTTTAAACAGCCTTTTTGCTGTGTAAATCGTGAGCTTGACTGTATCAAAATTTCATGACAGTTCCTTTTCTCGTCTTGTTATAGCTTTCTTTTCTGTTCTCTCTCTACCTGTATCATGGTCTCATGAAGCATTATAAAGCCTTGAAATAGGTTTATATCATGATCTTTTCTCCCCACTAGTTAAATGAAGCTAAATAAGACCCCACTAGTTAAATCCCCGCTAGTGAAATCTACAATCTTTTTGAAGATGATAAAAGTAACGCTTAGCCTGACGATTATTGGTGTTTTATTAGGTGGTCTGTCATTTATGACAGACCTCCTTTTAATTTTGTCAAGATTTTCTTTAATATTATTTCTTCTTTTTATAGCAAATTCTTGTTCCCACCAAATCTCAAAATCGGCCGGGTCAATATCATCGAGTTTCATGTCATGTATGAGGTCAATCATGGACATGGTCATCTAAGCTTTCGAAGGTCATCAGGTCATCGTGACGTCATCAAGACGCCATTTTGTAAATTTACAAGATCGAGTATATCTTCATAATTGATCATCAAAAATCAACTATATTCACATCACATAAACTTCACATGACGGGTCATCTAGTCATGTCCTCACAGGTCATCTAGAGGTCAGGACGTGCGCGTACGCGCGCGTCAAAATTTAAAAATGCTCAAAATCACGTAGGATCAAGTCTGCACACGTTTCAGGTCATTTTGAGCATTTCAAAAATGTCCGTGCGTAAGCGTCCGCGGGCGCGTTTTACGCGCGCGCAAGTCGTAAATAACGTTATAAACGGTGTTTTTTCGATTGATTTGCAATCCTGACACTTTTCTTCATCATTTCCATCAACTTGGAATCAATTTTGATCAATAATAAGGACGTACGGGGGCGTCAAAGTTTAAAATCCGTGCGCGCATCTATGGCGAAAATAACGTAAAAACGTGCAAAAACATGCCTCTACAAAATTAACTCTAGCTCTTTAAATAGTCCACAAACCCCCAAATTTTTTGTCATCATCAGGTAGGGTATGAATCATATATTTCATTTCATGTATCATTTGACCCTTATAAACATTATGACGTCATCAAAATGGCGCCAGAAATCAAAATTTCCATTTTCATGTTTTGACGTCATCACATTTATGCAAATTTGGCTCTAGATTCGTAATTATTGGTCGTTTTTCGCCCAGATTTTGATATGTCATAGCTGAGACAATTCTCTACAAGATCAGTCACCACCATTTTTCATTTTGATGACGTCATCACAGTGAAATTTTCAATTAAAGATGCCATGTCAGAATTTTCCCTATTTGCGTGTTATGTCTATGGAAGATGATTTTTTTTCGAATCATGAATCTACATGACATTGTTCTCTGAGCTGTATCTCAGTTGTTTTTGGTCTATTTTCTTCCAGATTTTAGTATGTTATAGCTGAGACTATAAGCTTTTATAAGTGTGGTCTCCAATTTTTGATCAGATGTCGGGATCATGCCAAATTTTTCACTACAAAATGTGATTTGAGAATCCCGTTTTTCGTTTACGTGTTATCTCTATGGGAAATATTTTGGTATATTGGTCAAAGCACTTGCCTCTCACTCCGGTGACCCAGGTTCGATTCCCGGTGGGGCCATTAATTAGGTGGTCTGTCATTTATGACAGACCTCCTTTTAATTTTGTCAAGATTTTCTTTATTTTTATTTTTAATATTTCTTCTTTTTATAGCAAATTTTTGTTCCCACCAAATCTCAAAATCGGCCAGGTCAATATCATCGAGTTTCATGTCATGTATGAGGTCAATCATGGACATGGTCATCTAAGCTTTTGGAGGTCATCAGGTCATCGTGACGTCATCAAGACGCCATTTTGTAAATTTACAAGATCGATTATATCTTCATAATCGATCATCAAAAATAAACTATATTCACATCACATAAACTTCAAATGACGAGTCATCAAGCAATGTCCTCACAGGTCATCTAGAGGTCAGCACGTGCGCGTACGCGCGCGTCAAAATTTAAAAATGCTCAAAATCACGTAGGATCAAGTCTGCACACGTTTCAGGTCATTTTGAGCATTTCAAAAATGTCCGTGCGTAAGTGTCCGCGCGCGCGTTTTACGCGCGCGCAAGTCGTAACTAACTTTAAAACACTGTTTTTTCGATTGATTTGCAATCTTGACACTTTTCTTCATCATTTCCATCAACTTGGAATCAATTTCAATCAATAATAAGGTCGTACGGGCGCGTCAAACTTCAAAATCCGTGCGCGCATCTATGGCGAAAATAACGTAAAAACGTGCAAAAACATGCCTCTACAAAATTAACTCTAGCTCTTTAAATAGTCCATAAATCCCCCAATTTTTTGTCATCATCAGGTAGGGTATGAATCATAGATATGATTTCATGTATCATTTGACCCTTATAAACATTATGACGTCATCAAAATGGCACCAGAATTCCAAATTTCCATTTTTCATGTTTTGACGTCATCACATTTATGCAAATTTGGCTCTAGATTCGTAATTATTGGTCTTTTTTCGCCCAGATTTTGATATGTCATAGCTGAGGCAATTTCCTACAAAATTAGTTGCCACCATTTTTCATTTTGATGACGTCATCACAGTGAAATTTTCAATTAAAGACGCCATGTCAGAATTTTCCCTATTTGCGTGTTATGTCTATGGAAGATGACTTTTTTTCGAATCATGAATCTACATGACATCGTTCTCTGAGCAGTATTTCAGTTATTTTTGGTCTAATTTCTTCCAGATTTTAATATGTTGTAGCTGAGACTATAAGCTTTTACAAGTGTGGTCTCCAATTTTTGATCAGATGTCGGGATCATGCCCAATTTCTCAGTACAAAATGTGATTTGAGAATCCCGTTTTCGTTTACGTGTTATCTCTATGGGAAATATTCTGGTCTATCGGTAAAGCACATGACTACCATGGTCAAGGTACCTGGTTCGATCCCCGGGGCCGATTTTTTTTTTTTTTTTTTTGCTTCTTTTTGCGTGTCATTTTACAATCCTCTTCGACTAGTATAACATAAAAAATCACAAATCATGTAATAAACTGCCTTATTTTCCCGTATTATGTCTATTAGAAAGTAGTGTGCAGTAGTTTTGTGTACAACCCTATGGAAATTGTGATTTCCTGTCCTGTATTAGAGCTAAGGGGTTAATCTGCCAAGTATCCTGTATCATCATCATTATTATCATCACCGTCCTGATCATCATCGCTATTATATCATCGCCATCATATATCATTATAATCATCATAATCTCCATTATCATCATCACCATAATCATTTTACAATGACCGTTACACATTTTCCTACATTCCGTCCTCAAGAAGGACCTCCATTCATGGCATTCTTGACATCCTATCTTCAGTTTAGTATTTCCCCATTATTATGATCATCCTGATTACAATCATGATCGTACAAATTGAAGGACAGACCACCTAATTCGTCCTCATGACGAATTAAATTCTAGTTTTACTTCTCTTTCTTAAGCACACACATGTATACAAAAAATCTCTACACAAATCTTTTTTGTGTGTGTGTGTCTCTCTCTCTCCATAAAAAAAAAAACTATTCGCTCTTTATAATCATCATGTTGAACAACCGGATGAAGATAAACAGCGTCGTTAAAGTCATAATTTCTCTCCGCTCTATATAACTCGAGCATTTCAAGAAATAATTATGCTGCCTTTTGTGAGATAAATACCCTGACGATTACTGATTTTATTTCTCTCTCCCTATAAATCACACAACCGTATCATTATTCCCTCATAGTTCCTCTTCTTTTAGTTTAAAAAGCTTTCCCTATTCGCTTCTTTAAATAGATTACGCAGCAATGAGTTATCATGTAAACGTGACAGCCTTTATTCGTGTCGTTTTGCTTTCTTTTTTAATGATCGTTTGGCTCGTTGAAAGGTTATTAGAGCATGTTGAATTTGTTGAATAGTTTAATATTAACAATACATGATATAAACACAGATACTTTCTGTTTAATTACAAAGGGTTAAGCTTCCTTCCCCCCCCCACATCTCTGTTTTTTGCAAAGAGTTATTGACTTTCCTGCTTTTCAATGTGTCAAAGAATGAAAGAATGCCCTTGCAATGAAAAGGAAAGGAAATGCCCTCAAATAAAATATAACAAGAATAATAGACTCAAACTTTGATGCCACAAGTGCGTGATCAACCATAATACCTGGTTGTCAGTCAATTTATCAAAACATCGTTTACCGCAAATTCTGCAATCCAAAAGCGTATTTAAATCAATTTAGATTTGCGAGCAAGGAATTTTGCTTTTGTATCACTCAAATTCATTTCGGCCCATTCAAATTAACACGTTTTAAGGAATCTCAAATTAGCACGTGTTAAGGAATCATCCAAATTCATTGGAACATGTTCATTCAATTTAACACGCAAGTTATTAACCAACCTGTTTTGTGTGTAAATTCCCTTAAATAAGGCTGATTTAACATTTCATTTCCTTTTTGAGTTCATAATACAGTAGTCTGAATTTTAAAGGATGGGTTGTTTTAAAGGATGAATTGTATTCTATATATTAATTCCTTCCGAAAGCCACACAATTTGGGGAATATACCTGAAGAGCTAATTTTAAAATATGGGCCTACTTTGAACCAGAAAATTCAGGCACCTAGGCATGGGCGACAATCTCCCAATCAAGTGTTGGACAACACAATGTCAGAAAACCAGCATCATTTAACTATATTGGTAAGGGTAAAGTTTAATAGCTTCTTTATATCTACCTAGAAGAGGCTAAACTATCTTTATCATCTTCTGCATGCTTTAGCTGTAGAAGAGCATTTATTTGTCTTCTAGTCTTCTAAAACGTCTTATAAAATTTAGTGTGTCTTCTCTTATAATATTAAGAAAATGATATATAAGTTCTTGTTTCATGTCTTCATAAATACATCTATACGGGGCAAAAATATGAATAGACCCTTTTCCCCTTCAAATCATCATGACGATGGGATCTTTAACATACGCAATAACCAAAACATGTAGTCTCTATTTTGAATGGCAAATATCATGTCACTCACATACAGTGGCGTAAGAGCCAACAAATTTGAGGGGGCTGGGCATGGGCATACGGGCACAAATTCTAAATACTTTCGAGCGAGCCAAACGAGTTAGCCATAACAAATGACCATTTTTAAGGAAAATGTATTTCTTTTTCACATGTAATTTCATTTCTTTTGGGGGGGGGGGGAGGGGTTGCAGCTCCCAACCAGTACGCCATTGCACGCATAATACAAGACAATAGAAAGATATCACAAATCATGTTGGGGGAAAATTGTTAGGGTTTATTGAGTGATCACGTGACAATGCGACGCTAAATTGAATGAAGGATTTATGAATTACGCTCGTGCCATATGAATTTGAATGAAAAGAGTGATAATTTGACTGACTGAAAAGCGAATTACGATACCTTCTTCCAAAATGAATTTGAATGCACAGATCATGAATATGAACTGCCGAATAGCACGGCATTGCGAAATCGCCTAAATTGAATACTTGCAAAATGAATTAGAGAGACGCTGAAATTACGGCGTCTGGGTTGTGTCCGGGTTGCGTCTTTTTTTTTTGTAACCAAGCCTAGGCAGATTTCGCATTTTTTCATACTAATACGGTTTATTCCGTCAAGACTAGTCTGCATAAATATTCATGAAAACGAATTATAGCGATATAATAAAACGAGCAACGGCATCGAGCAGCTGTTCTGTGTGGCGCAATCGGATAATCCAGTCCTTTTTTGGTGAAAGAACCACGAGTTCGAACCTCGGCAGAAGTTTATATTACGAATTTTTCTTTTGCTTATTTAAAAATAAGGTGACTGAGTAAGAAAACACAAATCCGATACTTGTAGTTTCTTTCAAAGTCTTCAAAAAGGGGTTCTGCCTAGGCTTGGTTACAAAAAAAAAGACGCGGGACCATCGAGTAATATAGTTCATTTCGAGTAATTTATTATATACCTGCGTGATAACCTGATGAGTGCAGGTCGAAAAACTACGTTATTATGTCTCTTTTGAAATTTTGCGGGAAAACCATATTTGTTTATTTTTTATTTTTTTATTTTTTATTTTTACAGTAAAAACCGTACAAACAATATACATGGTACGAACAAGATAAATAGTATAAACGAACAGTCTATTGTCAGAGGAAATAAAATAAGGTTAGTATCTCATATCTATTATATAAAAAAAATGAATGGAAAATCTATTTTTCGTTTCAAACTTAACTGATCAACATGACGTTACATTTCCTGTAGTAAATCACCCAGCGAATCCAAATCAATAATCATGAGCCTTATATGAACATTCCTAATACAGAAGTCATGAAAATTCACGGCTAATCTTAGCCAATAATTATGTACGAAAATTTGGCTGTTTGCTCTGTTAACGCTTCGCCGAACGACCTGGCGTCTAGCTGCATGAGCTACTGCAGCGCTTTTCTGCTGCAAGTAACAAACTCTAGAGTGAAATCTGAACTTGCCGTTTCACTCAAGAGTATATATTTCTATAAAGTTTCTTACCACTCTGTAAATGAAAGAAATATTGCTATTAGAGTTATTTGAATGCCCATGAGATTTTGCGAGGTTGTAAACTAATCATTGATTAGTTGAAAACAGAAAAAAAATTCCATCGTCGAATATGGTACTAAAGTCATGGCAGTGTTCAGCTAACGATATACTTAGTAAACGAAGAAGCTTGACTGGGGAGGAATTTTTTAATTTGTAAACAAATCGTTCGGCATATTACTCCCAGTGTTAAAGATCGTATGCTCGATCTGTAATGAAAAACACAAGTCAGAAAAAAATGGAACCAGCGGGATTTGAACCTGTCATCTACTGCTTGCCGGGCAGCGACTTAACCACCAGGCTATTCTGGTTCACGGCCAAGTCACGATGAACTAGAATCAAATACCCAAGATCCTCTTCTTTCTGACTCATTAATATTCAAACGGTCCGCCGTAGGCAATGGTTAGTAAACGAAGAAGCTTGACTGGGGAGGAATTTTTAATTTGTAAAAAAATCTTGTTGTAAACAAAGATTTGTTTACAAATTAAATTATGAGGATACCACTTTTATAATAGCCATGTCAGAGTTATCCAATATACACACAATCAACTATAGCTTTCCAAGTGTCAAAGCAAAACCTTGTAGTTGGCGAAGCAAAGTCCTGTTAGGATATTTTAGCCTACAGTTTTTAACAGGCGAATATATTTGTGTCGAGTTTGTAATATGCTATGATATCAAATTTGGAGGGTAACTTCCTCTTTTAGATATGCATATGTCCGCAAATACATTGGAATGGAAAGATATGTGTTGCGCAAACTAACGACGCAGGCTTGTATAGTCTTGACACAATACTGTTCCTGAAAAAAAGTAAAATAATCAGCTCCTTATATTAGACTACCTTGTTATTAATTATAATTATTTAGTGTAAAGGTTTTTAAAAATATATATATTATTAATCAGTGCAAATAAACAAAAAGGAACACCCTATAAATGGGCAATATAATAGTTGGTTTCTAACATAAATAGGCCTAAAATTACCCATGACTACGTGGAGAACTTCATGCTGCATTCCACTGTGGTGTACGATACTTAGCATGCTGAGGCTGCGTGCACAGCGTAATTTCGATGCTGGAATGAGCGTTTTGAAACACAGTTAAGAAACACAATTTTGAAAACGCTGTTTCACGGTACCCTAATGATTACAAGCTAATTTCTTTGGGCAAGTTCGAGCCCTGCTGTTGGATTCGCACACAGCACTGCACATTCTGATTTTAACTTGAATAGAAAGCGCTTTTACTTTCAGTCGTGTAAAGAGTTCACACACGATGGTGTGTTTAATGCTGCCCCAAAAACAATGTTTCTGGAGAAATCATGTTTCAAAATGCACTTTCTTGTGAGTTTTGTAACTTTGTTTCAAAAATTTGTTTCTGTGGAAAAAAATGCTCCAGACACAAAAAAAATGTCTGAAAAAAATAGCTATAAACGCTGGGTCCGCTCGCTATTCATAAGGACCGCTATTCATTTAACGCGCGTTATGAATTGGAAGAAAAGTATGCATTTTGACCATAAACGATCCGCCATTGCTAAATTGCTAAAGTAGCATTAAAAACAGATACTTTGCACCCTTAAATAGAGATGCCATACATCAGAATAGAACCACATACAATCACAAATCACCATCACCATCTTCATAATCAGTAACAAGAACAATAACAATAGCAATAACAAATCTTTAAGGGAAGGACCTTTTCTAGGTCCATCGAATATAATGTCTACTATAATGCCGGTTTTTATCTATTAAACTGAATTACTGTAACCCTCAGCTCTCTATCTTACAGGATTTACTGATTCGGATGTGCAGGTGTATAACTAAATTCGGGTTCCCCCAGAAACTTTTTTACGTGCAGTGGGCTCTTCACCTGCATAGCAATTTATAACTGATTTGGTCCAAAGGACTTTGTTATCAAGAGGTTATACTGTATGAAGATGCCATATTTTATTCTATACTTATGAGGCATGCCAACTCACTTTAACAAAATGGCAGGGGTTGGTATTGCCTTCCCCCTAAATCCACCACTTCATCAACTACGCTCCCTTTACCCGAATATACAGTATATATACTCTCACCCAAGATACATAAGCGACCCTTCATCTACATGGTAAACGTATGTGGATCTCTATTTTGAATTGATTTGATTTTTTTTTTTTTGATTTTTATTTGTTTCCACAATCGGTTTACATATGTACATGAGAAATATAAACATAAGCATATGGCATAATACAAAGGATAAAACATATATCATAACAACGCAGTATAATAAATATCTTCCAGTAAAAGTAATAAACGCATACAGTATATTGACTTGTGGGGGAACCTATTAAAAGCGAGGCTTGTCGAGTTAGGTCCCCATTAGGCGATAAAAGGAGCTGGAAAGTAAAATGGAGAGATTAAGATGACAAGAAACAAAGAAAGGACGGGAATCAGCAGATGGAAACAAAAGAAAACATATAAAAATTAAGTAGCTATAGAGTGAAAGAGAGATAGAGAGAGTGTGTGTGTGTGTGTGGAGAGAGAGAGAGAGAAAAGAAAAGAGAGAAGAGATAAGAAAGAAGAGAGAAGACAGAAGACAGAAGCGAAGTACAGATCGAGATCAACAACCATGCAGCATTCTAGTATATGGTTTCAGCAAAAGAGATTTCAATTTTTTTTTAAAATGGTGCAGTCTCTCTATTTCCTTAAGGTCTGGATCGAGACTGTTCCAAAATTTGGGACCTGTAAAGACGAATGTTTTGTGTGCTAGGAGCGTTCTCGTGCGTGGAAGATGGAAAAATAAGAATCCGAAAATTTTACTCACAATTACGAGGATACCACTTTAGCCATGTCAGAGTTATCCAATATACACACAATCAACTATAGCTTTCCAAGTGTCAAAGCAAAACCTTGTAGTTGGCGAAGCAAAGTCCTGTTAGGATATTTTAGCCTACAGTTTTGAACAGGCGAATATATTTGTGTCGAGTTTGTAATATGCTATGATATCAAATTTGGAGGGCAACTTCCTCTTTTAGATATGCATATGTCAGCAAATACATTGGAATGGAAAGAAATTACATGGCAAAATAAGAATCCGAAATTTTTACTCACAATTATGAGGATACAACTTTAGCCATGTCAGAGTTATCCAATATACACCAATCAACTATAGCTTTCAAAGTGTCAAAGCAAAACCTCGTAGTTGGAGAGGCAAAGTCCTGTTAGGATATTTTAGCCTACAGTTTTGAACAGGCGAATATATTTGTGTCGAGTTTGTAATATGCTATGATATCAAATTTGGAAGACAACTTCCTCTTTTAGATATGCATAATTATGTGCGCAAATACATGGGAATGGAAAGAAGTGTGTTGCGCAAACTAACGACGCAGGCTTGTATAGTCTTGACACAATACTGTTACTGAAAAAAGTAAAATAATCTGCTCCTTATATTAGACTACCTTGTTATTAACTATAATTATTCAGTGTAAAGGTTTTTAAAAATATATATATTATTAATCAGTGCAAATAAACAAAAAGGAACAACCTATAAATGGGCAATATAATAGTTGGTTTCTAACATAAATAGGCCTAAAATTACCCATGACTACGTGGAGAACTCCGCAGCATGCTTAGGGTGCATGTATAGCGTAATTTCGAAGCTAGAATGAGCGTTTTGAAACACAGTTAAGAAACACAATTTTGAAAACGCTGTTTCACGGTACCCTGTTGATCAGCTATTTTCTTTGGGCAAGTTCGAGCCCTGCTGTTGGATTCGCACACAGCATTGCACATTCTGATTTTAACTTGAATAGAAAGCGCTTTTACTTTTAGTCGTGTAAATAGTTAACACACGATAGTGTGTTTAATGCTGCCCCCAAAAACAATGTTTCTGGAGAAATCATGTTTCCAAACCCACCTTCTTATGAGTTTTGTAACTTGTTTCAAAAACTTGTTTCTGTGGAAAAAAAAGCTCCAGACACAAAAAAAAAATGTCTGAAAAAATAGCTATAAACGCTGGGTCCGCTCGCTATTCATAGAAAACCGCTATTTATTTAACACGCGTTATGAATAGCGGTCATTATGAATAGTTATGAATAGTGGTCCTTATGAACGGAGGTCCTGATGAATAGCGAGGTTAATTGTCTATGGTTTGCTCGCTATACATAAGGACCGCTATTCATACAAAACCGCTATGCATTTAGTCTCGCGTAATGGATAGCGGTCCTTACGAATAGCAGTCCTTATATATGGCTAGAGAGGTTACCCCATAAACGCACCCCTAATTTACTAAGTCACACTGAATGAACAAGTTGAAAGGCGTCAAACTTTATCCCACACAATCAGCCGACGCTGTGAGGTTTTATTTCTAACGACTCAACAACCAAAAAAATGTGCTCGGCTGTCACTGAAAAAAGAAAAATACGAAGAATGAAATTGCTCACAATATCAGCCGGCATCACAGGGGTGGGTTAATGCATTGGCGGATCCGGAGGGGGGGGGGGGGGGGGTGGGGGGGGGGCGGGGCACTTTGGAAGAAAAGTATGCATTTTGACCATAGACGATCCGCCATTGCTAAATTGCTAAAGTATCATTAAAAACAGATACTTTGCACCCTTAAATAGAGATGCCATACGTCAGAATAGAACCATATACAATCACAAATCACCATCATCATCTTCATCATCAGTAACCAGAACAATAACAATAGCAATAACAAAACTTTAAGGGAAGGCCCTTTTCTAGGTCCATCGAATATAATGTCTACTATAATGCCCGTTTTTTATTATTAAACTGAATTACTGTAACCCTCAGCTCTCTATCTTACAGGTTTTACTGATTCGGATGTGCAGGTGTATAACTAAATTCGGGATTTGGTCCGAAGGACTATGTTATGTTATGTTGGGGAAGCAAAGTCCTGTTAGGATATTTTAGCCTATAGTTTTGAACAGGTGAATATATTTGTGTCGAGTTTGTAATATGCTATGTTATCAAATTTGGAGGGCAACTTCCTCTTTTAGATATGGATATGTCCGCAAATACATGGGAATGGAAAGAATTGCGTGTAGCGTCAAACTACATTAGGTTAAAAAGTGTAAACGCACCAACAACGCCAGTAACAATAACACAGCATTAACGCCTTCTCGTAAATCTGTATCAGTGTTTAATTCGAGCCCTTTGCTCAACAATCGACGTACTAACGATGGTGGTTTAACTGTAATAATAAACAAATAAATTACAGTTCATTAACTTCAAACTTAATTAACAATAAAAGAGATATTACAATAAAAAGGGGATGTGTATCATATCAACAAAAGCAAAGTATGATACACAATTAATTGAGTGACATATAAATAGTACAATAATAATTGTTGGTAAGAAACATAGTTCTGAATGACTATGCATGAATGCTTATTAGTTATTACTCAGATGATCAGCCAAATGATCATAACAATTGATGAAACAAAGATTTATAGATTTATTTACAATTTACATAAAAGAGTATTAGAATGGATGAGAATTAATATATCTGAATATGCTGCTGCGTAGCTTTTGATTCCTATATTTCTCACACAAACTTCATATCGAAATCCTCTTCAACTGACAGAATAATATGAGCATATTACTAGGGTTTATAGTTAAAATATGACTATAATTACACTACACATTATATGATTCATAAATGATAACAAAGAGAAACTGTTTTTCTTCCCAGTTCAACAAACTTGCAATAACTCTGACATGTCTGACTACAGATACCAGTATATTTGGGATGTTAACTTTCTTGTGTCTAAAGGTGAACTGAACCACACTGTGCTCAGCTAGTGGTTTAGGTCAGAGCTATGTCCCCTTCGGTCACCTAATGTCCTTGCAGGTCACAAGGGTCAGACACTGGAATGTGAATGCTTGCATACACTAGGCTGGACATACATGTAATACATGTGGCATATAGGCTGTGCATGAATACATGTATATATATAACTCTATATGGTACCTTAGCAGGACAGTGCTTTGTTAGGAGCATTGTCTGAATGTCCTGCTAATGTCCGCGAGTGTCCTGCTAATGTACAGCAATGTATTGTGACGGAATAAACCTCATTGTTCACTGTCCCGCTAACGTACCATCCAGTGAAATATATGGTACTGTATTAGGAGAGTTGGGTTTAAAGGGAAATATCAAACATGTATGATTGAATGAATAATATCATGATACTCCTTTTGTGCCGCTACAGTGTGTGTTGCGCAAACTAACGACGCATGCTTGTATAGTCTTGACACAATACTGTTCCTGAAAAAAGTAAAATAATCAGCTCCTTATACTAGACTACCTTGTTATTAATTATTTTTAGTGTAAAGGTTGTTAAATATATATATATTATTAATCAGTGCAAGTAAACAAAAAGGAACACCCTATAAATGAGGTCTGTGAAGTTGTTTTGATATTCGTTATTCGTTATTCGATATTCATTTGATATTCATTTGATATTCATTTGATATTCATTTGATATTCATTTGATATTCAAAATTGCCTAAAGTCGGATTTTTTTTGGACGTATGCCTGGCGCCCACGGTCCCCGATCTAATGCCATGATGACCTTGACCTTGACCCCTCAAGGTCACGGTCAAAAATGGCGCCAAAAATGAATACTAGCTTTTTGACGAACTGAAAGTGGCCCAAAATCCAAAATTTTTCCACCCCTGCCTGGCGCCCACTGTCCCCGATCTAATGCCATGATGACCTTGACCTTGACCCCTCAAGGTCATGGTAAAAAATGGCGCCAAAAATGAATACTAGCTTTTTGACGAACTGAAAGTGGCCCAAAATCCAAATTTTTCCACCCCTGCCTGGCGCCCACTGTCCCCGATCTAATGCCATGATGACCTTGACCTTGACCCCTCAAGGTCACGGTCAAAAATGGCGCCAAAAATGAATACTAGCTTTTTGACGAACTGAAAGTGGCCCAAAATCAAAAAATTTTCCACCCCTGCCTGGCGCCCACTGTCCCCGATCTAATGCCATGATGACCTTGACCTTGACCCCTCAAGGTCACGGTCAAAAATGGCGCCAAAAATGAATACTAGCTTTTTGACGAACTGAAAGTGGCCCAAAATCAAAAAAATTTCCACCCCTGCCTGGCGCCCACTGTCCCCGATCTAATGACATGATGACCTTGACCTTGACCCCTCAAGGTCACGGTCAAAAATGGCGCCAAAAATGAATACTAGCTTTTTGACGAACTGAAAGTGGCCCAAAATCCAAAATTTTTCCACCCCTGCCTGGCGCCCACGGTCCCCGATCTAATGCCATGATGACCTTGACCTTGACCCCTCAAGGTCACGGTCAAAAATGGCGCCAAATATGAATACTAGCTTTTTGACGAACTGAAAGTGGCCCAAAATCCAAAATTTTTCCACCCCTACCTGGCGCCCACTGTCGCCGATCTAATGCCATAATGTCATTCACGACTACCATCCAGCCCTTTCTCCCCGACCCAGATCCGGCTACCACATCGAAGCGGTGGGGAGAATGGCTTCAAAGTTTGGAATATTACTTTGCAGCAGCAGAAGTTACTACAGAACAAAGAAAGCAGGCGCAGTTGTTACACCTCCTGGGCCACACTGTCTGTCCCTTATTATTATTTTTACCAATTCCCATTATATTTTCATTATTGATATTAGTTATTAATATTATCGCTATATTTATATATATATATATAAGCCAATGCCAATTATATTAATAAGTCATATTTTTATGTTAAGTTATTTGGTTTGCATCTTGAATCTCTAGCTAATGTTATGGTATTTTTCTACTCGAAGAATGTTAGCAACATAACTGAAAGGAATCAAGCGGCAAGTTGGCCTAAAGGGGCTAAAAGAGATGAATTTTCAGAAATAATGGCCTGTGACCAATAGTCTCTTCCCAATATGAGAACGGAAGATGCCGATAACATGTTACACGGATTATGAGAACGGAATAACAATATGCTAGAACCTATTCTCAGGATACAAAATTCTTTTTTTCTCTCTCTCTCTCTCTCGTTCACTCGTTTTGCTCGCTCATACAATCAAGAAACTAGGCCTAGATTGTTTCTTGTAGCAAGCACCTCTTACGTCCTGCAGCAACAAGAAGCCCGAATATCATAATATTCGGGCAGTGAGGTATCCGACTATTCTCGAATTCCCCACCCCCCCCCCCCCAAAAAAAAAAAATGTATAATTTACCCGACAGAGTCCACAGACTACAATTTGCCGCAAGGTAGTAGTATGGGTGTAGTTGGTGAACATTCAAAAAAGTATAAAAGCTGACATCATAGCTGGTAGGAAAATATCACCTGACAACCCTCCAAAAAATGGAAACGCCCCCCCTCCCAAGAAGGTGGTAGGGCCTAATTGAAACAATTTCAATTTTATCGGTCAGAATCTTTTGTTGTCAGAATCTTATCTTTTGTTAATTTTAATGAAAATTCAACTATAAAGTGTGCACCCCATAAGATTTCTTTGTTTAAAAAATAATACTTGTGTTAGAAGGGGACGCCCTTTCCTCAGCTTGCCCCACTAGAAAAAAATGCTTCGGGCATGATGGGCCTCGGGGCTTTAGTGTGCACCATATAATTAGATTTCCATGTTTCAAAAAATGGTCAGCGTTCCCCATTGCCAATACATCGGTTTAGTGGCAAAATTAACCGGGGGGGGGGGGCTGAGCTGCATGGGTGGACCACCCCCGCCCCACGGTGATGATGATGATGATGCTCTGATAAAAATACTTTTAACATGTTGAAAGTGTATAAACAAAACTTTAAAATAAGTTCCCCATTTTTTTTTTTGGGGGGGGGGGGAGGGTGGGCCTATAGACGTAGTGCATAGGTTTATTACAATACACATAGAAGAAGGTAAGGCATTACCCTTTTACTTTTATGAGATAAAACTATTAAAAACTGGTTGTATCCACTTATTTGACCCTTTTTAAGTTATCTTAAGCACACACATGTATACAAAAATCTCGACACAAATCTTTTTTGTGTGTGTGTCTCTCTCTCTCTCCATAAAAAAACTATTCGCTCTTTATAATCATCATGTTGAACAACCGGATGAAGATAAACAGCGTCGTTAAAGTCATAATTTCTCTCCGCTCTATATAACTCGAGCATTTCAAGAAATAATTATGCTGCCTTTTGTGAGATAAATACCCTGACGATTACTGATTTTATTTCTCTCTCCCTATAAATCACACAACCGTATCATTATTCACTCATAGTTCCTCTTCTTTTAGTTTAAAAAGCTCATTTTTTCCCTACTCGCTTCTTTAAATAGATTACACAGCAATGAGTTATCATGTAAACGCGACAGCCTTTATTCGTGTCGTTTTGCTTTCTTTTTTAATGATCGTGACTCGTTGAAAGGTTGTTAGAGCATGCTGAATTTGTTGAATAGTTTAATATTAACAATACATGGTATAAACACAGATACTTTCTGTCTAATTACAAAGAGTTAAGCTTCCTTCCTCCCCCCACATCTCTGTTTTTTGCAAAGAGTTATTGACTTTCCTGCTTTTCAATGTGTCAAAGAATGAAAGAATGCCCTTGCAATGAAAAGGAAAGGAAATGCCCTCAAATAAAATATAACAAGAATAATAGACTCAAACTTTGATGCCACAAGTGCGTGATCAACCACAATACCCGGTTGTCAGTCAATTTATCAAAACATCGTTTACCGGAAATTCTGCAATCCAAAAGCGTATTTAAATCAATTTAGATTTCCGAGCAAGGAATTTTGCTTTTGTATCACTCAAATTCATTTCGGTCCATTCAAATTAGCACGTTTTAAGGAATCTCAAATTAGCACGTTTTAAGGAATCATCCAAATTCATTGGCAACTGCTGAAAGGACACCTACATATTCGCAAATGAGCACTCAGATTCGGAACATGTTCATTCAATTTAACACGCAAGTTATTAACCAACCTGTTTTGTGTGTAAATTCCCTTAAATCAGGCTGATTTAACATTTCATTTCCTTTTTGAGTTCATAATACAGTAGTCCCTATTGTCCTGTAGGCTTCGTAATTTTAAAGGATGGGTTGTTTTAAAGGATGAATTGTATTCTATATATTAATTCCTTCCGAAAGCCACACAATTTGGGGAATATACCTGAAGAGCTAATTTTAAAATATGGGCCTACTTTGAACCAGAAAATCCAGGCACCTAGGCATGGGCGACAATCTCCCAATCAAGTGTTGGACTACACAATGTCAGAAAACCAGCATCATTTAACTATATTGATAAGGGTAAAGTTTAATACCTTCTTTATATCTACCTAGAAGAGGCTAAACTATCTTTATCATCTTCTGCATGTTTAAAGCCTTAGTCACAACTGCCCGTACGGGCTTGTACGGGTGGTTTACGGGTGGTTTACGGGCAGAAATTTGGGAAAACGCAAGGGGGACGCAGGTTGTTCGTACGGAATTTCGAGTTCGCAGACAGCACGCTAAAGCCGTAGGCCGAAAATGTGTATGCACATTATTTTCTGCGTTCTCGCTACGACAGAGGGTAGTGCGAATAGCGTGGGTGGGTCACCCGTTTGCTGGGGGTAAAAACCGCGCGAATACCGCAGGCAGCACTCACGAGGCACGCATGTGATGGTCACGCAAGTGCGCATGCGCTCCTTGCGGGCCACGTGCGTGTTACGCGGGTATCCAATCATAGCTGAAAACGTACATGTGACTTGCGTGCTTCGTGTGTCCCACCCACGGCGCATGCAAACACGTGCGTGCAACGTACGGCCAATTTGCGGTCGGTATAAAAACCGTGCGGGCAACAGAGGTCTCACACTTTCGCTCTGAATTTTCAGGGTCTTCAGGAGGTCCGACGTTTCTTCAAGACATTTTCTAAATCAGGACTGACTCTTGAATCACAATGCCTGGAGCAAGAGGCAGGGGTCAGAAGAGAACATGTGGGGCTAAGAGGGTGGAAATCCACCGCCGACCGTACTGTCGCCGTACGGTTTTAGTACGTTCATCTTGCTTTCACCCTACTACCGGCGTGAATGTGGCGCAACAGGCCCGTACGTTCTTGCAACACGTACGGTGTACGTGCGATTAACGGACGTGAACCTTGCGTCATCTGCACGGAGCACATACAAATCGCACGGCATTTGCACGTTACACTCACAATTAAATTTCCGACTGAGGCGTACTGACGCCTTGCGTGCCGCACGTTAACTGCAAGACATACGTGCTCCTTGTGTATGAAGCCCGCGCAAGCACGCTACTACTTATACTCCCTGTGCGAACTGCCACGGACCTCTACGTTTTTTCCAACCCCGAAAAAACGCAGAAACCGTGCGTCCTGAAAAAACGTACGGGCAGTTGTGACTAAGGCTTTAGCTGTAGAAGAGCATTTATTTGTCTTCTAGTCTTCTAAAAAGTCTTCTAAAATTTAGTGTGTCTTCTCTTATAATAATAAAAAAAATGATATATAACTTCTTTCTCGCAACCTACAGTTGTTTCATGTCTTCATAAATACATCTATACGCGGCAAAAATATGAATAGACCCTTTTCCCCTTCAAATCATCATGACGATGGGATCTTTAACATACGCAATAACCAAAACATGTAGTCCCTATTTTGAATGGCAAATATCATGTCACTCACATACAGTAGCGTAAGGAGCCAACAAATTTGAGGTGGCTGGGCATGGGCATACGGGCACAAATTCTAAATACTTTCGAGCGAGCCAAGCGAGTTAGCCATAAAAAATGACCATTTTTAAGGAAAATGTATTTTTTTTCACAGGTAATTTCATTTCTTTCCCTTCCTCTTCTTTTAATCTTTTTCTTTCCCTTGTTTTTGTCTTTGTTTTTGTTTTTGTTTTGTTTTGTTTTGTTGGTTTGTTTGTTTGTTTTTTGTTTTTTTGGGGGGGGGTTGCAGCTCCCAACCAGTACGCCATTGCATACATAATACAAGACAATAGAAAGATATCACAAATCATGTTGGGGGAAAATTGTTAGGGTTTATTGAGTGATCATGTGACAATGCGATGCTAAATTAAATGAAGGATTTATGAATTACGCTCGTGCCATATAAATGTGAATGAAAAGAGTGATGATTTGACTGACTGAAAAGCGAATTACAATACATTCTTCCAAAATGAATTTGAATGCACAGATCATGAATATGAACTGCCGAATAGCACGGCATTGCGAAATCGTCTAAATTGAATACTTGCAAAATGAATTAGAGAGACATGGAAATTACGGCGTCTGGGTTGTGTCCGGGTTCATCGAGTAATATAGTTCATTTCGAGTAATTTGTTATATACCTGCTTGATAACCTGATGAGTGCAGGTCGAAAAACTTAGTTATCATGTCTCTTTTTTGTGCCATATAGATTTTTTATTTTTACAGTAAAAACCGTACAAACAATATACATGGTACGAACAAGATAAATAGTATAAACGAACAGTCTATTGTCAGAGGAAATAAAATAAGGTTAGTATCTCATATCTATTATATAAAAAAAAATGAATGGAAAATCTATTTTTCGTTTCAAACTTAACTGATCAACATGACGTTACATTTCCTGTAGTAAATCACCCAGTGAATCCAAATCAGTAATCATGAGCCTTATATGAACATTCCTAATACAGAAGTCATGAAACTTCACGGCTAATCTTAGTCAATAATTATGTACGAAAATTTGGCTGTTTGCTGTGTACACGCTTCGCCGAACGACCAGGCGTCTAGCTGCATGAGCTACTGCAGCGCTTTTCTGCTGCAAGTAACAAACTCTAGAGAAGTGAAATCTGAACTTGCTGTTTCACTCAAGAGTATATATTTCTATGAAGTTTCTTACCACTCTGTAAATGAAAGAAATATTGATATTAGATTTATTTGAATGCCCATGAGATTTTGCGAGGTTGTAAACTAATCATTGATTAGTTGAAAACAGAAAAAACATTTCCATCGTCGAATATGGTACTAAGTCATGGCAGTGTTCAGCTAACGATCTACTGTTGTGTTAAAAAAAAATATATATAGCGTGGTACGCTCTATGCGAGCGGTTCAAGCTCCCGCCCATCTGTGGAAACCGCCATTGGGCTTCCGTGCAATCCCTCTACACGCACGTGTATACACAGAAAGCCCATTGATAAACTGAGAAAGATTCATTGAGCATGAGTTTAAACATCATAGAATATAAATATTTTGTTAATTTGTCTCCTCCTGACGGCTTCGTATGATAGATGCACATAACCTCAACTCGAGTGGGGATAGAGCGTATAATGATAATGAACTCAATCGCATGCATCATTTGTATAAAATTAAGATATCCCTTAATTTTCCACTTCTACCTGTCTTTCTTGGTGATTCTTGCCCTCTCTCCAATATAATTTTCTCTTTCTCCTCCATTATATCCCTCTCTCTTCAGCAGGGGCGACGCTCCCGGAGGCTGAGGGGCACGGTGCCCCCGCCCACACTTTTCGAAGTATCTCAAAATTGCCCTTTTTATATCTGAAAAATGTCATTTTCTCTGTAATAAGTGCCCTCTTTACTATTAAAAGTGCCCCTTTTCCTTTCTAATAATTGCCCTTCCACTTCTGATAAGTGCCTTGTTTTTTCTCCTTCTGATAAATGCCCCTTTTCACATCTGATAATTGGATCCTTATCTCCAATAAGTTCTGATAATTGCCGGATAGTGCCTAATTCTCTCTCTTATAAGTGCCCCTTTCTCCTAATAAGTGCCCCTTTTCAAATATAATGATTGCCCCTCCCCCTTTCTCCTTAATATGTTCATTTTTCCCCATTGATAAATTCATTCTTAATTCTCATATAGGTGCCCCTATGCCTTCTAATAAGTACCTATTTCCCCTTATGATAAGTGCCCATTTTCAAATCTGATAAGTGTCCCCTCTTTACTTCTAATAAGTCCCACTTTTCAACTTATATGGGTCCTTTCCCTCTTCTCATTGATGCCCCCTTTCATCTCTTAATATAAGTGCCACCTATGAAAGGCGCCCTTTCCTCTTGTGATAAGTGCCCACATTTACTTATATTTTCCTACTGTTTCTTACATAAAGAGGCACATCTATCTTTATGTAGTAAAACGTATACTACAACTACAATATAAGGCAGTGGAGCTGAAGGCAGGAGGGGCACAAAGCCACTCACTCGAATGTGCCCATAACTTACACCAAGTATAAGGGCAATATTTTCTTTAAAAATTCCCTCGCTACGTTCGCTCGCTTTTATAGTTTAATTTAATGAAATCAAGCAGATCGCATAAATTATGACGCTATCGAAATAATCATTGTAATCCTAAAAAAAACGACAGGGTTAATGTACGAATTAAAAGAACATTAGGAATTCCCCCAAAATCAATTTGCGGTTGACATTTTCATTATATGGCTGTAAATAATGCGCAACCCGAAGACCTTTTTTTTAATGAAAATGTAACTTTGTAATAGGTAATTTCATTTTTTTTAAATACCACAAAATCATGTTGGGGGGGGGGGGATCGTTAAATTGAAATCACAACACGCTAAATTGGATGATCCAAACAGATTTAGAATACAGGAACGGGTTTGTTGCGTGATCACGTGACAATGCGACGCTAAAATAGGCTTTATTAATTACGTGCGTGCCTTATTGAATTTGAATGAACAGAGTAATCATTTGACTGCCTGAAATACGAATTAGAATACTTCCGAGATGAATTTGAACTGCATTATAGCATGGCATGTCGAAAATCGTTGAAAGTAAACAACCCTGGAATAACCCTATATTTTTGTAAAAAAGCACGAAATACACCTCCCCCACGAAAAAGAAAGGAAAAAATGAAAAAAATTAAGGAAAAATGTAAAAAACAAGTTAAAAAAAGAAATAAGTAAATATAAAATTTGTGCTCGGGGTTATCCGGCATACGTCACTTAAAAAAAAAATGTTATTTTATTAAACATTACAATTCATTTTTTTCCAATCATAAGATTCTAACGTCATTCACTCAATGGCTGAGTATCATTGACAGAGTAGCTAGACCCACTAAGGAATGCCCACTCATGTTTTTATTTTTTTCATTGCACACTATTTTCTGAATAAGATTTGATAAATATCCATTTCCTTTTGGTATTCTTCCAAAGATTTATTCAAGTTTAAATTTTGTTTTGAATACATTCTATGGAAGGACACTGAAAATGAATGTCTTCATCAACATTAACAAGAACAATAACAATATTTTAACGGAAGGAACTTTTCTAGGTCTATAAAATTTAAAGGCGACTACACAGAATGCCCGTAATTTCTTCGTTAGTAAGTCTACTCATTGGTGGGGTGGGTTGGTTATTATCATTAAAATAATAAACTACAATAATAATTTGTAAACAAATCTTTCGGCATATTACTCCCAGTGTTAAAGATCGTATGCTCGATCTGTAATGAAAAACACAAGTCAGAAAAAATTGGAACCAGCGGGATTCGAACCTGTCATCTACTGCTTGCCGGGCAGCGACTTAACCACCAGGCTATTCTGGTTCACGGCCAAGCAGTAGCAGTAGATGACAGGTTCGAATCCCGCTGGTTCCAATTTTTTTTTTCTGACTTGTGTTTTTTCATTACAGATCGAGCATACGATCTTTAACACTGGGAATAATATGCCGAAAGATTTGTTTACAAATTAAAAATTCCTCCCCAGTCAAGCTTCTTCGTTTACAATAATAATATTTTGAACACATTTTATTGAAGGAAATTAACAACAAATTCCCCTCACACTGTGTTCAATATGAAGTTCCCACTGGACATTGAACTGACACTTTTGAGACTGATATTGAGTGGATATTTAAATGAATGTTATCATAGACGGATTCGATTGCACAGCGCCAAACTAGTTAGGTTTTCGTCAATCTGATTGTAACACTATGCACCCTACATTGCCCTAATTTTATTATATTTGGCCTTCACTTTGCGTCTATTACCTCTAAAATTGAAAATAAATTGCAAAATTGCCAAAGTAACACTAAAAACAGATTCTTTGCACCCTTAAATAAAGATGCCATACATCAGAATGGAACCACATACAATCACAAATCACCATCATCATCTTCATCATCATCATTAACGGGAACAATAACAAAACCTTAAGTGAAGGACCTTTTCTAGGTTCATCGAATATAAAGTCCACTATAATGCCCGTTTTTTTTAATTAAACTGAATTACTGTAACCCTCAGCCCTCTATCTTACAGGACTTATTCGGATGTGCAGGTGTATAACTAAATTAGGGTTCCCCCCAAAACTGTTTTACGTGCAGTGGGCTCTTCACCTGCATAGCAATTTATAATTGATTTGGTCCAAAGGACTTTGTTATCAAGAGGTTATACTGTATGAAGATGCCATATTTTATTCTATACTTATAAGGCATGCCAATTCACTTTATTAATAAATGGCAGGGGTTGGTATTGCCTTCCCCCTAAATTCACACTTCATCAACTACGCTCCCTTTACCCGAATGTATATATACTCTCACCCCAAGATACATAAGCGACCCTTCATCTACATGGTAAACGTATGTGGATCTCTATTTTTAATTACACGGCAAAATAAGAATCCGAAATTTTTACTCACAATTACGAGGATACCACTTTAGCCATGTCAGAGTTATCCAATATACACACAATCAACTATAGCTTTCCAAGTGTCAAAGCAAAACCTTGTAGTTGGAGATGCAAAGCCCTGTTAGGATATTTTAGCCAACAGTTTTGGACAGGCGAATATATTTGTGTCGAGTTTGTAATATGCTATGATATCAAATTTGGAGGGCAACTTCCTCTTTTAGATATACATATGTCTGCAAATGGGAATGGAAAGAAGTGTGTTGCGCAAACTAACGACGCATGCTTGTATAGTCTTGACACAATACTGTTCTTGAAAAAAGTAAAATAATCAGCTCCTCATATTAGACTACCTTGTTATTAATTATAATTATTGAGTGTAAAGGTTTTTAAAAATATATATTATTAATCGATACAAATAAACAAAAAAGAACACCCTATAAATGGGCAATATCATAGTTGGTTTCTAACATAAATAGGCCTAAAGTTACCCATGACTACGGGGAGAACTTCACACTGCATTCCACTGTGGTATATGATACTTAGCATGTTTTAAGGGTGCATTTATAGCGTAATTTCGAAGCTAGAATGAGCGTTTTGAAACACAGTTAAGAAACACAATTTTGAAAACGCTGTTTCACGGTACCCTGTTGATTCTTTGGGCAAGTTCGAGCCCTGCTCGCACACAGCACTGCACATTCTGATTTTAACTTGAATAGAAAGCGCTTTTACTTTTAGTCGTGTAAAGAGTTCACACACGATGGTGTGTTTAATGCTGCCCCAAAAACAATGTTTCTGGAGAAATCAAGTAAACAAAAAGGAACACCCTATAAATGGGCAATATAATAGTTGGTTTCTAACATAAATAGGCCTAAAATTACCCATGACTACGGGGAGAACTTCACACTGCATTCCACTGTGGTGTATGATACCTAGCATGTTTTAAGGGTGCATTTATAGCGTAATTTCGAAGCTAGAATGAACGTTTTGAAACACAGTTAAGAAACACAATTTTTAAAACGCTGTTTCACGGTACCCTGTTGATTCTTTGGGCAAGTTGGAGCCCTGCTGTTGGATTCGCACACAGCACTGCACGTTCTGATTTTAACTTGAATAGAAAGCGCTTTTACTTTTAGTCGTGTAAAGAGTTCACACACGATGGTGTGTTTAATGCTGCCCCAGAAACAATGTTTCTCGAGAAATCAAGTAAACAAAAAGGAACACCCTATAAATGGGCAATATAATAGTTGGTTTCTAACATAAATAGGCCTAAAATTACCCATGACTACGTGGAGAACTTCACACTGCATTCCACTGTGGTGTATGATACTTAGCATGCTTAGGGTGCATGTATAGCGTAATTTCGAAGCTAGAATGAACGTTTTGAAACACAGTTAAGAAACACAATTTTGAAAACGCTGTTTCACGGTACCCTGTTGATTACAAGCTATTTTCTTTGGGCAAGTTTGAGCCCTGCTGTTGGATTCGCACACAGCACTGCACATCCTGATTTTAACTTAAATCGAAAGCGCTTTTTACTTTTAGTCGTGTAAAGAGTTCACACACGATGGTGTGTTTAATGCTGCCCCAAAAAACAATGTTTCTGGAGAAATCATGTTTCAAAACGCACCTTCTTGTGAGTTTTGTAACTTTGTTTCAAAAACTTGTTTCTGTGGAAAAGAAAGCTCCAGACACAAAAAAAATGTTTACAACTAAACGCGTATCAAAACCCCCATTCTGGTCTGAAAAAATAGCTATAAACACTGGGTCCGCTCGCTATTCATAAAAACCGCTCTTCATTTAACGCGCGTTATGAATAGTGGTCCTTATGAATAGGTATGAATAGTAGTCCTTATTAACGGAGGTCCTGATGAATAGCGAGGTAAATTTTCTATGGTTTGCTCGCTTTTCATAAGGACCGCTATTCATACAAAACGGCTATTCATTTAGTTTCGCGTTATGGATAGCGGTTCTTATGAATAAGTGGTCCTTACGAATAGCAGTCCTTATATATGGCTATATATGGCCATAAACGCACCCTCAAAACTTTGGAAGAAAAGTATGCATTTTGACCATAGACGATCCGCCATCGCTAAATTGCTAAAATAACATTAAAACAGATACTTTGCACCCTTAAATAGAGATGCCATACATCAGAATAGAACCACATACAATCACAAATCACCATCACCATCTTCATAATCAGTAACAAGAACAATAACAATAGCAATAACAAATCTTTAAGGGAAGGACCTTTTCTATGTCCATCGAATATAATGTCTACTATAATGCCCGTTTTTTTTAAATTAAACTGAATTACTGTAACCCTCAGCTCTCTATCTTACAGGATTTACTGATTCGGATGTGCAGGTGTATAACTAAATTCGGGTTCCCCCAGAAACTTTTTACGTGCAGTGGGCTCTTCACCTGCATAGCAATTTATAATTGATTTGGTCCAAAGGACTTTGTTATCAAGAGGTTATACTGTATGAAGATGCCATATTTTATTCTATACTTATAAGGCATGCCAATTCACTTTATTAATAAATGGCAGGGGTTGGTATTGCCTTCCCCCTAAATCCACCACTTCATCAACTACGCTCCCTTTACCCGAATGTATATATACTCTCACCCCAAGATACATAAGCGACCCTTCATCTACATGGTAAACGTATGTGGATCTCTATTTTTAATTACACGGCAAAATAAGAATCCGAAATTTTTACTCACAATTACGAGGATACCACTTTAGCCATGTCAGAGTTATCCAATATACACACAATCAACTATAGCTTTCCAAGTGTCAAAGCAAAACCTCGTAGTTGGAGATGCAAAGCCCTGTTAGGATATTTTAGCCAACAGTTTTGGACAGGCGAATATATTTGTGTCGAGTTTGTAATATGCTATGATATCAAATTTGGAGGGCAACTTCCTCTTTTAGATATACATAGCATATGTCTGCAAATGGGAATGGAAAGAAGTGTGTTGCGCAAACTAACGACGCATGCTTGTATAGTCTTGACACAATACTGTTCTTGAAAAAAGTAAAATAATCAGCTCCTCATATTAGACTACCTTGTTATTAATTATAATTATTGAGTGTAAAGGTTTTTAAAAATATATATTATTAATCGATACAAATAAACAAAAAAGAACACCCTATAAATGGGCAATATAATAGTTGGTTTCTAACATAAATAGGCCTAAAATTACCCATGACTACGGGGAGAACTTCACACTGCATTCCACTGTGGTGTATGATACCTAGCATGTTTTAAGGGTGCATTTATAGCGTAATTTCGAAGCTAGAATGAGCGTTTTGAAACACAGTTAAGAAACACAATTTTGAAAACGCTGTTTCACGGTACCCTGTTGATTCTTTGGGCAAGTTCGAGCCCTGCTCGCACACAGCACTGCACATTCTGATTTTAACTTGAATAGAAAGCGCTTTTACTTTTAGTCGTGTAAAGAGTTCACACACGATGGTGTGTTTAATGCTGCCCCAAAAACAATGTTTCTGGAGAAATCAAGTAAACAAAAAGGAACACCCTATAAATGGGCAATATAATAGTTGGTTTCTAACATAAATAGGCCTAAAATTACCCATGACTACGGGGAGAACTTCACACTGCATTCCACTGTGGTGTATGATACCTAGCATGTTTTAAGGGTGCATTTATAGCGTAATTTCGAAGCTAGAATGAACGTTTTGAAACACAGTTAAGAAACACAATTTTTAAAACGCTGTTTCACGGTACCCTGTTGATTCTTTGGGCAAGTTGGAGCCCTGCTGTTGGATTCGCACACAGCACTGCACGTTCTGATTTTAACTTGAATAGAAAGCGCTTTTACTTTTAGTCGTGTAAAGAGTTCACACACGATGGTGTGTTTAATGCTGCCCCAAAAACAATGTTTCTCGAGAAATCAAGTAAACAAAAAGGAACACCCTATAAATGGGCAATATAATAGTTGGTTTCTAACATAAATAGGCCTAAAATTACCCATGACTACGTGGAGAACTTCACACTGCATTCCACTGTGGTGTATGATACTTAGCATGCTTAGGGTGCATGTATAGCGTAATTTCGAAGCTAGAATGAACGTTTTGAAACACAGTTAAGAAACACAATTTTGAAAACGCTGTTTCACGGTACCCTGTTGATTACAAGCTATTTTCTTTGGGCAAGTTTGAGCCCTGCTGTTGGATTCGCACACAGCACTGCACATCCTGATTTTAACTTAAATCGAAAGCGCTTTTTACTTTTAGTCGTGTAAAGAGTTCACACACGATGGTGTGTTTAATGCTGCCCAAAAAAACAATGTTTCTGGAGAAATCATGTTTCAAAACGCACCTTCTTGTGAGTTTTGTAACTTTGTTTCAAAAACTTGTTTTTGTTGAAAAGAAAGCTCCAGACACAAAAAAAATGTTTACAACTAAACGCGTATCAAAACCCCCATTCTGGTCTGAAAAAATAGCTATAAACACTGGGTCCGCTCGCTATTCATAAAAACCGCTCTTCATTTAACGCGCGTTATGAATAGTGGTCCTTATGAATAGGTATGAATAGTAGTCCTTATTAACGGAGGTCCTGATGAATAGCGAGGTAAATTTTCTATGGTTTGCTCGCTTTTCATAAGGACCGCTATTCATACAAAACGGCTATTCATTTAGTTTCGCGTTATGGATAGCGGTTCTTATGAATAAGTGGTCCTTACGAATAGCAGTCCTTATATATGGCTATATATGGCCATAAACGCACCCTCAAAACTTTGGAAGAAAAGTATGCATTTTGACCATAGACGATCCGCCATCGCTAAATTGCTAAAATAACATTAAAACAGATACTTTGCACCCTTAAATAGAGATGCCATACATCAGAATAGAACCACATACAATCACAAATCACCATCACCATCTTCATAATCAGTAACAAGAACAATAACAATAGCAAAAACAAATCTTTAAGGGAAGGACCTTTTCTAGGTCCATCGAATATAATGTCTACTATAATGTCCGTTTTTTTTTAAATTAAACTGAATTACTGTAACCCTCAGCTCTCTATCTTACAGGATTTACTGATTCGGATGTGCAGGTGTATAACTAAATTCGGGTTCCCCCAGAAACTTTTTACATGCAGTGGGCTCTTCACCTGCATAGCAATTTATAATTCATTTGGTCCAAAGGACTTTGTTATCAAGAGGTTATACTGTATGAAGATGCCATATTTTATTCTATACTTATAAGGCATGCCAATTCACTTTATTAATAAATGGCAGGGGTTGGTATTGCCTTCCCCCTAAATCCACCACTTCATCAACTACGCTCCCTTTACCCGAATGTATATATACTCTCACCCCAAGATACATAAGCGACCCTTCATCTACATGGTAAACGTATGTGGATCTCTATTTTTAATTACACGGCAAAATAAGAATCCGAAATTTTTACTCACAATTACGAGGATACCACTTTAGCCATGTCAGAGTTATCCAATATACACACAATCAACTATAGCTTTCCAAGTGTCAAAGCAAAACCTCGTAGTTGGAGATGCAAAGCCCTGTTAGGATATTTTAGCCAACAGTTTTGGACAGGCGAATATATTTGTGTCGAGTTTGTAATATGCTATGATATCAAATTTGGAGGGCAACTTCCTCTTTTAGATATACATAGCATATGTCTGCAAATGGGAATGGAAAGAAGTGTGTTGCGCAAACTAACGACGCATGCTTGTATAGTCTTGACACAATACTGTTCTTGAAAAAAGTAAAATAATCAGCTCCTCATATTAGACTACCTTGTTATTAATTATAATTATTGAGTGTAAAGGTTTTTAAAAATATATATTATTAATCGATACAAATAAACAAAAAAGAACACCCTATAAATGGGCAATATAATAGTTGGTTTCTAACATAAATAGGCCTAAAATTACCCATGACTACGGGGAGAACTTCACACTGCATTCCACTGTGGTGTATGATACCTAGCATGTTTTAAGGGTGCATTTATAGCGTAATTTCGAAGCTAGAATGAGCGTTTTGAAACACAGTTAAGAAACACAATTTTGAAAACGCTGTTTCACGGTACCCTGTTGATTCTTTGGGCAAGTTCGAGCCCTGCTCGCACACAGCACTGCACATTCTGATTTTAACTTGAATAGAAAGCGCTTTTACTTTTAGTCGTGTAAAGAGTTCACACACGATGGTGTGTTTAATGCTGCCCCAAAAACAATTTTTCTGGAGAAATCAAGTAAACAAAAAGGAACACCCTATAAATGGGCAATATAATAGTTGGTTTCTAACATAAATAGGCCTAAAATTACCCATGACTACGGGGAGAACTTCACACTGCATTCCACTGTGGTGTATGATACCTAGCATGTTTTAAGGGTGCATTTATAGCGTAATTTCGAAGCTAGAATGAACGTTTTGAAACACAGTTAAGAAACACAATTTTTAAAACGCTGTTTCACGGTACCCTGTTGATTCTTTGGGCAAGTTGGAGCCCTGCTCGCACACAGCACTGCACATTCTGATTTTAACTTGAATAGAAAGCGCTTTTACTTTTAGTCGTGTAAAGAGTTCACACACGATGGTGTGTTTAATGCTGCCCCAAAAACAATGTTTCTGGAGGAATCAAGTAAACAAAAAGGAACACATAATAAATGGGCAATATAATAGTTGGTTTCTAACATAAATAGGCCTAAAATTACCCATGACTACGTGGAGAACTTCACACTGCATTCCACTGTGGTGTATGATATTTAGCATGCTGAGGCTGCGTGTATAGCGTAATTTCGAAGCTGGAATGAGCGTTTTGAAACACAGTTAAGAAACACAATTTTGAAAACGCTGTTTCACGGTACCCTAATGATTACAAGCTATTTTCTTTGGGCAAGTTCGAGCCCTGCTGTTGGATTCGCACACAGCACTGCACATTCTGATTTTAACTTGAATAGAAAGCGCTTTTACTTTCAGTCGTGTAAAGAGTTCACACACGATGGTGTGTTTAATGCTGCCCCAAAAACAATGTTTCTGGAGAAATCATGTTTCACAACGCACCTTCTTGTGAGTTTTGTAACTTTGTTTCAAAAATTTGTTTCTGTATAAAAAATGCTCCAGACACCAAAAAATGTCTGAAAAAATAGCTATAAACGCTGGGTCCGCACGCTATTCATAAGGACCGCTATTCATTTAACACGCTTTCTGAATAGTGGTCCTTATGAACGGAGGTCCTCATGAATAGCAAGGTAAATTGTCTATGGTTTGCTAGCTATTCATAAGGACCGCTATTCAATTAGTCTCGCGTTGTGGATAGTGGTCCTCATGAATAGTTATGAATAAGAACGGAGGTCCTGATGAATAGCGAGGTAGCTGGCTATTCATAGAAAACCGCTATTCATTTAACGCGCGGTATGAATAGTGGTCCTTAAGAACGGAGGTCCTGATGAATAGCGAGGTAAATTGTCTATGGTTTGCTCGCTATTCATAAGGACCGCTATTCATAAAAAAACCGCTATTCATTTAACGCGCGTTATGAATAGTGGTCCTTATGAACGGAGGTCCTGATGAATAGCGAGGTAAATTGTCTATGGTTTGCTCGCTATTCATAAGGACCGCTATTCATTTAACGCGCGTTATGGATAGCGGTCCTTATGAATAAGTGGTCCTCACGAATAACAGTCCTTATATATGGCTAGAGAGGTTACCCCATAAACCCACCCTCAATTTACCAGGTCACACTGAATGAACAAGTTGAAAGGCGTCAAACTTTATCCCACACAATCAGCCGACGCTGTGAGGATTTATTTCTAACGACTCAACAACAACAAAAATGTGCTCGGCTGTCACTGAAAAAAAGAAAAATATGAAGAATGAAAATTGCTCACAATATCAGCCGGCATCACTGGGGTGGGTTAATGCATTGGCGTATCCGGAGGGGGGGGGGGGCACTTTGGAAGAAAAGTATGCATTTTGACCATAGACGATCCACCATTGCTAAATTGCTAAAGCAAATTGTAAGCAAATTGTAAGCAATTTAAAGCTAAAAAACAGCTCTGGGTACGATGGTATAACAAATGTTTTATTAAAAAGTATCGTTCATGAAATAGTTTCTCCTTTAACCCATATTTTCAATCTATCACTAACAAACGGCACTGTCCCCAATAAAATGAAGACTGCAAAGGTCATACCTATTTTCAAGAAAGGTGACCGACAAGACGTAGGTAATTACCGCCCCATATCACTCCTAACAAGCTTCTCAAAGATTCTAGAAAAACTTGTCTATTCTCGCCTTATTACATTTTTAAATAATAATCATGTTCTCTCCGGGTCCCAATTTGGTTTCCGCAAAAAGCATTCAACTACGCACGCACTTCTGTTATTCATTAATACAATTGACAGAGCGATTGACAGTATGTCGCACACTGCAGGTATTTTCCTGGACTTCTCCAAGGCCTTCGATACTATAAATCATGATATATTGTTGCATAAGTTGTCCCACTATGGTATTCGGTGGAAGGCCTTGGAGTGGTTCAGGAACTACCTTATTAGAAAACAATATGTATACATAAATGGTTCCAAATCGACCCTTCAATCAATTACTTGCGGTGTCCCTCAAGGCTCATTACTAGGCCCGCTCCTGTTTATTTTATACATTAACGATATCCAAAACTCATCTGCAGTCTTATCATTTATCCTTTTTGCCGATGACTCCAATATTCTTTGCTCTCACCAGAACCCCGATACACTTCTCAACATCGTAAACACTGAATTAAAATGCGTTTCTGACTGGATTCAAGCTAACAAATTGTCGCTCAATATAAATTTAAAAAAAATCATGCTATTTAGTAATTCTATATCATCCCTACCAGGTAATATACAAATTAATAATAAAAATATTGCCCAGGTTGAATCTACCAAATTTTTGGGTGTTTTTATAGACACTAGACTAACATGGAAGGTTCAATTTGATTGCCTATGTAAACTGTTGTCACGTAATTCAGGTGTAATGAACAAGTTGAAACCTTTTGTACCTCCTCATGTTATGCTTATACTCTATTCTGCCCTGATCTTGCCTTATCTTAATTATTGTATACTTGCATGGGGAAATTGTTCCATAACCATAATTGACAAAATTAAAGTTGTACAAAAACGGGTTATTAGATTAGTAAATAATGTTGGATTTCGTGCACAAACAAATTAGAAAACTTTTCTATAATTGTAACATCCTTAAGATATCTCACTTGTACTTGTATAATCTTGGAATATTTATGTACGAACTCTCGAAAGGTAATTTACCAGATGCTTTCGTCCCTATTTTTCAACGCAATAATGCTGTACATTCCTATCCAACTAGGCAAACAAACCATTTTCACCTCCCCCGAACTCGCACCGTTTTCGCAAACAAAACAATCACCTTTACTGGACCCAAATTCTGGAACAGCCTGAATAACGAACTAGTTGATAGCCCCTCCAACAATTCTTTTAAACGGAAGCCATGTATGTATGAATATTCATATCTTGTTGGATCGTACAGGTGGTCACATAGACTTTGCTTGTGTAACACTGTCATGTCTTTACAAATTTTTTCTTCTCCTTCTTCTTTTGCTTTTCTTCATTTTTTCTTTTCTTTTCTTCATCTTATTTTTGATTCTTTACTCCATATTCTGAGCTTTGCTCTCCGTGTACGTTTTATAAATCTGATATTTCTAGTTCGTCCCCCTTTTCATTGCATCCAAATCAGAATTACTTTATACGGGAGCCTAATCATTTACAAGCAATGCTTTTTATTTAGGCTCCCCACATTTTACATATTTCCTCTTTTGCCAGTCGTTTATATATTTCTCAAACTTTTTACCTATTTACTGTACATTATACTTGATCTGAGTTCTTTTGAAATTGATAGTTATGCTTGTAAAATAACTTCTGAAAAATTGTTTTGATGTAAATGTGGAATGTGGAACAAATAAACTTCAAACTTAAAAAAAAACAGATACTTTGCACCCTTAAATAGAGATGCCATACATCAGAATAGAACCACATACAATCACAAATCACCATCATCATCTTCATAATCAGTAACAAGAACAATAACAATAGCAATTTTGAACAGGCGAATATATTTGTGTCATGTTTGTAATATGCAATGATGTCAAATTTGGAGGGCAACTTCCTCTTTCGGATATGCATATGTGCGCAAATACATGGGAATGGAAAGAAGTGTGTTGCGCAAACCAACGACGCAGGCTTGTATAGTCTTGACAAAATACTGTTCTTGAAAAGGAGTAAAATAATCAGCTCCTTATATTAAATTACCTTGTTATTGATTATATTTAGTGTAAAAAATATTAACCTGCAGACTTTACAAGCTCTGCTTTTTATGCAGGTTCCTTCATATTTCGAACTCATTTATTGTCACTGTTACAATCTACTGGCATTTTTTGCTATACTGAATTACTTTGCCACACTGTATTGTTATAATCAAATGTACTGTCTTATATTGTGTTGATATTTAACTTATTTTGTGAAATATGAGAATAAATTCAAATTAAATTCAAATCAAATAAACTACATTTGCTCTAGTAATTCAGAACACAACAATACCATTTTGCATTGCAACCCCCCCCCCCCCCCCCCCCCCCCTTCAAAAGCAAGTTATTGAAGCAACAATCTGTTTAAAGACAAATAATACTAGAAAGCTAAATTAGAATTCTTAAATGACAGGTTCAGTAATTTTGGATTAATTATAATGAATTTAAAATTGTTACACACGGTTTTCTGGGCCTTAAACTGAAGTTTCGAAGCATTACTTAAAGAATGTTATTTAAAGGAATGTCATAAAATTGCTCTTTCTAAATTCTACACGATCGATTCATTTTAAGATTTTGGAAAGTTGAGCAGTAACTTTTGAGTTACCATCGCTCAATAGTGTCATTATTTGATAATGTAACTGAAAGCTTAAGTTGAATTGTAGGAAACGAAAACAAGTAGAGATGAATTGGTTATGTGCTCTTAAAGGATGCTTCGTTGTTTTTTGATGGTCTGTTTGTTTGTTACGTTGTTGCGTTTGCTTACATGGCCTGTAAGCTTTTACTTACACTATATCTGCTTGTCCAGCCGAGTTTCGCATAGTTGAAGATTGGGTTTGTATATCTGCCATCTGTTGCAACGACTGCTTGAAATGTGTTTCGCTTGACATAAAAGAAAACATTCATGATAAGTTTGCTTCTTTGACATTATGCACCCGTTACAATTGCTCCTCGGTAAATATAGAATGGGTTCTCAAGTTTTTTACTAATCGCTCAAAAATGAGTCCCAACCTTAAAGAAAACAGTGTAATTTTTAACACATTGCTTTATATCATATCATATCATATCATATTCATATAATTTTCATTAAAATGTCTAACTTTTAGCTACCGTTTTCAACACCTGAGTTGAGTGGCAAATGTAGATTAATGTCTGGGCCGGGGTTCGAACCCACAACCTTCGCATCTCCAGTAACGTGTTTAAACCACTCGACCAAGCCCCCTCTAAGGTAGAAAACTCGGATTTAACGAAATGTATATAGTCCGAGAATGTCCGATATGTATAATGTATAGGCCTAAGATTGGGCCTATGAACTTGGAAGTGTAATCATATTTCATGCCGCCCACCATGCTAGGTCTACAGTAACTACTGCTTGTAATTCGGCGGTACGTGGACCGACTGGTCAGAATAAAAAATAGGCTACAATGGTTCTGTCGCATCGAATACCATGAGTAGAGTATAAGTCCCATGACACCCTCCCTTTAAATGAAAACTGGTAGTCTAATAGTGCACATCGAACTCATACTTTTGTGTATGTCAATGAATTCAAATGAAACTTCTTCCTTTTTCTTTTATTTTTTGTTGTTGCACAAACCTCATTTGAGAAAGCACGTCCACCTAATGGAGGAACATCCACCCACGTTGCAACCACAATTGTGAGTAAAGATTGCCCATGAAAGTTTGGTGAAGCCGCTCGAATAACACTCTCAGCTTCACTAAATGTTGTCTCATCAGATCCTATATATGATGTCCTAAAATCAATGATCAAAACATAAAATAAAAACAAGCATGCTATACATGTATTTAGTGAAGAGTCAGCGATACTTTTCATGGTGAAGAAGCTGAATTGTAGGTTTATTTTTTTTTTTCAGAATTACACCATGTAATCTTTCAAGGAATAAGAGTCCCGAAAAGGGGCTGGTGAGCTCCGCTTAGATCTCTGTGGTTCTCGACGTTTCAATCAGTATGCTCTGATCGTCATTAAGAGAATGGCCAAAACACTGCTCAGTGGAGGCTATTCATTGCTTACGAAGGGATCCGATTCACAGCCTGCCCATTTGATTTCATTTCATTTCATTTGATTTTATTTCTACATTTTTCCATGTATATAACAAAGGCAAGAGATAACATATAAACAGATACTGCGTAATACAAAATAATACATACATATAAACATATAAGCAAATGAATTACATAATATACATATAGAGTTTTACGTATTATATAAAAATAGAAATATAAGTAATGTATACTAGTAATTTGTAAGTATTATGCAATACAGCAAGTTGAAAAAATGTAGGAGACTGCCATCATAAGCAAAGCTTGACGAGGATGACAGCCTCAAAGAAATAAACATGGAGGTAACATCTTACTATAAAAACAAACAAAAAATAAGAGAAGAGAAAAGAAATATGCGCATTACTGCGCAGGAGTGTGTGTGTGTGTGTGTGTGTGTGCATGTTGTATTTTGCGTAATGAAAATGGTGTGTTATGGGAGAACATAAGCCGTTATCTATTGATGTTATGGAATATTGAATTAAAAATGACAAGATACAATGCAAAATAGTCTTTCTGACACAACTTAACAGAGTGACCAAGAGTTGAGAAATATCAAGTCTGTTGATATTTTTAATACCACATTTTTTTTAGGGATGCTTTAAAAGAAAAGAGAGACACACATTGTCTTATTTGATTTGGTAAGGTCTTCCAAACGTCTGGTCCGTGATGTCTTATTGATTTTTGAGCTTTTATTATTTTGGGATTTTCTAAATGATAATCTATAGATCGACGGGTCGGATATGTATGAATGTTAGAGTTTAACTGAAATATATTGTGAAATAAAGAAGGAAGATGATTATAGGAATATTTATACATAAAAATGCCTGTCTGCAAAGTATGACTATCTTGTAATTTCAAAGTGTTTAAACGATGAAATACAGGTTCCGTGTGTGCCAAATAACTTGAGTTTGTAATAATACGAATCGCTCGCTTCTGAAGCAAAAACAACGAATTAATTTTTATATTACTACAATTGCCCCATACAATATTACAATATAACACATGTGATAAAACCAACGAATTATACAGTATAACCATGGACCTCTCTGTAAGAAAATCTTTTAACTTATATAGAATTTCAATATTCCTAGACATTGATGTATGTATATTAAGTATATGATCATTAAAAGTTAAATGAGAAACCGTCAATCTCAACAATTACAATTTATATGTCCATGCGCATTACTATTTGTAAAATAAATAAAGTTCGTTTTCTCTATATTTAATGACAATTTATTGTATTTAAACCACAGAGAAATCTTCGAAAGTTCACTGTTTAACTGCGTTATCAGAGTATCAATGTTCTTATGGGAGCAACAAATGCTGGTATCATCTGCAAATATAATAAAGTTTAAAAGTGGAGAAGATCTAATAATGTCATTTATATAAATAATAAATAATAAAGGACCTAATATCGATCCTTGAGGTATCCCACATTTAATATTTAGTTTGTTTGATTCATGACTTTCGAAAGATACATATTGTTGCCGGTCTTCCAAATAATTATTAAACCATGAAAGAACTTGACCTCTGACTCCGTAATTTTGTAATTTGTGAATTAATATCTTGTGATCTATTGTGTCGAAGGCTTTTGACAGGTCCATAAATACTCCTATAACATGTTCATTATTTGAAAAGGCTTCAATTATTTTATCATACATGTATAAAATAGCATAATCAGTAGAATGACCATGTCTAAAGCCAAATTGGTTTGGAATTAATAAATCATTTTTTTGCAGAAATGTATGAAGTCGTTTATAAATAATCTTTTCAAGAATTTTAGAAATACTTGATAATAATGATATGGGCCTGTAGTTAGAAATTAAGGAAATGTCATCTTTTTTATAAATGGGAACTACTTTAGCGATTTTAAGGGAGTTCGGGCATTTGCCCCTTAACAATGACTGGTTAAAGATATACGTTCAGGGGGTTACAATATAAAAAATAATTTGTTTTAATAAGCAAACACCTATACCATCATGGCCACTAGAATTTATAGAATTAAGTTGTCGAACTATATTTATAATTTCATTTTCATTGGTTGGAATAAAATATAAAGAATTATCACAAGGGGGTGGTAAGAATTTCGTGTAATTTACTTCAGCAGCATTTATATTTGCCGCTAAATTAGGACCAACATTTATGTAATACTCATTAAAAGCATTTGAAATTCTGATTGGATCAGTAATTTGTTGTTCGTGAATTATAAAACAATCATTATTTTGTTTCGTTTTCTGTCCTAAAAGATCCTTTACAGTTTTCCATAATAAATTAGTGTTACTTTTATTTGTATTTATATTATTAGAATAGTATAACTTTTTAGATAATCGTATGGAAGATGTAAGAATATTTCTATAAGTTTTATATTTATTATGTTTTTCCATACACTGACTTTTAAGGGCTTCCCTATATAATTTATTACGAGTGGCTATGGACCGTTTAATACCCTTAGTAATCCATGGTTGCTTAACCTTATTAGACCTTTTTGAATTCACTAACGGTACATTTTTATTATAATAAAATAACAAAGTTTTCATAAAATTATCATATGCTATATTAATGTCCGATTCATTTAATACATCATCCCATTTTTCTTGTGCTAAATGAACATTTAATATTTCTATATTTCGTTTTGTTTCTTTTCTGTGCTTTTGATATCTATTTTTATTCTTATTTTGAATAAACTGAGATTGAGAAAACTGAGAAACCATTGAAATTTATTTTATGAGTTACATTAGAAAATATGTTATCAATAAGAGTCTTTGAATTACCTGAAATTCTAGTAGCTTTATCAATATGAGAATTAAAAGCATAAGACTGTAAAGTGCTAACAAATTTCACTGTGTGATTATTATCAATATCAAGTAAATTAATATTAAAATCGCCCATTATATAAACTTCTTTATTTTCTTTGCTTACAGTATCGAGACATTCATCGAGTTTATCAAGAAAAGTATCAACATTATTGTTGGGAGGTCTATATATCATACCTATTATTATATTTTTAGTTTTATCATTTAATATTTCAACAAATAATTCTTCAAAACTATCAGTTTGTACATGTAAATCGGGCCGTAACCTAATTATAAGATTATTATGCATGTACAGTGCTACAACGCCTCCTCGACTATGGATACGATCAGAACAATACATTTGATAGTTAGCTATATTAAAGGGATACGCAACCGGGCGGCTGTGGGGAAAGTCGGGATTGCGTAAGCCCCATTCACTCGTACACAAAGTTTGTGCGTCGAATGCGTCCGTTGGACTATTGGGATTATATTCCGGACTGCACGAAGCCGACCGAATCTCGCACGAGAGCTCGAGTTCAGGCGGAGCGTGCATGTTGCACCGCGACTAATCTGTCCGAAGATTGTACCCCACGGGGCAACGGCATGATCAGGAAACGAACACGGTGCCCTCTTGCGGCATAAAAACGTCCACAATCTGCGATTGAGTATCCCTTTAAATAAAGTAGGGGAATATTTTTGTAGCCAAGTTTCGGACAAACCTATAACAGAAAACGGGAAATTATATAATTGAGAAAATAGTAATTGTATAGATTCAAAATTCTTATTTAAACTTCTTGCATTAACATGAAATAAACTAAATGGTTGATGAGGGTAAACATTTTTATGACATTGAGAAGTATTTCTTGGCGATACATTTGCGTCAATTTTCTATTGTAAAATAATTGCTTTCATTATTTCTCAACTCCTGGTCAGAATTTGTGTCCTGAAAAATCATTTACAAATAGGAATGCATTGACTGAATATAATAACCATAACGAGGAATATGTGAGTGTTTGTGTATGTGTGTGTGCGTGTGTGTGTCTGCGGGGGTGAGGCTTACTGGGTGTAAGTGAGGGTGTGTGTGTGTGTTACATGAACACTTAACCAATGGCATTTAGGGCTGAGTGGTGACATAAACATAAATTCTTTCAGCTCTCATAATCAAATATATCTATAAACAATAATAAGGGACATTCAATATCAAATGTGTCATACATATATGCAGAAATAGAAACCGCTTTATGAAATAAGTTTGTACACTGACAAATTAATCATAATAAATGTGTAGTGACTAAAATTATATTTAGCTAATAATCGTCAATAACACATCGTCATTCCAAATTTACTTTTTTTTTATAAATTAGAAAGTATGCATAAGAAAGTGATTTGTTGTTGTCTTTTGACACTTGGATGATGCAGTACAACTATATTACTATAACAACTCAGTTGCATGTCTTATATGAATCATATATAAAAACATAGCATGTCATTGAGAACAAATTATGAAATTAACTATGCATAAATTCTTTCAGCTCTCATAATCAAATATATCTATAAACAATAATAAGGGACATTCAATATCAAATGTGTCATACATATATGCATATATATTTCTGATAGGCGCCAATCAGAAGTGCCCGCAATTTTTTATTCACGGCTGCATTCTCATGTCTCGTCAATTCTTCTAAATAGAGAAAGCACCAGGCGGTGCTATTGTTTTCTTTGAATAGAGAGCAAGTGCCAGTTTCTTCATCATGAAAAGTATCGCTGATATATCGCTAAATGCCGGCTCTAAGGTGAGCTATCATTCAGCGAAAAAACTAAAAACCACAATAAAATACTCTTACGAGGAGCATATTTTCAACTTCACAAGCGCTTGTGATTTAATCTCTTCAGGTGAAGTGAGTCTTCGATATCTTTTACATAAAATAAGTTATAGAAGGACATTTCCAAGCATTCGGATTGAAGGTGCATAGTCCTAAAAAGAGAGTGACAGATATAGGGTGCAGGGAGAAGAGAGTGGGCGAGGAAAAATAGGGGAAAGCATTAAGAAGACCAGGGGTAAAGACAGGAGCAGAAAGCAGGGAATGGCAGGAGGAAGAGAGTGAAAGAGAGAGGATAGATTGTAAAGATTATGGTATCGTTTCCTGGATTATATAATTCAAATACATCAATTTGTTTTTTGTTTTTTTATAATTTTACACATGTTTTAAAATTTGATAGAGAATATCGTGACATAAATCAGTTCACAATAGTAATACATACAGATCGAGGAAATCAGAGACACACATTATTCTTTTTGTCTTTTTCTTACAGTCATATAATAAAATATTACTCCTACGAAGCATTCACAGAAGGGTAGAATTTTGAAATTAAGATATTTTTTTTAATAGGCATCTTTTAATTTTGTTGTCCTTTCATATTGTAAATAGGTATACTATATCAAAGTTTAGTTCCTGTGAGCCAGTACATCTTTCGATGCAAGCGCTCACTTTTAGTTGTTCACATATTGTTGTTGACGTATTTGTTGTCAATGTACAGTGAGTCTGTGTCGCCGTGTGTCCCCTGTTTTGCCTTTATACAGTTCCCAACAGCCAGGGCAAATTCAACAATTTATGATATTCTGTGTTACAGTAGTACATATGAAAGGGAATGATAATTATTTTGAGCCCCCGGTAATTTCTCAAAGCATCCCATTAAGCAACCGTTTAAAAGTCTGTACATTGATAGTGATAGAGATCCCCAGCCAAATATCGAAAATAAATTGGAAAAACCCAAATCCAACCCTCCTACACCTGAAGGTGAAACTAAAAAGGTACCTGATCTAAAAGTAGAACCCTAAGTAATTTATATATCGAATGTTGATTAAAGTAATGAGATAGCACTGTTAATTAAAGGCCCAAAATTTACTCCTTCTCCAACCAGAAATGTTAATGACCTTAGCTTTTACTCTACCAAGGGGTTTAGCTCCCTTCAAAATTATTCCAAAAATGTGATCAATGCTTACTTTTCTCATGTCTGTACTTCGTTAACCATTTATACAATTTGATTAGTTGTGGGCGGCTCAGATGCAAAATTTGTACTACCCCAGGCACATGCGCCCCTGCTAGTTTATCAGTTACTCAGCTATTCGAGGTTCTGAAATTACGGCGTCTAGGTTGCGTCCGGGTTCACCGTGTATAATATAGTTGATTTCAAGTAATTTGTTATATACCTGCGTGATAACCTGATGAGTGCAGGTCGAAAAGCTTCGTTATCATGTCTCTTTTTCGTGCCATATATATATATATATATATATATATGTATACTGAAAAATAATAATTAAATAATAATTTTAAACAAATGATTAGAGAAGAGAGAAAAGGGTCTATTGGTTCCTTGAATCTCCCTTCTTATTTCATTAAAAATTAACTAAAAACATAAAACAGCTTGCAAATAGGTCCGTATTCTAACTTTATTAACTGACACACAGTTTTTGTCATCATAATTATTTAACAATACGAAATATAGGCATAAAACGACGGAGAATGCAGGGACAGATTTTGGTCACATAGACATGCAATCGATATTCCCCCCTTTTTGGAATTTTCACATAATAGTCAATTAGTCATAGACAAAAAGTTGCAAAAAATAATTTTTCTGATTTTATATTTGGATAGAACAAAGTCTCAGCTTTAAAACCCTTTTAATTCAGCGATTGAAAGGAGCTTGGAAGAGATGTTTGCTGTTATTAAATAGGAAATGAGCTCTAAAGTTGGGGCCTATTCAAGCGTGCGGAGTAAGAAAACGGGAGAGAAAGTCGATAGAGAGTGACTCAAAAGGCCATAGCACCCACTATGAATGAAATGTCGGATTAGGTTGATATTTGGTAGGACTCAAATTGTGAACTTGAGTCATTCGAAAGTTATTTTGATGCAAATGAGAGTGTCCTAATGGGAGATTAAGTGCACCTCGGTGGCCTGACACTGCACACGACAATGCCTCACTCCATTGGGCTGTCTTTCTTTGTTCCCTGTTACATAATACTGGTTTGTTACCTGTGTAGTCCTTCTGTTATCATACACTGAACTTGTAGTTTAGCCTATAATTAACTTAAATAGAACCTACTCTTTTTCTTGTTCACATTGATTAACCTATATGCCATTTATTTTACGTAGAACTTAGATACTCTTTCCTTGCTCGCATGAATAAACTTGATTGTTCGTTAGCAACGAAATCCTCTTTCAGGCTCTGTTTCGTCATCGAAATGGAACTTAAAACTGCTCTGTAATTTGCTTTCGCGGCTATTGATGAACTGTAATATCAGTATAATCAGATTGCTGAGAATGTATTCTTTCTATCAGTATGAACATCATTAGGGAAAAAGTAATTTAAGGCCCGTGAGATTGCAGTGATTTTACGAGGGTGAGCGGTACCGACTGACAAAAATCATTGAAACGGGTGTTTTTTTTTTTCCTTCCATTAAGTGCCCTTTTGACCCCTAAAAGGAGTCATTTATTTTATAAAATATCTTGTGCCCGCCCCGCTTCGGAGAAAGAAAATCCCGTTTATGCTATACATTATTATCAAAAGACAAGTGTCAACAAAGTTTGATCGGTCGCTACGCTCGCTCGCCTAATCAAAATTAACATTCCCTTAAATACGATTGTGCCCGCCCCGCACCTTGCCAAGAAAATTCCGTTTATGCTGCCAATTTCTTTCAATGAGAGATATTACTATTTTTCCGCTCGCTCTCTACACTCGCTCGCCCAGTCAAACCTAACATTCCCTTAAATATGATAATTATTGAAATTGAACATTAGAAAAGGGGCTCGCTCGCGAATATGAAATTAACACTCATTTGATGTGGAACAAGTGATTGTAGGTGGTGCTTTAATTAGATATCGGCAAGAAAAAAAAATTATTCGAATTAGATTTATCAAATAGAGGTGTCGTGGGGTCTAGTGGATACGTCACCGGACTGTGGATCTCATGGTGGATCTCAAGGTTCGCTGTTCGAATCCCGCCATGGCACGAATGTCCTTTGGCAAGACATTGATCTACATTCGCCAGTCAGGTGTAGTAAATGGGTACATGGTAGCAATTTATTCCTTGACTGCTTTCAGCGCCTTATAGGGCACCTGGGCTAAAGTCAGGGTAATAATGCTACTTCGGCGCTTAGAAACATACATGTATGTATTCAGCGCAATATAAATGTTATGTATTATTCTTCATCATTAAATGAAAATAGACTCACGGTTGATATAGGTTGAGAACAAATTATGCAGTGAATTGCTTCTGCACATGCCCCTCCCCCCCCCCAAAAAAAATAATAATAATGTTGTCGTTCACAAACACAGGTTTATCGGTTATCGGTGGCACACAGACTCGGGTTCGTCGGTAAATTAGTGATCTCGACATCCCCCCCCCCCCCCACCTCCAACTCAGAAAGGCCTAGCGATGCCCACGAGTCTATCCAGTCTTTCATGATGACATTGTACTTTGAACCCCACTAGGATGACTTTTTTCCTCTTCATAAGAATCTGATGTCACCGGCGGATCCAGGATTTTCCAAAGTGGGGGGAGTCTCGATGTGAAAGAGAGATACGCGAAAAAACGACAGAAAAAGGGAAAGGCCAAAATAGGGGGCTGAAGTCCTAGATGTCAATCAGGGATAATTTAAAAAAGCTCCGCCAAAAGCCCCCCCCCCCCCCCCCCCGATCCACCACTGGGTATCACAGCCCGCTATGCTCGATTGGAAATTAAAGGAATATACAGACCCTCACACTCAACTGCACACTGTAATGTAAAGAGAAAAACAAATAGGATTATTTGAAAGCTTCAAAATGTAGGGTATATAATGTCTAAAACTTATGTATTCACTTTAACGTTTCCATTTATGCCTTTCCCTTTTCCCTAAAAAGTGCCTTTTCTGTTATTTCCCCCTTGTGCATGCCCCCTTTCCAACAGAAGTTCTTTTTCTGCTGGTGTCTACTTTACCCCCCCCCCCCCCCCCCCCCCCCCCCCCATCACAAGACGCTTTGCCGCCCTGGTCTGTGACCAATATTAATTAGTTGCCAACTCGTGATTTTAAGTCGCTACACTCTACATCAACACTAAATTTGTAATTATACCGTATTTAGTTGCCAGCTAACCTTAATGAATATCATCGATATACATGTATGTATATGATCTTTGTGTGACTTTCAATAATAAATTTCCAAAGATGACTGTTTACGGTTCTTATTTTAGATGACAATCGACAAAGTTATGGGTCATGTTTTTTTCTTGTAATCCTGTAGTCTCATTAATACATGGATGTTATCCACATTCCACATTCGGCTTAACATTACATAATATACTCAATTTGTTAGTTTTGAAATATTCATAGCCGTTTATTATTGTTGTTTTTACTTATTATTTTATTACTTATATTTTTATTATGTAACTATATTACTTTTTTTTCTTATAAATTGTTACCAATTTCTGCTATACTTTACTGTTTATTCCTGTTGCATCAGGAACATGATGCAAAACAGTTTTTATAATGATCATGCTTTTATCCTGTATGAATAAGTTCAAATAAATGGATACACAAATACAGTGCTTATCAAAAATAGTATACACAACTCTGATAGCTTCTAATTAAAATGTTGTAATCGATGTGACTTTAAAATTTACTTCATGGTGAAGAAAAGCTTATTGTCGGTCTAGTAGTACCTCATTCATGACATTTCTGCCATGGATGACTGAGCAGCAGGATTTTTAAAAAGAGCCAAACAATCAAAATCTCCTTGTTCAGATGTGGGCTGACGCTGATGCAACGAATGTTGCTACTTCAGTCTAAAATATCTTGTAAAAAGTTAAATTCTCCTTTGTGCTTCAATGCTTCATTGTTTAAAGTAATGTAAGCTTCCATAATTATGACCTTGTTGTCATGGATAACTGAGCACCAGGATTAAATTTACCTTTGTGCTTCAATGCTTCATTGTTTAAAGTGATGTAAGCTTCCATATGACCTTGTTGTCATTGATGACTGAGCACCAGGGTTTTTTTTTAAAGAGTCAAACAATCAAAATCTTCTTTGTTCCAAGTGTGGGCTGGCGCTGATGCAACGAATGTTGCTATTTTAGTCTAAAATATTTTGTAAAAAGTTAAATTCTCCTTTGTGCTTCAAATGCTTTATTGTTTAAAGTGATGTACATGTAAGCTTCCATATGACCTTGTTGTCATGGATGACTGAGCACCAAGGTTTTTTTAAAAACAGTCAAACAATCAAAATCTTCTTGTTTCAAGTGTGGGCTGACGCTGATTCAACGAATGCTGCTATTTTAGTATAAAATATTTTGTAAAAAGTTAAATTCTCCTTTGTGCTTCAATGCTTCATTGTTTAAAGTGATGTAAGCTTCCATATGACCTTGTTGTCATGGATGACTGAGCACCAGGGTTTTTTTAAAGAGTCAAACAATCAAAATCTTCTTGTTCCAAGTGTGGGCTGGCGCTGATGCAACGAATGCTGCTATTTTAGTATAAAATATTTTGTAAAAAGTTAAATTCTCCTTTGTGCTTCAATGCTTTATTGGTTAAAGTGATGTAAGCTTCCATATGACCTTGTTGTCATGGATGACTGAGCACCAGGATTAAATTTACCTTTGTGCTTCAATGCTTCATTGTTTAAAGTGATGTAAGCTTCCATATGACCTTGTTGTCATTGATGACTGAGCACCAGGGTTTTTTTTTAAAGAGTCAAACAATCAAAATCTTCTTTGTTCCAAGTGTGGGCTGGCGCTGATGCAACGAATGTTGCTATTTTAGTCTAAAATATTTTGTAAAAAGTTAAATTCTCCTTTGTGCTTCAAATGCTTTATTGTTTAAAGTGATGTACATGTAAGCTTCCATATGACCTTGTTGTCATGGATGACTGAGCACCAAGGTTTTTTTAAAAACAGTCAAACAATCAAAATCTTCTTGTTTCAAGTGTGGGCTGACGCTGATTCAACGAATGCTGCTATTTTAGTATAAAATATTTTGTAAAAAGTTAAATTCTCCTTTGTGCTTCAATGCTTCATTGTTTAAAGTGATGTAAGCTTCCATATGACCTTGTTGTCATGGATGACTGAGCACCAGGGTTTTTTGAAAAGAGTCAAACAATCACAATCTTCTTGTTCCAAGTGTGGGCTGAGGCTGATGCAACGAATGTTGCTATTTTAGTCTAAAATATTTTATTTTTGTAAAAAGTTCAATTCTCCTTTGTGCTTCAATGCTTCATTGTTTAAAGTAATCTAAGCTTCCATATGACCTTGTTTCAATCCAGATGACAATATTTAATTTATTTCAATAGCCTTCTCATAGTCTGCTCATTCGTCAATAGCACCATTCCACCTGCATACGGTGCACACGGTGCTTTTGCGAATAACACATGGACTGAAAGGTTTACTGACTTCAAAGACTAAAAGAAGAAAAGAAGGATACACGTTGAGAATTAACAATGTCCATTTTTAATGACTCAGTAAAAAGGCTTTCCTGAAAAAGGGATGCAAGAAAGCCAATCAAGCTATTCTGGTTCACGGCCAAGTTCTAGTTCGTCGTGACTTGGCCGTGAACCAGAATAGCCTGGTGGTTAAGTCGCTGCCCGGCAAGCAGTAGATGACAGGTTCGAATCCCGCTGGTTCCAATTTTTTCTGACTTGTGTTTTTCATTACAGATCGAGCATACGATCTTTAACACTGGGAGTAATATGCCGAAAGATTTGTTTACAAATTAAAAATTTCTCCCCAGTCAAGCTTCTTCGTTTACTAACCATTGTTCCACGGCGGACCGTTTGAATATTAATGAGTCAGAAAGAAGAGGATCTTGGGTATTTGATTCTAGTTCGTCGTGACTTGGCCGTGAACCAGAATAGCCTGGTGGTTAAGTCGCTGCCCGGCAAGCAGTAGATGACAGGTTCGAATCCCGCTGGTTCCAATTTTTTCTGACTTGTGTTTTTCATTACAGATCGAGCATACGATCTTTAACACTGGGAGTAATATGCCGAAAGATTTGTTTACAAATTAAAAATTTCTCCCCAGTCAAGCTTCTTCGTTTACTAACCATTGTTCCACGGCGGACCGTTTGAATATTAATGAGTCAGAAAGAAGAGGATCTTGGGTATTTGATTCTAGTTCGTCGTGACTTGGCCGTGAACCAGAATAGCCTGGTGGTTAAGTCGCTGCCCGCAAGCAGTAGATGACAGGTTCGAATCCGCTGGTTCCAATTTTTTCTGACTTGTGTTCGAATCGAGGTTCCAATTTTTTCTGACTTGTGTTTTTCATTACAGATCGAGCATACGATCTTTAACACTGGGAGTAATATGCCGAAAGATTTGTTTACAAATTAAAAATTGTAATTGTTTTGAGGTAAAAATCTTGCTCGAAAGGATCAGATTTCTTTTTCATTTAGACGGTTGGCCGTTAGACACTAAGTAAAGTCTATCAAGTATGTTCAAAGTCTAAATGTGAAGTTGACGAGTCATTTAAAGTAAAACGTTATTAATATATTACTCGGTTCTTTTATGTTTATTCCTAATGAAATATTTAAAGTCATAATAAAGAAATAATGGTCCATCCTATAGATATAGATTTAATTGCATTTGTGGGATAACATTAATTCACTATTCCTCTTTATTCTTTTTCTCCCAATATGTGACAGATAGCCGTCCAAAAACCATAATTGCTTATATGGACCCCATCTCTTTGGCCCCGACAAGAAACGATGTAGTACAAGAGACAATGATGCGTTCCATGAAAGTTGTGTGGGAGACAAAGCAGGGTTACGCGGTTATTACATAATTATGACCTTGCTGTAGCTCTGAAGGTATATCCTATTCAAGCCCTTCAGGCACCCACTTTTGATAAGGTCATACTCATGCTTGGGCATGGCTTATTTTGGAGCCTTGGGAACCTTCATGGCTGAATCAGGTGTTGAATATCTCCTCACCGAAGCTGGTGTTCTGGCTGAAGGATCCCTTGCTGGTTTCATGAAAGGCAAGTTCTACAACAGGTGTACGAGAATCCACCAAGTCCTGGCTAGCGCGATGGAACAATTATTGCTGTCCAGATTCATAGATTCATTGGGAGATTAAGACAGATCTTTGGTAAATGATTTGGTGTCTGACAGTGACTCTAGCGTCGAACAATGTCAACTTCTACCCTGATAGCAGAAAGTGTTAAAAAATGACGTGATATTTACGTCGTGGTTTTCGTCTTTTTTACGTCCTGTAATTACGTCAATAAGACGACAACTTGCCCCAACGCAAGACGTCAAGAGGACGTCCTATTTTGACGTCATCTCTACGTCTTCATTCCTCTTCCCTAATAGCAGAAAGTGTTAAAAATGACGTGATATTTACGTCGCGGTTTTCGTCTTTTTTACGTCCTGTAATTACGTCAATAAGACGACAACTTGCACCAACGCAAGACGTCAAGAGGACGTCTTATTTTGACGTCATCTCTACGTCTTGTACACTGTAAAAACTAAAGTGCTACTTTTAGGGGCATGTATAGTGACTGCACCTGAAATGCTGTTTATAGCACCGTGTAGTGTGCTAATTTACCAGCAAAAAAAAATGTGACCGTCAGTGGCGAGCCTCGAACCAGGTTACGCTTATTGAGAGGCGCTGACGTTACCGATGGACTAACGAATGTTTCTTGCAATCCATAACATGAACTATGTGGTGTCGTAAATTCACTATGTAACAATATGATCTGCTCTAAATCGTAGAATGTGAGTTAGTCTAGCGGTAATGCCAGCAATTCTCGATCAGCGGACCCTGGTTCGAAGCTCGCCCAAATCATTTTTTTATGAATGTTTAGCAGTTTAAGGAGCCGGTCCAGCTCCCGTGAAAGTGCTGAAATAGCACGCTGTGTGCATTCAATAGCACTCTGAGTGCAGTCCCTATGCATGCCTTCAAAAAGTGCTATATACAGCACTTCAGTTTTTACAGTGTACAGATGACGTCAAAATAAGACGTCCTCTTGACGTCTTGCGTTGGTGCAAGTTGTCGTCTTATTGACGTAATTACAGGACGTAAAAAAGACGAAAACCACGACGTAAATATCACGTAATTTCTACCACTTTCTGCTATCAGGGTATCTGGCCATTCCGACTTGAATGATCTCCAAGAGAGATACGACAGCTTCTTTCAGGATGTCATTGCTGGAAAGCATGGAAGTACATCAGCATATTGGGCCATATATGTCTACCTCTTATCAATAGTGTATCGAGCTCTGCAACGCGTCGTACGAACGAACGATATCGATCGATACATGCAGATCCTGCCAAAGGTCATCGACGTGTTCTTCGCTTTGAACAGGTCAAATTATGCAAGATGGGGATCCCTTTTCCTCAACAAGCTTCAGAATATGGATCCCAAAGCACGTGAGATTCTGGAGGCTGGAGCTATGTCTATTCGGCGCACGAAGAAATCCTATGCCAGAAGTGCAGTTAACTTGACCTTGGAGCAGACTGTAAACAGGGATGCTTCTTCTCCTACAAAAGGCATAGCAACTTTCACAAATTCACACAGTGCTTTCAGAAGATGGACAGTTACTTGGTCGGTCTTCGCAAAGGGGAATAATCGATTAATCCGCTGAGGAAACGCAGAATCGAACGGGATAATGCTGACAAGACTGCCATAACAAATACACTGACCAACACATGCAACCCTTTTGCAGCTGGTTCTCCTGAGCTCATCAATGTTTCTTCAGGTAGAACTGCAGAAAATGCAACGAGTGAATTCCTGCTTTCAACTCTTGACCGAGGAGAAAATCTCCGGCTCAAATTTCAAGATGAATGTGCAGCTGATAGTTCACGGTTTCTGAAGCCTGTAACCAAGAGGCCCAAGACGGTAGTACGGAGAGTGAATGCGGCCGAGGGAGCGAGGGATGTCTTTGGGCGATTTTAGCTGTTGCCGCGTGTGTGTGTGTAATTGGGATTTTACAGACGTGTATCAATCAGATATGATTATTTACGTCTGGGACCGACCTTTAACGTCACCATCCGAAAGACGTGACTCAGTCTCGAACCTGGGTCCGCTGAATCAGTTTATAACTTCCACTGGTAGCTGGATTACAGGCGCACGCCACAACGCCGCAAATTCAACAGATGCACTTAACCTATAGTACGTCCTCAGTTTCCCACTCACCGAAGTACCCCTTTCACTGGCGCATAGCGATGGGACTTTCCTAAAGACAGAGAAGGCCGCTTTGACAAGAAAGATTGAATGCGAACAGGAAAGAACCTTGTCGGCTTCTAGTCTTCCCGTGATCTCATATAGTGTGATTGATGGTGGTATCATCATAAACGAAACTGTTCTCCACCATAGCAAATCGACGTACGGTATCATGTCAAAGGATCTTCTGGAAAGGGTTTGTTCTAGTCGGGAAGAGCAACTACACCTAGTACTAGACAAATATCTGTAACCGTCCATCAAAGATCCAGAGCGAAATCTCCGCCGTTCTACTTCTCAAGCGTTCATCATCACAGGACCTCATCAGGCCCAGCGTCAGAGTAGTGCAGAGTTACTCAGGAGTAGTTCATTCAAGGAAGAATTCGCCAAATTTGTAATGGAAGAATGTAGAAAGCCCCCAGTACGGAGCAATAGTCGGGAACAAAACACTATTGTGTCGCATGGCGGAGCTTGTATTGAACTGAGAAATAACAACAACCAACAGGAAGTGAATCAGCCAAGTTCCTTCCAATCTCACCACGAAGAGGCTGATACTCTTATTGCGTACCATGCATCGAAGATTTATAAAGGTAATATCCTTGTTAGGTCCAGCGATACCGATGTATTCATCCTCCTTCTTGGGCTTTGTGGAAGATCCTCAGGGATGAATATCACACTTGACTATGGATCTGGCAACAGCAGGCAGTATATTGCTGTATCAAATATTTCTGCCCTTCTGGAAAAGAAACAAACCGGATTCACAGAAGCACTCATAGGTCTCCATGCGGGGAACCGACATTTGCTCCGGCGGCAATTGCTCCTGCGACAAATGCTCCTAAAAATACGACAATTGCTCCGCGACAATTGCTCCGCGATAATTGCTCCTGCGACAATTGCTCCGTCGACATTTGCTCCTGCGATAATTGCTCCGTCGACATTTGCTCCGATCGAGGGACAATTGCTCCGACGACATTTGCTCCTGCAACAATTGCTCCGTCGACATTTGCTCCTGCGACAATTGCTCCGTCGACATTTGCTCCGATCGAGCGACAATTGCTCCGCGACAACTGCTCCGTCGATAAAAATGCATATATGCGGCAATTGCTCCTGCGACAATTGCTCCGTCGACATTTGCTCCGATCGAGCGACATTTGCTCCGCGACAACTGCTCCGTCGATAAAAATGCATATATGCGACAATTGCTCCGTCGACATTTGCTCCGATCGAGCGACAACGGCTCCGTCGACAGAAATGCTTATATGCGACAATTGATCCTGCGACAATTGCTCCGTCAACATTTGCTCCGATCGAGCGACAAATGCTTCGCGACAACTGACTGCTCCGTCGATAGAAATGCGACAATTGCTCCTGCGACAATTGCTCCGCCGACATTTGCTCCAAAATATGATTATTGTTCAGTCGTTAAAAATGAATATGCGACAATTGCTCCGCGACAATAAACTCGGTAGACATAGTAGATAAAAAGGAATATGCGACATTTGCTCATCGACAATTGCTCCGCCAACATTTGCTCCATTTGAGCGACAATTCCTCCGCGACATTAGCTCCGTCGAAGAAAACGAATATGCGACAATATCATTGCCTCGAGATATCTCGAATATCTCGAAATACATGTATGTCGAGACAATTACTACCGTACCTCTAACTACTTATTCCACGAGAGTACGATGACACTGGCGTCAATCCGTTTCGAGGAGTGGGATGGGGAATGAACAAAATATTTTGCCGAAATTTCTTGCTCACATTAATTTGACTATACACACCCCTCACCCACACACCCCAAGACACATACTTTTATTTATTTTGCGAGCGAGCCAAAAATTACCATATCTTGCCTTAAAAGAAGTCTCGTTTTTTTGTCAAAATACACTCTGGACTTATAAGATATTTAAATGGTATATTTGGTTACCTCACTGCCAAATATTACATACTTCGCTGTTGCAAATGTTTGCTGTCCAAAACCACACTGTTTCTAAACATTGCGAGCAAGGAAAACGCACTCTCTTGGGGATAAAGTATCATTTCGTCATCAAAATACACCACAGGCCTATAACCTTTCTAAAATATATTCGTCCGCCTCCCGTTGCATGCCCAATTTGTTTGCCTTCCCAATAAGTTTCACTCTAGCTTTTCAGTGAGCGCAGCGAAAAATATTATGATATGCGGGCATCCGCTGCTGGAATAAAAATGATTGCTAATCGAAAACGTCTTGTTTCTAGATTTTATAAGCGGGCAAATATTGATTTTTTTTTTAAAGAAACAGAAGAATACTAAGAACAGGTTTAAGTGTATTGTTACAATCCCTTCTCGTGATTTTAGTAACGTACATTTATCGGCATCTTCCGTTCACACAGAGAGTATGATCAGGGTGTGATGATATGAATTGGCTAATGGTCACAGGCGGTCATGTCCTGAAAATTCATCTATTTTAGGTCAACTTGCCGCTCGAATCCTTGCAGACATAACTATCACTTTATGAGTTAAAGAATTAAGCATAAATATTGGATAAAAGACAAGATGCAAACCTATTCCCTTTCTTGATAATATAAATATAACCGGCATAGGTTAAGATAGTGAAATCAAGCGAGCGAAGCGAGCAACGCTTTAAATTAAATTCAATTCAATTCTTTTCAATTCAGCTTTATTCAGATTCATATATCAAAGAGTATCATTAACATTAACATGCAAGAAATTATGATATAGTTTAGTGTGTTTAGACGGGCATAGTCATTAAAATTGCATGTAATTATTAAAACATAAAAAAGACTGACAATAAAAATAGGAACCTGATTGCTGTATAAAAACCCTTGTGGGTTTGTCTTGACAGCCACGTTCAGGTTTTCCCTTCATTGTCATTCCTCTTTTTCCTTTCTCTTTTCCATTATTATTTCTTCTTTAAAAATTGGGGGTATATTTTTTACACGCCATTCACCCTTCTTCCACCTCTACAAGCGATTATTTTAAAAATGTATTTATGGCTAGACAGGGGCGAATGGGGGGCTCTGACAATCAGCCCTGGGCACCCCCCCCCCCCCCCCCCCGCACAAAAAAGTGAAGATGGTGAGTGTACAATATATTTTGATCTAGTCCTTTAACCTTTAGTGTGCACATTTTCTCTTTGCATATTTTCTTCCACATGCACAGCCGAATGCATACCGACACGGGCATTGTAGTACTAGTACCAACGGCAAGTTTTGAGGGGGAGGACACATCCACAAGTCCCCCCCCCCCCTCCCATACGCCACTGGACTCCACGTACATAGGCCTTTGCATGTTTTTATTTTGATTGTTCTTTTACTTTATCATGGTTTATATATTTCCTTTCACTGCCATACGTTTGACGTTTGCTCTGATTCTTGTTTCTGTGTGTGTGTTTTTTTTTTTAAGTTTTGTTCTTAATAAGCCGACACCAGCTCAGCGCGGCAGGAGCCGGGGAGCTGGTTCCAGGCATAATTATGACCAGCTTAGAGAGAGAAAAAGAAAGCTGTACAGTTTAGTCAATATTTGTTTGTTTTTGTTTGCAAGGCGTTTGTCAGCTCCACGCTGAGGGAGACCCGGGAGCGAACACTTAATACCCCGCTTGACCAGTTTAAAAAGTTGAACTTGGCAACCCAGAATGATTGTCGTACTTTTGTATTACTGGTATAAATTATTCTATCTTTCACGTTTGTATTATTTTTGTTTATATATATATATATATTTAAACCATGCAGTTCTGCATCGGGGAGTCAGGGAGCTAGAGGCATTATTATGATATTTTCTGTTTGATAGAGTACTGCCATATTAATAAGTATAATACATGTATATGTCAATTTGTTTTGTTTGCGAGGCATTATGCAAGCTCCACGTGGCGGGAGGCCCGGGAGCGAACACTTAATTCCACCAATTCCCCATATTTTGGGCGTATATTCCCTTCCCCTCACTATTACAATATTAAATTGAACCTATGAACTTTAGCAATTCGCAACAACCCACATACAGGACTGGCTTGTTTTCCCCACCAGCAAGTGTCATGACTAGTAGATAGAATGGCTATAATTTAGAAATAAATGTTCGCCATCATTTACTCAGTTGTGTTAAAAATGCCCAAGATAAAGAAAGAGAGAGAGAGAGAGAGGGGGGGGGAACAAAATAATAAAACATATAGATGAATAATTAATAGGTATAGGCAAAATCACAAGGGAAAGTGGTAGAAAAAATCTTTAAAAAGGTTTATTTCCAAATCCCGAAACACCAACAACAGCTATTGTTCTGAATTCGTTGTGTTCGCTTTTGATGAGGATTTTATATAAGGTTGTCGTTGGAGCAATTGTCACATACATAAGCATTAACGACGGCCGACGGAACAGATGTCGGCGGACAAGTTGTCGCATGAGCAATTGTTGCGGAGCAATGATATTGTCACATATTCATTTTATTTGACGGAGCTAATGTCGCGAAGGAATTGTCGCTCGAATGAAACAAATGTCGGCGGATCGAGTGCTTTCCGCCGGAGCTAATGTCGCCGGAGCAAATGTCGACGGAGCAATTGTCGAGGAGCAAATATTTATTTCTATTTACTGAGTTTATTGTCGCGGAGCAATTGTCGCATATTCATTTTTATCGGCGGAGCAATTGTCGCATATATTCATTATTATCGACGGAGCAGTTGTCGCGGAGTAGGTAATTGTCGCTCGATCGGAGCAAATGTCGACAAAACAATTGTTGCAGAAACAATTGTCGCAATTGTCTCATATATTCATTTTATCGACGGAGCAATTGTAGCTCGATCGGAGCAAATGTCGACGGAGCAATTGTCGCAGGAACAATTGTCGCATATATGCATTTCTAGCGACGGAGAAGTTGTCGCGGAGCAATTGTCGCTCGATCGGAGCAAATGTCGACGGAGCAATTGTCGCAGGAGCAAATGTCGACGGAGCAATTGTCGCAGGAGCAAATGTCGTCGGAGCAATTATCGCAGGAGCAAATGTCGACGGAGCAATTGTCGCAGGAGCAATTATCGCGGAGCAATTGTCGCGGAGCAATTGTCGTATTTTTAGGAGCATTTGTCGCAGGAGCAATTGCCGCCGGAGCAAATGTCATACATTCCTCCATGCACCGACTGGCTCTGATTTTTACGTCGTGCTTATTCAGAAGAAGGAAAGACGAAGCCCCTGCAGAAGATGGAAACCAGTGCCGCAAACATCGACGCTCTCCGATCGCTAACAAGAGAGGAGATTGACACACTAGGTATAACAATTTTCATCTGCTCGCTGTACGGCCATAAAACATCGGACGTCAATGAAGCCAGACACAAAGCCTTCAAACAGATGAACAATGGAGGAGAGAAAGGCCTTCTCTTAAAACTGAAGAAAATAAACTGTTCTTCTCTCCCTCCGTGTGCAAAGACACTTTGTAATCACATCAAAAGAGCCAACTACGTTGCCAGAATGTGGAAGAGGGCCGACCAGACGGATCCAACTGGCGGGGCTAGTCCATTGGACTATGACTGGAAAGAAACTAACAACTGCTTCGTATCAGACTGGTACCCAGGAAGTGCAGTCCCAGAGTCACTCAGAGATCCAACTACCGCGCCTACCATGCCTGCAGAATATGACGACAGCGTCCAGGATGAGGATGAATCAGACGACGCTTGGAGTGAGGAAAGTGATGATAGCGATGTCGGAATCAGTGATGAAGAAAGTTCGTAATATCCTACGCCACCTACATACATGTACATTTCACATCTCAAATCAAAATGATATAACAGTGAATATAAAGTGCACAAACGTTTCCAAAAGATAAGGAAGATCAATCTAAAATGATTATACAATTATACCCATTTTTGTTTGGAATGCCCGACGTATGTTGAGGGTCTTCCGTATTAACATTCAAGTTTTGTCTTCTTCCCTATCTTAGTGAGGAAACATGAAAGAAACTGGCTGTTTGCTATTTCACCTACATTTGGTGCTCCTGTACAGAGTGAGTAAGAATAACCGCCGTCACATGCTTTAATAACAGCATCACTGAAGCAAATGATACAATTTAACAGAGGAAATGTTATCACAATCATACATGCTATTATAAATTATGTTAATTTCACTTTTTTTAAACCAGTACTCAGTTCATGAAATGATCCTTGTTTCTTTTTCCCTCTGTATGTGATGGAAAATGATAAAATGGCTTGACGGATGTTGTATACTTCTTTCTTTCATTTTTTTAACTTGAAATATTTTCCCACATTAACCTAATCCCTAAACTATAACTGCAACATTTATTGAAAAAAATAGTACCTGTAGGTTTTCGCATTAATTTTAACAATAATTTAATTTTGTTTTCACTCAATGCTGTATCTGAATAGTCTTTCGTCATTATTTCGAACTTGATCAACTCAATTTGTCATCGAAAATCGATGTAGGTCAAAGATTATCTACCATCAGCTCCCTAAGTCCAATTGCATGAATCGATGTCGTCAAAACATTCAATTCCGTCCGATGATAAAGTTGTATCGTATGTGGAGTTTATTTTATTACCCACGCCGATGAAATCGGCAGGGTTATGTAAAGGGCTCCGTATGTTTGTTTGTTTTTTGTTTGTTTGTTTGTTTGTTTGTTTGTTTGTTTGTGTACAAGATAACGAGAGAACGGGTGAACGGATTTGCACCAAATTTTCAGGGAATGTTCAGAAAGTGACAGGAAAGAATCGATTAGATTTTGGTGAATTCTGTGAAGTTGAAGTTTTGACCCTGTAGTAAAGTATAGGAACTTCAGTTCAGATAGTGACAGGAAAGAAACTAGAAATTTAAGTTTGATGACCCCAAACTTCGCCTGCCGATGCAGAAATATTTTGGCCAATCAAAACACTCATTACTTCGTCTCACCAAAAATCTATTTCAGGTTTATGAATTTTAGAACACCCATTATTTGCCATTTCACTTCAAATCCGTACGAGCCTGCAATGAATATTCAAAGCCAACGTATCCCAGCAACAAGGGATTTTTCGCGCGCTTGACCTGTACTACTGCAAAATCGAAAGTAGCTATCGCGCGCGCTACCTTTTTTATCGACAACTTCATTTATTTAGATTCAGGCTACCCTAGGGCCTAGGCCTAGCACGTCTAATTTCTCCTCTATTTCTTATCTTCTGTGCATTTCTGTTTATTTTCCCCGGTTCTTTCCACTTTGTTGTGGAAGTTTTTGTGATTTATTTTATCTTGGTTGACGTGTAGTACGTGATTTTAATTGTTTTCGGTGAAAATCTGGTTAGTTTGTTCGACGTGAGTGAGTCTATCGCACTCGCGAGTGTTCGCGTGCGTTGATCTGAGTGAGTGGGCTGTGTAGCTGTACGTACATAACTATACACAGCGCTGTCGCGAAGACTGACGGCGTCTGATCGGGCTAGGGAGTGCCTGTGGCTGAGCTGACTGTGGTAGGATTGAACTTTTTTCTTTGGGTTATAACGGTCCTGTCATTTGAGATTTGAGTTAGTTTATAACTCATTTATGTCTGTTTGAGTGGATTTCGTAGTTGTAAAATATATACAAAAACTGTTTGTATTTTTTTTTAATTCGCGTGGATTTGCAAAATTTGGTGGCTGAGGTTCGCCGAATGTACGCCAGTTATACACTTTTGACTTTGTTGATGGGTGGTGACTGAGCTGAGTGAGTAAGCTCTGTGCCTTGCATGCATGTCATTTTGAAGTCGAGATCCAACTTATTTTGTCGTCATATTTATTTTATCCAAGCCCGATGAAAAAAAAACAACAACCCCAATTGCAATGTAAAGATAGAACATGAATACATTTACTAACACTGACATGACTGAACACTGAATACAAATTGCTAACATTTTTTCCTCACCACGCCACGCTCTCTGACATGTCTAATCAATTCCTTTTCGGGGAGGGATGTTTCAATAATAAAATATCTTTTTCAGAAGAATTTTTTCAAGGGTGGGGACACACAAAGCTATGACCTGGATATGGCAAAATGTATTGGGGGGGGGGGGGGGGGGGGATATGTGCCTCTTCTTATCCCCTTTGAATGGCTACTGCTTACAAAAATAATCGCAACAAAACAAAACCTATATTGGGTTTACTTTTTTTTATACACGACAGGGGAACCAACCAGTAAAAATATATCTATTTCTGCAGTTTCAAGAATAATAGCGCCGCTAAGGCGTGGGTCTGCCGCCTTTGACGGCCTTTCTAGTTAATTTGATATCTTGTATGTGCCCGCGTACATTACTTACGTTATAGGTAGTGTTAATGTGAAAAGGAGGCAAAAAGTGTTAAAATGAATGAGAAATCCTATATTGAAATAGCACAACGGATGGCCTACTCTTCAACAACATTCTTCTGTGAATAAACTAACTTGTAAACTAGTACCGTGAACGAAAATACAGATATTCATGAATATCTGAATAAATATATCCTCGGGTCAAACGAATGCATTTGACTACTAAACAAATTAATATACATGTACACTGTAAAAAATAACTGTAGATTAGCAGGGTTTTTTGACTTGTAAAATTACAAGTTTTGGCCGTTTTTCTGTTAATGCGGTATTTTCCTTGTGAAATGGCAGGAAAATTGCTAATTTTCCAGCCATTTCACTAGAAGAATACCGTATTAACAGAAAAACGGCCAAAACTTGTAATTTTACAAGTCAAAAAACCCTGTTAATCTACAGTTATTTTTTACAGTGTACATCAGTCATAGCCGATGCATTAGAGAGAGAGATACAAAAATGGATAGGGTTACACAAAGAGGATGGTGAAATAGAGAGAGGGGGAAGGGGAGAGTGAGTGAGTGTGAGAGAGAAAGATGGAGAGAGAGAGAAAGGGGCGTAGTAAGAAAGGGAGATGGAGAGAGATAGAGAGAGACAGAGGAAGGGTATAGATGGGAGAGAGGTATGAGAGAGAAAAAAGGGAGGATGCTATAACTAGAATGTGAGGAGGATAATAGCAAGGAGAAATAGAAAAGGAGGTGTGTACGAGGGGGCCATAAAAGCAATGAGTAGAATATGAGGGAGGGAGGGGGAGAGAGAGCGAGAGAGAGAGAGAGAAAGAAAGAGCTGAAGCAGTGATAACATAGAGAGGGAGAGAGAGAGAGAGCGAAGAATGATAGATATGCCCCACAATAATTACATTTAGTACAACAAGATTAAAAGAGAGAATATGAGGGATGCTAAGTAGAAAAAGAGAGGGAGAGAAGAGGGGGATAGAGAGAGTGTGGGGGGGGGGAGAAAAGAGGACAGATAGCTGTCGAGGTAGAAAGAAGGGAGCAGAGTAGAGTATATGTGAAAATAATAAGTATGGATTTGATAAGTGACATTTTTTAATGCTTGTTTAAAACTCGTTTTCACACATTGCCCCCCAAAACTCGAATTTTGACATATTTCCCAGAAACCCGTGTTATTGAAATTGTTATACAATAATCTAAACCTTCGATTTAAAAAAAAAAACTTATATTATTATTATGTTCCTGAAAGCTTATGAGTTGGTCAATATCTATGCCAAGTTCCAAAACAATCGGACAAAATATAAGCTATTTAAAATAAACTTTACTATTTGAAACCGAAATTGGGACCAAAAAGTCATAAATTTGCCGCATGTCGTCGACGTCGGTCCTCAAGTTTATCGTCGTAATCGTCGATCTCGTGGACGCAAAAGCCAAAAATATGAATGTAGTGTTTATTATACTATCTGGTAATAACTTCATTAAAAAAATCACAAATAAAGCACAAATAATAAGGATGTGGCATGTTTTATTGAATGGGTCATGTGCACCTCTCTTTACATATTCAACATTGTGACTTCCGTTAGTGACGTCACAAATTGTATGATTTGGGCGGGAAAACCCCGGGTAGGACCCGGCAGCAATTCATTTTTGGGAGGTCCAGGGTGCATCCCATCAGCCTATGTGGTCAGATGTTCCGGCGCTTTTCACATGAATAAATCTTCTGGGCTTCCGGTCTAAAGTGAGTGTGTGAAAGGGCTCATAATTGTACCTCTCGAGCGAGGTGTATTAAATGGGTACCAGGACGAGCAGTATAAATACTGATGAGGGTATCCTGGTTATGAATAAGACCATATTGTTGTTGGGAAAAAAATCTCTGGAAATTAGATTGTCGGACGATTTAAGTAAGTAGATGCGTAGGCCTATATTAAGGAGGTGACATGTGGAAAAAAGTAAGCTGATAATTTGTAACCATGAAAATATGTAAATAAGCATCTGAATAGAAAAATGCCCCATGTGCAGCTACACATTTACCACTCTATATGCATATTCATGATACTTAATCTCTTCAAAAATTGAAAAGGTCTTTGGACTGTGGAATAGGAGAGTGTTAACATTTGTAAGCATCATAAGTACTGGACCCTAGAGCCTATCTATGAAGAATCTTGAAGATTGTTAGACTCACTTTGCAAATGATTCTCCTGTGTACTTTCTAATTGAGTATCGAAGTGCTGACCTCATATTCGCTCGTTGTCCATGTTAATGGTTCCAATCAACAGAGCCCGCGCATGAGGTCTACCGCGAAAACATTCAAGCAACGGGCAGGAGTAGGGCAAGTTCTGAGTTTAGCGCTAGTGTGATCACTCAATAAGCTAATTCTTATGAATACTGTCACTATCGATGGGCCTACCTTCTTCAACACTGTCAGCAAATTTCCCCGTTCCTGACAACCTCAAAGCTTCCACAAGCTTTTCCTTGGTAGAGCCATCCTTTCAATGCCATTGTTTTTTTTTCTCTCTCTCTCTCTCATTTTTCTTTGCGTGCATCATCTGTATGACCTTTTCCTTTTGCTCTCCCCCCTTTTTTATCATTAGACTGTTCACCGCCCGCCCCCCCCCAAAAAAAAAATCCCACGCTCTCTCTCTCTCTCTCTCCTAGTTTATTATTATAGAATTATGATACTTATCTTCTCAGCCCTTTAATACCTCTACCATATTATCTCTCTTTCCCGCTATCTTTTTCAAGACCCCCATGCTCGCTCTCTCTCTCTTTCTCTCAGTAACTTATCGGGGGACGGAGCCCACGGCTAGAGGCACGGGAACTCAGGCCAAACAAAATCTGTCTGTTCTTAAAGAGTGTAGGACCCATCCTTGGCAATTTAGATTATATTCTGTCTGCACTCCCCTGCGGAGGAAAAAAAACCCTGCATTATCCTCTGCCTCTCTTATAAGGTCCCTCTTATCTAGCCTTTATTTGACTCTTTTTAAATCTGCCATCTCTTACTAGTACAAAATTTTTGATAAATCATCTGAAATGTACATTTTTATTCTTTTATTGAAAATAATTATAATATGAGACAAATAAAGATTATAGTAATGCACAGTAGTTTAAAAATAGATACAATTAATTATATATTCCTTTTAAGCCAACATAAGGCGGGATTTTGCATGAGTTGCCTTTGACAAAGTTAGCATTAAAGTGGCAATATGACAAGTTACTTTATATAATAAGTAAAATTTAATACAAAACCGTGAACATGGTGAAGAAGAAGATGATGATGATTATCTATTCTACCTGATTGAAAGTAACTATACATTCTACCAGTGGACTGATGGCTTTAAGGCATCTCCAAGGGACTTGGTAATTGAAAATTAATGCCCTACCAAGGGCACCAGACCATGCATTTGGTTTCGAGGCCATTCCTGTACCACTGAGCTATCGCACCCCTCTTTTAATTTAGAGCTTTAAAATTTGACTCCTCAGAGTTACTTAGTCCATCTAAATCATTGCCAAAACGGTTGTCAGCCTGACTGTAACTGTTGGCTTTAGACCCCACAGCCCTTGAAACAGATCTCAAAGTCGGCTGCATTTCACCCCATGCATTTTATGCACCCAACTGAAAGTAGTATGACTGGACATCTCAAAACACACAACAACAAAAAAACTGACCAAAAAATTGATCTGGATGGTTTGTTAGACAGCCCCTAAAATTAGAATGAAATTTCCCCCTCAAGGCCCGAGACCGGCTAAATTTGGTCTGAAGAAAGAGATATTGCTGAAAAAAACACTCCCCCAAAGGGCCATTCTCCAAAAAAAGTGTGCAAATGCGGTTATCGTGTCGCCAGCATGTTCATACAGTTTAAATCATTATTTTGTCCCTTGGAAATCAACTTTTTTTGTTTAATTCATCCTAGAGGCTTGACCTAATAGAGCTATCAGGACACCCAGGATAATATTAGAAATACAAGCAGAGTTTGATATCACCTTCAAAACCCCATGTCGCCAGGAAAGGAAGTGGTCATATAACAAGTTCTTACTCGTTAACACATATCATTTAAATTAAGTCTTTTGTAGGTCATTCCATTGACCCTTAAGTGACTTAATGACAAATAATATTACATAACAATATGAGGTTTTCATATTTCTCTTGGGGCTCATTTAAGCCATGTCGCCAAATCGCAATCAGATACGTTACCCCCTGTGGTGACTCCTCAGAGAAGGTCAAAGTAATGCCGCATACATGTAGCAGTGTAATTGAACGAGTTATACAAAGTCAACCTCAAGCATAAATGGCACCATGATATATACATGGAATCTCTTGTTATAAATATATATACGATGAGCTTATATCAGATACGTTACTTCAACTTTGTTTCATTAAAAAAGAAGTATGCTGTAAATCAACGCAAGGCTCATGTACTTTTGAATACTAACGCTAATGGTTTATCACACACCGGAAATTACATAAGAAAATTATTATTTTCTGAAAATAGTGTGAGGAATGAAACGGCACATCAGATACGTTACAATCAAAACCGTTGCTGATTAAATGTACAGGCAGCATGATCAACGCAAGGCGCTTTGGTGAACATATTATGTTACCTTTCGGACCGCGTGCTCAGTTTTTGTAAGCATAGTGGCTTAATTCCTGTAGATCTGTGTGCTATTATTGCAAAATATAGATACGGTAACGTATCTGCTCAGATCAGATTAGTAATGTATCTGACAAGATATTTTTTTTTCTCATTTTATAGTCCATAATCTACAAAATATGTATGTTTATTTATTATGTAATTATTAATAATTTAAATTTTAACCTCTTCTGCTGACACATTCCCTATCTTCTCTCTAGATCCTTTCATTTTTCCGAAATTCTTTTCTTATCAGGGTTGTAACGTATCTGACGAGATAATAATGTATTACTCATATGTCGTTTATAATTTTCTTGAGACATGCTGCCTTCTGATTGGCCGGAATCACGTAAACCAGAAGCCAGCGTGTATTATAATAGCAGTTGTCCACGAATAATAACCATTGAAATAAACGTCAGAATTATTTTATTTTCATCAATTTGGAAGTATAATCGTGAGGAGAACAAAGTGTTTATGCATGTTTTATAATATTTGGAAGATTATCATGAACACCACTGATCAGACCACGCAAAAACACGATACAATTACATGCCCTACCGACTAAAATTTTTCCACCCTGCACCCACCCCCTGGGGAGCACGCTTTGCATACTCATCACCCATTTCGCACTCTTCACGTGCTCACAACCACCTCCTAAAATGAAATCCTGGCTATGCGGTTGGATCCTTCACGTCTGCCTACCCCCCCCCCCCCCCCCCCCCCCCCCATTGAAAAAACGCCTGTGACGTAACGAAACACGTTCTTCTTTGCATCCAGAATTTATTTAATATGGCAGATATGTTACGTGTCGTTTGTTTTTTATCACAAGTGTAATACCTAATTCATAACGTTTCATACACAATCAATGGGATTACTGATAAAATTAAACTACAAATAGAAACTCAATTTAGGGTTACATATTTCAAGAAGAATTATATATATATATATATATATATATGTGTGTTTTTGCTTTGTATTTAAGCTTCACTTTATAAATCACCATCATTATTTTATCAAGGTTGCATGATTCCAAAATGTTTCCATGATGTTTGTACATGTTCAAGCTTGTAGTTTTACATATGTGCTGGCATTTAAAGTAATAATTAAGCAGACTATCAGAGGTTTTCTTAGATACTATACCTCTGGTAACGTATCTGATATTTGGCTCCAAAATGTTAAAAGGGTCACTGAGTTTGGAAATATTTCTTGCAAAACTGTTAGTAGCCAAAAATCACCCGTTGACTGTTTTGTACTCTTAAGGGATTAAAGTTTCTGAATTCATAAGAATTATATAAAATCTTTGATGTTGAAATTTGTACCACTCTAATTTTGCAGAGAGTGGCCCCAAAGTGTTCTGTGACCAAGTTTTGTTGCCCTTGAATGCTCTAGATGGACCTGATATTTTCTTCTATATCGACGTACACTAGATTCATAAAAAATGATAATTTTCTTAGTATACTTTACTTTGTATATGAGTATCCTAAAGTTTATAAATTAACGAAATACATAACCATTTTTTTTTCCTTCTAAATACCAATAATTCACCCACACTCTATTCTTCATTGATTATGGTAGCCAATGGATGAATTACATGAATCAAACATTTTCATTTCAATGACAGATTAGAATAAGTAAAATCGAACCCCAAACTACTAATCCTGAGTTTGGTTCCTCAGCATCAACCTTTTTTATGTAAATCTTACAAATATATATGGGTCTTTTTATGGTAACTAGACTCCAAGAACGAGTGAAATGAGTCTCCACAAAGTTTTAAATACATGTATGACACTGCAAAACTCAGGTTAGCTGAAAGAGGTTGAGATGTGGTATGAGAAAAGTGGCAGCTTGGAGAAATCAAGACTAAACCCGATGAGTTACCAGACGCTGATAAAAACCTTAAGAACTAAGAGAGATGATAGTACATTTTGCCAATGCCATATACTGTCTTTGCAGCATTGTCTTTATTCTAGATACTGCATCAATCCTCCTACTTCGGCCTTGCCGAATTGCCGCCAGTACTGTCCTTCCAAATACCTAGACATTCTCTTATCGCTGTTCTAGAGTCATTGCCGTGCTTGGCGAGAATGCCTGATGCCTGGTTGAACGCGACGCCGAGGTTGTTAGAAAGCTCGTTGAATTTCCCATGTGGAACGTGGGTTGCTAGAGTATTCAATTTTTCATCTGATACTGCGTCACTATTGTGTATGAAAAGGATAAAGTAAATAAAGCAAGGTTCTCTGTGAAATATATCTCAACTCATTTTGCATCCAGGTTTACTTTTCCCGTTGCTGTACAATGTTAAAAATAATAATTATAATGTGAAAACAGAAACGTTTTCATCAATTAATCCAGTTCTTTTTAAGATGTGGAAATTTATTTCAAATTTTGAGATTACATATTAAATGTTGCTTAAAAGTTCAAAGCTCATATCTGTTGGTTTTTTTTTTATATTTACAAACAAACCAACAGAAATTTTGAAATCACGATGTCCATGACTTGATTCTTTAAGTTACTCATACCAGTGGCGTATCTAGGGATTATGGTGCCCAATGAAGTTATATTCTGAAATCCTGAAAGAAAATGATATAGCGAGGGAGCAAAGCGACCGAGCTTTGGAAAAAATTTGCATTTCAAACCCTCAAAAACTAGATTTCTAATGCATTTATCCTGCGGATTTGGATTTGGGGCGCACAATCCGTAAGCATTATGATTTTTCTTCATTTCCCCCCTTTTTTCTTCTCTCCTTTGCGTTTTTGCGCCCCTTCCAAGTGCCCCACTGACTCATACGCTTTTATTTATTTCAATATCTCATGATGTGATAAATAAACTGTTGCGGTTACACGTCATGTAGAAAACTCACTGTTGTCGTACATTAACTGTAAGGGATGAATAATATGGGAAACGGTTCAGTGAAAGTTGTCACGAAAATCCACTATAAAGTTATGACTTATCAAACTGTGGCTAATCAGATACAAAATGATAACTTGGTATTTTCCCTTGCAAGTAGCTCTCCTGCCTCTCCATGCATTTAAAGAAAATACATCCTTATAAATTTGCCTTCCATGCATTTTGGACATAGTCCTCTATTGGGGATGATGTGAGGGGGCCTAGATCTACGCACTTTTTTTCCAGCGGCAAAAAAAGTAATTTTATTCAGTGGTTGATGCAAATTTCTTTGATATATTTTGATTCTACATATTTTGAAGTTAAATCGCTGGAAACATTACGACGGACAAATGTCAATAACATACATTTTTGAGTCGATGTCGATGCGGTGTCAAAGTTTGTTCGACAAAATGAAAGGGTCCCAAAGCTAAGCACACGTAATAAATGAATGCAAATGATTTTGGTGCTGAATGATGTGAATGTTACCCCGATTTGCCAAATAGTATTAATATCACAAAAAAATAAATGAAAATTACTCATTCTTTTTGGCAATTGTAAACTATATTTTCGTTGCTCAGTTGCACCAAAAGTTTGGCACATCGAACGCGTCGCATTGCGCGTAATTTGCAGGGTGCGTAGCTTTAGGACCACTCTCTATGCCACTCTCCACCCAGGTAGGAATTTATTCCCTGAATGCTTTCAGCGACTTATATGGCAGCTGGGCTAAAGCCAGGGTAATATTGGAGCGCCTTGAGCACCATTCATGGTGGATATATGAGCGCTATAAAAATATCCAATATTATTATTATTATTATTATATGTCTTCCCTAACAAGAGAGACATTTACCGTCAGCAAGAGGATGCTTTCTTATGATCGGTACAAACCACGTGGTCAGTGAAATGACTTCAAAATGACAAACATTTGAAACAAATATATCCGCAGCATTATTTGGGAAATTATATTATCAACAGCAGGTCGACATTGCAGGATTTTCCCCATGCCTTTTGTATACACTGTCTCGCACTGAACGATGAGGGCTATATATTCATCTTGCTCTATACGCCGTTTCGGAGTATAAACTTGTGCTCGGTTTTCCGAAGTTGGTTCAGACTGGGTGAAGGTGATGGGACAAACTATCACTTCCGAGGCGATCTGGATGCAGCTATCTTTCCGGAGGGAAGCTGAGGAAAGATAGCGTATACATTCAGATCGCCGAGGAAGTGATAGTACGTCTCATCGCCTGAAACCAAAAGGTGATTATTTGCTTTAGCACTAGTAAGCTCTTATTGTTACATATATTCTAGGGGCCTACTCAGTCATCACAACTACTAACATACCCCCCCCCCCCCCCTCCACCACCCCCATATGGAAAAGTGATGTACACTTTTCCGCACTTGATAAAATACGCTCATTTTTAGCTAAAGTACACGTCCAGAAACTACTTTTTATTGTTTGAACTCGCCGTAGTGTTCTTAATGTGAGCTCGATATCAAAAAGTGGAGCAGTTCTATAAAATTTGACTTTTCACTTTTATCGTCATATGAATCAATCTTCATTTCTAAAACAATAAGTATACCGTCATTTTACATTTATTTGTATGTTTTCCCCATTTTTGTGTGAGCGAGGACTGCTGGTCAAGGCCTTTTCTGCATCTGCTCTTGATAACTGCAAGCCAAATTAACCATAGTCAAAAAGCAGCTGAAAGTTCAGATCATTCTGATTCTGATGATGTGACAGCTGTTTTGATTGGTTGAAAAAAGCACCGTCATTTTGGGTTTCAATCCAGCTTTCGTTTTAAAATGCCCCCCCCCCCCCCCCAAGTAGCCTTTAATAAAGGCGCCTTGTGCTGCTCTGTCGATCCCCTGGCCTCTCCTTGAAGCGCGCGGAATAGTCCTCTGATTATTGAGCGGAACGTTTGTGATGCAGAAAGACGTCCCGCGCAATAACTAACCAGAGGACTATTCCTCGCGTTTCGAGGATTCACCATAGATTGACCAGGGGATCGGATCGACAAAGCAGCACAATCGCCTTGATTAAAGGCTACATTGTACGTGGCATCCGATCGGGGAATCGGATTATGTTTTAATATGCCACCCCCCCCCCCCCCCCCCCCCCCCCCAAGGTTCATTATCTAAAAACACAAAATTGAGGAATATATTATTTAATCTGATATCCACTTGTTTCATTTACTACTTGCTCATTTTATCCTGATGAATCTTTCTGTTAAAATTTTACCGGAAGCAACATATTAAGTTTCGGATACAGACTAGCCATGATAGATAGAACGTAGACATGATTCTCACCTTCTCGTTTCAGGCATCCAAGATTCGTGTATCACATATACACTTCTGCAAGCTCTGCAAAACCTGCATCTATCAACGCTTTATTCAGTAGTGATATCTGTGATGTCTTTGCAGTATTCATCTTCCAATCATTTAGCATATCGAACTTTCCCTCGCTGGATACTCGACCATCTCTGCGAGTATTGGAAGCTTTGTACTGCTGCCATTTTACATAAGGGAAACCTAATTTAAGGGCCAACTTTTGTAGGTTTGCGTGATTTCCAAGACTTTCTGCAAGGCTAGACAGTCTCTCCTCTGATATTCCAGTAAGGTCGACGTTTTTGTCTCTGTAACGAGAAAATACTTTAATGCAATGGAAAATTCATCTGGCTTATATATTCCAGATATTTTATTATGCACGCCACAACCCAAACGATACATCAAATGAGTCTAATTTACTACACACTATATTTTTTATCCCATAGAAAATGGATTCGGCGCGTAACTTACCGATATTCTGCAACCCAATCGAAATAAAACATGAATATAATATACATGTAGTAAACATAGATTCTAATACATGTATTAGAAAATTGATTTGGCGCCAAAATATCTGAGATTTGGCGCCAAAACATCTGAGATTTTTACAACGCAATCGAAAGCAGGTTTTTTAGGCCGGGCTGGAGGTAGTGCTGGAGCCCGGGCGACATCGTATTTTTATTTTTATTTTTATTAATATTTCTTCATTACCTAAAATCCCATATGTGACGAAAAATATAAAGTGGTTGTTTACATGTATTATACAAATTAAATCTTTATAATGATACTTTTAAATTGTCTGGTTTTGCTTAACCAAAATCTATTTTATCTATTTTCTTGGGTTTGCCAAACAGAGCAGAACATAATATATGCAGCATGCATTCTGACTTTTCAAGTCCCATTATCCGAAAGCAGGTGAATGCATAGTTTGCCGCTATAGATGCTCCGGGAAGAAGCATCCATAAAGTTTGAACTAATTTGCTCCGTCCCATACGTCCAGTATCGAGAAAATATATTTCTATTAAGTGAATATCGATTTACAACAGAAATATATAAGGAAATCTTCAGTTTAAAAATAAATTGACATATCTATTCTATATTTTTAATCTCAAATGGGTTTTTAATTTTGAAAAAGGCAATTGGGCGTTTGGATTAAGAAAATCTTCTTGTTCACATAAAAAAATGGCAGCCCCCATGTATTGCTAGCAGACGATACATATTGCTAGCAGATGATAAACTTTGCTCAGAAAATCTTGATCTCGTATATTTTGACGCGAAGCCATATAGTCTAACAAGTAGGAATAAATAACACCTTTGAACACTATCGTCTTTATTGTTTCAGGTTAATTCTCCTTTAAACTCTTGTTGACAAATTAAAATATATCCTTTTGAAGGGTTCTTTGGGGCATGTTTGAGGGATTTTCTGCCATTATTTGTCGGCAAAAGTGGTCATAATTCGAAAGGCTCATCACTATTAAAGAGGACTGAGGAATGACCGCGTTTTAAAATGACAGATTATTTCTTAACGTGCTTGCTCGAACAGTGGAAATAGCAGCCTGCTTGTCAACAGTGTTCATTATATACTTTTAAAACGCTCATGATCATTTAATATCAGTAATGCCGTGAGCAAGTAATACTGTACTGGTGCAGTTCTGTACTTTACTAAGTCGGGTTTAGGAATAACTCTGTAACACTTACGAAATTTTGTTAGGGGATTTTACATCCAGCTCCAAGAATCGTTTATGTTCATCTGGCAAAATACCTAGAAGTTTGAAAGAAGAATTACATGTAGGCCTAGAAATAATTTCACGATTTGATTTTGCTTTCTTGGTAAACAATATGAAAAAAAAATTGGTAATGATAAGCATCACCAACACATTTAAACTGTGCAGTTTCATATGTTGAGGGGAGCGAAATTGAACCAACATAGACACATGTTCCATACGGTGTCAAGTATTCCAGTTTACTGAATAACTGAAAGATATTGTCTAAATTTGATACATTGTAACTGACTTATGAGCTTTTGTAAACTGCACTTGAAAAATGTGTTTGCAAAGTGTTTTTAATAATTGAAGTACGTACGGTTTACTTAAAGCTTATTTAAGTAATTTATCTGTTTGCAATTTATTACAGAAACAAAAAAACTATCACCCTTCTACCTTCCTAGATCATTTATCTGCACTAAACTTTTATCATTTTTAATCCGCACTATACCGCCTTCCCTTCATTTTATTAGCAATGATATTAATAAGAATTTATAACGAGCACATAATAGTCTTCAGACAGAAGCCATCAATATTATTATGTGCTTATTATTAAGGCAATAAGTTCAACAGACACTTAATTTAAATGAAAATTTTAGTACGAAGAAATGTTTCTTCAACTTTATTAGCTCTTTTGCAGCTTCTAACGTTCTCGTATACGAAGATAGCTTTATTTATTTATTTATTTTTATTTATGTGCGTGGATAGACGGTAAAAAAACCCCAAACAGTAACAAGACTAGACAACAGGTGCAATCTTGGCAAAGTACGCGAATCAAGAAATGTGAACGTTTTCTACTTTGGTGCAACCGGTCTCTGCGCCCCGCGGATGACTTAAATGAACGCTTTAGTTGATAAAAACTAGTAAAGGCCTGGTAAATGCTTTAGATGTTTCAACCAAGTAGTTGCCATCAAAAAGAAGCAGAAGCTTGTTTTCTAGCTAGCAGTCACTTTCCCAGACTAGCAAACGCTTAAATTCTTATCTAAAATTTCCTTACGTTGAAGAGGAACGGTTTTGTTCTTATAATACACAAAAGCTTGCCAGATTAGTAATGCCTTTTTGAAAAGGAGTAATTTCATTTCATCTTCAAGCTTTTACTTAGTATTTTGCAAGCTCCTCTCCTACTAGCTTACGCTCTTACTTGCATGGACATGATGTAGATTAAAAATGTGTTATTTTTGCAAATTACCTTGCCTCACCATCATTTTTTTAAAGTGAATAGATATTTCTCTTTAATTGGCAGGGGAAAGAAACACGTGAATTCAATATCACGCATGAAGCTGATTTGCCAGATTTAACAGCAGTAAGTCAAATCGCTTTCCGCCGTCACTTTGGAAAGTGAACAGGGGGAGAAAAACTTTTGGCCAAGCTTATGCCTCGGCGCAAAAACAGATTTTGTGATAATTCCCTCAAGGAGGTATGAGCTGATGTTGGAGAGTATAACCCTATTGTAAACTCTCAAACAATACCAGCTGCAAACCAACATGCCTGACAAAGCAAGAGCGGGCTGACCCCTATCAATACCATTTAATTGATAACCTTTTACTTGTAACCCAAGTAAATGTTCAGGGTTTTTTTTTCTTCATTCGGCCCATCACTTATAATTTTACGTTGCAGCTGTGGTATCCTGAAAACTCCCTCTTGTGGCAGTACAGATACAAATAAGATGAATAAAGTCCGGCATTGAATTGCACTAAAAACTGTTAACTCGTACAATCTAAAGTCCATTTATGTAATACTCGAATCATAATCTAGTACTTTTAGTAGAACTGTATCAGAAACAAGACACTACATTTGGCGACGAGGTAAATATGCACTTTTAGAGTATCTATACGTCTCATAAAGTGATATGGTCCAGAACTGGACTGTGCAGATGTTGCGACCAGGTGGCGAAAATGGCTTGCTCGGCTTGAGAACTTGTTTGTAGCTCTCAACATTACTGCAGATGGGCGTAAACAAGCCAAGTCAGAGGATCTGCCACCACATCAGCCGACTCTTCAAGCAGTGCACCTTATCCTGCCACATACGCTGGGACACTGGATATCTTAACTACGTATTTCTTACCAAAGCGCAACCTTCAGATGGAGCGATACACCTTCCGCTCCTGTATTCAAGCACAGGGCCAGTCACTAGAAGCGTATGTCACCAAACTACGTCGCCTAGCGCAGTCATGCTCTGAGCAGGAACTCTTGTCACTACTCATTCAACACTGCTCATCTTAACGGCTGCAACGTGGAGCTCTCCGCGAGTCAGACAAGACATTAAGCGACATTGTCACCATGGGCAGGCTACTTGAACAATCTGAAGCGCAGGCCAGAGAAATGGAAAAGAGCCAAGTGCCATCAATCAATGCGGTTCAGCATAACCAGCTTGACCAACGCCCATATGCCCCCGTGCATTGCCAAGTACAACCAGCGAAGACAGTCGCGGCGGACCAACCAACACATCCGCAAACAACACCAGCCGACAAGGGTATCATGCAGAAACTGCGGTGTTGAGTATAAATTTTCGAACATTTTTCAGGAAGGTGTCTTCAAGGGGACAAATTGAAAAAGAGTCCATCTCAGTATGATTTTTCCCGTTTTCAGGCTAAAAACGACAGACAAGGGAATAAAAAAAACAATAGAAGGATAGTGCAAAGAAAAACATGAACTATAAAGAGAGAATAGAAGGGTAGGAAGGATGGAAGAAAATATGGTGAAAGGAAACAAAGAATACAACAAAAGGAAAGTTGGAAAGTAAAAATAAGTGGATAAAAACAAAGAATAACATAAAGAAAGATAGAGACATAAATGATAGAAGGATAAAGATATTAAGAGTAACATAAGGAAAGATAGAAGAGAAGATGATAATTTGAATAAAGGAATAACATAACGAAAGAAAAGATGAAAGGGAAACAAAAAACAAAGAATGTTTTAAGGAAAGTAAGTAAAGATGGGAAGCAGAAAATGATTTTAAAAAGAATAATATGAAAGATAGAGAGAGAAATGATAGGATAAAAAAAGTTTAACTTATATAAAGAAAGACAGAGAGAGAAATGATAGAAGGATAAAGATTAACGTGAGGAAGGTGGGGAGAAAATGATAACAGGAAACAAAGAATATCATAACGAGAGGAAGGATGGAAAGATAATTGATAGAAGGATAAAAGCAAGAAATGACAAAGCGAGAGATAGAGAGAAAAATGATAAAAAGATAAATATAAACATGAAGAAAGGTGGAAGAGAAGATGATAAAACGGAACAAAGAATAACAAAGTGAAGATGGAAAGCAATAAAAAAAAAGAGGATAAAAAAAATAAACATAAACAGTAACATTATGAAGGATGGAAAACAAAATGATAAAAGCAAAAAAGAATAACTTAATGAAAGGAAAGGTTGAAAGAAAAAATTAATAAAAGGATTAAAAACAGCTGAATTAGTAATTACGTAATTCCCGCCAGAAGTGTAGATCTGTGGAATGGCTGTTAATTTATGTAATTTCTGATAGAACCTTGAAGATAAATGTGAGAAATGAATTATCAAATTAATGTTTTATGATTATAAATGCATTTTCTGTTGATTTTGAATAAATTACAAAAAATTTGCATAATTAATGAATTTCAAAATTCTGTGTAGAGGTTTGACAGCCCCTACCCAGCCCTATCAGATAAAACAATCAGATTCAAAATACGGTGTGAAATAGAGGGGAATTAGCATTTTTCGTCGATTTTGAATAAATTTGCATAAATTTGCATAATTGATGAATTTCATGATTTTGTGTAGAAGTTTGGAAGCCCCCACTTAGCCCTATCAGATAAAACAATCAGAATCAAAATCGGCCAAGAAATGACGGAGAAGTAGCATTTTCTAACTTTTTGAGCACACACGGACGGACGGACGGACGGACCTTTTGTTGTATTCTTTGTTTCCTTTCATCATATTTTCTTCCATCCTTCCTACCCTTCTGTTCTCTCTTTATAGTTCATGTTTTTCTTTGCATTATCCTTCTATTGTTTTTTTTATTCCCTTGTCTGTCGTTTTTAGCCTGAAAACGGGAAAAATCATACTGAGATGGACTCTTTTTCAATTTGTCCCCTTGAAGACACCTTCCTGAAAAATGTTCGAAAATTTCTACCAACGCGACGCGACGTTACCCGACTGTTTAGCAAAAGCCGCGGCAAATGCCCAGCCAAAGGAAGTTCTTGCAATTATTGTAAGAAACTAAACCAGTTTGAACGGTGTTGTCGTACAAAAACCAAAGCACAATAGGTCCGCTCGCTCGATACGCAGTCGACACCACATGCTCCTACAAAACTCGATCATGCTTCACCTGATGATCATGAGCCCTCTGACAGTAAGACCCAACTTCGGAAAACCGAGCACAGGTTTATACTCCGAAAACGGCGTATAGAGCAAGAAGAATATAGAGCCCTCATCGTTCAGTGCGAGACAGTGTGTACAAAAGGCATGGGGAAAATCCTGCAATGTCGACCTGCTGTTGATAATATAATTTTCAAAAATAATGCTGCGGATATATTTATTTCAAATGTTTGTCATTTGAAAGTCATTTCATATGGCGAATCATTCACGGATTTTGAAGGTAATTGACACACAGCATTATTTTTAAGAATATTATATTCGTTGGCAGGTTGACTTTGCAAGACTTTCCCCATGCCTTTTGTACACACTGCCTCGCACTGAACGATGAGGGCTCTATATTCATACGCCGTTTTCGGAGTATATACCCGTGCTCGGTTTTCCGAAGTTGGGTCTGACTGTCTGATGATTACTATTGCTTTGTGCTGCGGTCGGACTCTGTGTCAGCTACAACACACAAAACTACTCTCATGCTTGAAGTCAAACCGGTTAGTTTCCTGATAGACACTGGCACATCAGTTAACGTCCTAGACGAGGCAACATTTGGGTATTTAGGAAAGCCAGCGTTACGGTAAGCATGTCCCACCTCTATTTGCTTACGGTGCCTAGGCTCGACGATCTGAATGGTGCCGTGATATTCAGCAATATCGATCTTAGAGCTGGTCATCACCAACTTGAGCTATCGCCAGAATCCCGCTACATCACCTTCTCCACTCACAAGGACCTCTACCGCTTCAAACGCTTAAACTTTCCCCAGAAGACCATGATCGAGCAGTCAGACTTTGTCCAAGTGTGGGTTCAGTGTGAAGCACATAGAGTTCTTCGGTCTTGTCTTCTCACTTCAAGGCCAAGAAAGTGGAAGCAGTCCGCAATGCTGTGCCACCAACAAACGCCTCACAAGTGTGCAGCTTCCTCGGCATGAAGACTTACAGTACCAGATTCATCAACGGTTTCGCATTGCTCAGCGAGCCACTACGTCGGCTCACTGTGAAAGACACAGAATGGATATGGGGACCTGAGCAACAGACATCATTCCTGATAGTTTGCGTAGCCGTGTCATAGCACTTGCACATGAAGATCACCAAGGAATGCCACGCATAAAAAATCTCTTACTCTCCAAAATTTTGTTCCCAGGCATCAACGCGCACGTAGAATCTGCAATTCAACGATGTCAAGTGGTCCAATTCACGCCTACACCTCTGGAACCACTCCGCATGTCTGCTATGCCATCCGGTCCATGGCAGCACGTCAGTATGAATTTCTGTGGTCCACTGCTATCCGGAGATTACCTGCTAGTATTAGTAGTTGAGTTTTAGTGTTATCCGGTAGTGAAAGTAGTGAGCTCGGTATCAGCAGCTGCAGTTTTGCCAGTGCTTAATAAGGTGCTTTCGGTCTTTGGTTCCCCAAATTTCTGAAATCTGACAACGGAATCCCGTTAAACTCATCAAATTTCTTCGTCAGTATCAGTCTACTCCACCCACGTCTACAGGACTCAGTCCATATCGCTTGCTATTCGGTCGTGACCCCATTACGCGTCTCTCACAGACCAGCAATGTCGCCGACCTCAATCCCGATGACCCACCTACCGCTAGTGATCCATCTGCAGAACAAGAAAAAGCAAAGGATGCTATCGCAAAGCAAAAGCAGAAGGTTTACGCTGACAGTAGCAATAGAGCACGTTTTCGCGACCTCGCAGTCGGTGATTGTGTAATGATTCGCGACGACTCGCGTGGCAACAAGCTTTCGCTTACGTTTCAGCCCATTGATCAATCATCTCGCAGTGTAGGTGACCACGATCTCTATGTCGATGCCGGCGATGACTATTCTCCACCATCTCCCACACCTACCTCTCACTCTAGTATCACTCATACCCCACCCCAGGGGGCTTTTGCTAAACAGTCGGGTAACGTCGCGTCGCGTTGGTAGAAATTTTCGAACATTTTTTAGGAAGGTGTCTTCGAGGGTGCAAATTGAAAAAGAGTCCATCTCAGTATGATTTTTCCCGTTTTCAGGCTAAAAACGACAAACAAGGGAATAAAGAAAACAATAGAAGGATAATGCAAAGAAAAAAAGGAACTATAAAGAGAGAATAGAAGGGTAGGAGGGATGGAAGTGAATATGATGAAAGGAAACAAAGAATACAACAAAAGGAAAGTTGGAAAGTAAAAATAAGTGCAGCGCAGTTGGTTGTCTATCAGCCGATCAAACGTGTTGCTCGAAAACTTATTTGAAAAAAATAATAATTCCCAAAACGAACGCATCTACACTATATACAAATTGTTCCCATATTTTGGGTTAATGTATGCTGACATCTTTGACTCGTGTCTTGAAGATGTCGATCGATGGTAGTCAGTAGACGTAAGTAAAGGTAACAAAACTAGATTAAATTAATTGAAGATACTAACAGACTAATATAATGCTTACCTGTCACCATCTTCCCCTGACCCTGAGGCTGAGCTTGAACTTGAAGCCATCGTACGATGATACACCATCCCGGTGGCCTGTACTTTCACGGATGATGTCTGATGATGATGATGACGATGATCGTGACACAGTGCAAAGCACTTTACGCATGAAAAGATATGCAGCGTAGACCAGAGCATGACTAGCCTACACGTACCGTACGGCCATGCGCAGCTCAGGCCATTCCACGAATCCGGAAAACGTAAACACAGCTAAAATTATTAAAATTATTAAACATCTCTGTGTTTTCAATCCAAAGTTCAATAAAACAGTGATTAATTGAATAATTAATTAATTAATCCAACAATCGATTTATTCATGGCATAAGAAATCAAATAATTAATTCATGCTGCCATCAGGCCACCTTTTTTCCCCCTCTCCTTTCCTTTTTTTTTTTTTTTTTTTTTTGCTGCTAAAAAAAAGATACCATACATAAAATTCCTGAAAAATGTTCGAAAATTTCTACCAACGCGACGCGACGTTACCCGACTGTTTAGCAAAAGCCCCCCAGGGCGTCCACGCCGACGCCGTCGACCCCCATCTTACTTCAAAGACTATGTCAATGATCGACATTAAACTATCTGGACTAATTGGTGAAAGAACATAAAAGCACACAAAGAAGACTCAGAAAAATAATGACAGACATGGACTGTGCGCACAATAAAGGACTGTCACAATACCATTCCTATTTTACATATTGCATGTTTCATTAGGCTGATCTTTATGCTTGTATGCATTTTTATTTTGTTGTTTTTTTCTTCCAACATGTAAGTGCATACATGTATTTTTATATAATCCAAACCATATTTTGGGGTCTGTTTCTCTTTTTATGCATTTTAAATTTATTTTCATGCGTATGTAGTTATATAATTTTATTATATCAGTTGGTCGAGTATTACCTCCACGTCACAGTTTATGATTTCATATGGACCAGGGTCCTGTGACATTTTTTTTTTCTCTTGTGAGCATTTACAGAAAAAACACAAACAACATTTTACACACGAAAAAAAAAAAGAAAAGTTAACCTGTTCCAAAACAACCCCCCCCCCCCAAAAAAAAAAAAAAAAAAAAAAAAAAAACAACGAAGGAAAGCAAAGAGATGTAATGTTTGAATATTCTACCAACTTGATATATATTACACCCAGAGACTACCTCTAGTTAGTCAGGATTCTGGGACCGTAATATTTTTCTTCTTTTTTTATAATCTGCAGTAGGGAAGAGGGGAAAGATTAAGTATTCAAGAATATCTGTAAAATGTTTTATGCATTTGTTTCAGATTTACCAGTCAAAAAAAAAAAAAATATATATATATATATAAACCCCTCAAAAAAAGTTCGGCAATTCAAGTTTAAGCATTTATATCTCTCTAGTAACTGTATGATCATCATCAAGTTTGATATCATTGTAAAGCTTGTTTATTCACCTTCACAATGATACCACATTTGTATTGATTATGTAATCACGGAATGTGCAGTGCACCTAAATATAGGGCAAAGTCAAAAGTGAAAAGTTGCAGAATGCATTGTTATTGTTCACACTGAGTTCTTAACTGGAATGAAAGGTTTTGTTTCTTTGTTTTTGTTCCTTTTGGTTTGTTTAATTTTGTATTAGGTGTGCATGCTTCTGCTGTAATCCCTTGTTTGGTGGACAAATATTGTTTTCAGTGATTTTGAAGTGGAATTATTCTTTTGTTTTAAGATGGAATGTGTTTTAATCAGCAACTGATTGTGATAACATTAATATTTGGTGTTTTGGTTTGGTTTGGTTTGGTTTGGTTTCCACCTTAGCAGTACACAACTGCGGTGGGGAAAACATTCTTCCCTCAGCAAATTATCTCATTTTCAGCCATGTAACCCTATCACAGAAACATAAGCAACACAAACTCTCCTCTTCTCTTGGATTGCTTTTCACTTCAACAAACACATCCCCCTTTCTTGATGTGAACTCATGTTCTTTAACTCTCTCTCCCCTCTCTAACGAAACAAAAACAAACACAAATACACAAATTTGCAAATGACAAAATGTTTGGCACTTCTTATTGAGTAACATGCACATCAAATGTGGAATAGCAAAGGATCAGAAGTTCAGTAGTGAGTAGAAGATCCGAATACAGCTACGACAGCCTGACATCTCCTCCTCATGCTTGTCACCAGCCTGGTGATGCGTTGCTGTGGGATGAGGTTCCACTCTTCGATAAGGATCTGTCGCAACTCAGCCAGTGTAGTGTGATCTGTCGCTCTGGCGCGTACAGTACGGCCAAGCTGGTCCCACAGGTGCTCGATTGGGTTCAAGTCAGGGCTGTTCGCAGGCCAATCCATCCTCGTCATTGCCTCCTCCTGCAGGTATTCGGTGATGTTCCTTGCTCTGTGTGGGCGGGCGTTGTCATCTTGGAAGATGGCGTTTGGTCCAAGATTGCGCACGTATGGGATGACCTCTGGCCGAAGAATGTTGTCTCGGTATCTCTCTGCTGTCAGGTTTCCATCAACGATGATAAGCTGTGTCTTTCCCTCAGCAGATATGCCACCCCACACCATAACACTGCCTCCTCCAAACGCTGTTACCTGGTCGATGCAGCAGTCAGCGAAGCGTTCCCCACGGCGACGCCACACTTTCACCCTTCCGTCCAGTTTCCTCAAGCAGAATCTGGATTCATCTGTAAAAAGGACATTCTGCCACATTTCCCGGTTCCATCGAAGATGTTGCAAACACCAGCGTTGACGGGAATGACGATGCAAGGCCGAAAGTGCAGGTCTTCTTGCTGCCTTGTGAGCTCTTAAATTGGCTGCGTGAAGTCTGTTCCTGATGATCTGGTCGGAGAGTCGCTTGGCAAATCTTCGAGCAAATCGTCCTTGCAGGTTCCTGGAAGATAACCTTCGATTCCGCAGGGTAGAAAGGGTCAGGAAGCGGTCTTCTTGTTGGGTTGTCTTCTTTGGACGACCACTCCTTGGTCTGTCCTTGACATCCCCAGTTTCCCGGAACTTTGCCAATAATCTGGAGATGGTACTGGGACTCACTCCAAATTGAGCAGCAACTTCTCTTTGGGGAATACCGGCTTCGATTTGGCCGATTGCTCGAGCCTTCTCAACATTTGATAGACGTGGCATGTTAACATACGCGAACAGCTACTCTTTAAAAGTAAGCACTGCCAAGCATAAGGCTTGTGCAAGGCACATTTCATCTATCAAACAGGAAATAAACTTGTTGAATCATTCATGACCCATTCAACATCATTCACACACACCCGACATTGCAACAAAAGCAATAGACAATAGCCAAGTTAGCCATTCAATTTGCAACTTTTCACTTTTGACTTTACCCTCTATTCAGGGCTGCTGTGCATTCAAGGATGAAATAACCATTACAAATTGGGCATGGATGTGAAGAGGGATAAATGAACTTTCCAATGATCTAAAAATCAAGAATGATTAAAAAGCCGCCAAAAAGATATATCAAGGCTCAAAGTTGAATTGCAGAACTTTTTTTGAGGGGTTTATATATATATTTGCAAAACAACCTGGAATTTGGAACCACAACAGTTATAAAGGAGTATTTGAGTAAAGGCCTGACTTTGAGCCATATATACATATTGAAAATACTGACAGAGTTGTATTTCAGTGAGGATAGCACATTTGTCTATTGTCTCCATGTCCAAACTCAGTTTTTCATTTTATATTGGATACATTCTATGATTTGTCGTTTTAAAATTCTAATGCATGTATTAACATGATCCCTATGAGTATTACATGAAGGATGTTGACATCATATGTGTACATGGCAAATACATGCTAAATTTAACCTCACACCACTTATATAATGGTTGCTTACCAGAAGAGATTTCTTTCGTGTTAACAGTTGCATAAATGTTTTGATTTAGTTCTTGGATGATATTTTCTAACTGAAGAAAGGGGGGGATGTGGTATCATGAAAACTCCCTCTTGTGGCAGTACAGCACGCGCACAGACACCCCTAATTATCCATTGTTAGTAAGCAAGCTTTCCCATTTCTGACAATCGTAAAGCTTTCACAAGCATGTCCTTGGTAGAGCCATCCTTTTGATACCAAAGTTTAAGCATGTCCCGCGTTCCCTTTTTTATCGTTAAATCCTTGTCATTCTCTTTCTCAAATGCATCCACTTCGGTCTGGTTGAACTTCAAGTATAAACCCAATTCAGAGATGTCCGATATCTGCTTCGAGATCTTTACCAGTTCAAGGGGAGTGAGAGACATTTTGATATTTGTCACAACTGAAATAACGATATGGGATCAACGCCATATTACTGCACATGCAGCCGTGAATGGACTAATATCACGACACACACGTTGATATATCACGCGCGTATAGTAGTTATATTAACATGTTATTGATACTGCCATTACTGGGGAATCCCACACTCTCTTAGTATAAAGGTCATATGTGTGCAGTGGCGTATCTAGGGACTTTGGGACAAACAATGAAGTTGCGCCCAACTGAAAATGAAACCATTAACCTACCATTCTTCTGCTTTATTGTTAGCATGAATCCATAACGTAACATTAGCTAATTCTACATTAACTGTATGTAAAAGTGTGTGCTGATTAGTTATGAGAAAGGAAAACACACAATCATCATCAACTAAAATGTAAGATGAAATATTGGATAAATACTGAAAATCATTGATATACAAAATAAATAGAAGTGGGCCAAGGAGAGATCCCTGCGGAACTCCATAGGTTACATTTTGTACCCTGATACGGTACCATTAACTGAGACATACTGTCTTCTTTTACATAAGTAACTTTCAAACTACTCCAGAGCTGTGCCTTTTACCCCATAATGGAATAGTTTGCTTAACAAAATTCTGTGGTCAACAGTGTCAAAAGCTTTGGAATAATCATCCAAAAAATACACCAACAGTATGTTCTTGATTATCTCGAGCAAGAGATATCTTATCAAGAAAGTGCAATATAGCATGAGTAGTTGTATGTTTTCTACGGAAACCAAATTGATTTTTTTTTTAAAGTTTCATTCTCTCGAAGAATTTCACTATCCGACCATAAATCAGCTTTTCAAGAATCTTTGAGAAGGCTAATAAAATGGATATTGGGTGGTAATTAGCCGATAGTTGGGGTCAACTTTTTAAAAACAGGTACGACTTTAGCGATCTTCATATTCATGTGTACAATACCTTGCGAAATTGATAAATCATAGATATGATTGAGGAGTTGCAATATTCCCGAAATAACATATTTGAGCAAATCATTAGTTATGCTGTCGTGACCTGGACTTTTCTTCTTCTTCAAAGACCCGACTACAGTAAGAATTTCTTTAAAATTTGTCTGGGATAAAAATAAACTGTCTTGAACAAGTTCCTTTTAGGAAAATCGCGGAATGTTTTATTGCACTCTGGAATGGCTTGGGACAAATTCGGACTAATACTACAGAAGTATTCATTAAACTTTTCCACTACGACTTTTTTTTTATCCTCAGCCAAAACTCTATCCACTTATATATTCCTTATAAAAACATTTCTTGAACCTTTTTTGTCAATAAATGCCGATATGAATCCCTTGGTTCATACCTGCTTTTTGACAGATTCATCTGCCATAGGGTTAACACGTGAAAACATGGATTTTAAAAATGATTATAGTTCCTCTAGTATTACCTTGAGTTTAGTGCAAATGTGGCTTACATGTAATTTGAGACTCTGAAAAGGCTTAATGAAGGCTCAAAAGGTGCAAGGGACCCTGCATAAATCCCCGGGAATATGCATGCTTTTGGCCTTCCATCTCCCATAGGTTAACACGCAAAAACGGGAATTTTTGAATGGTTATAATTCCCGCAGAATTAAATCAAAATTTTGAAAAATGTGCCTTGAATCAAATTTAAAGCTCTGAAAATGTATAATTAAGACTCAACTAGTTGAATAGACCCGCATAAATCCCCGGAAATATGCATGCTTTTTACCCCCAAAAAGTCTCTCCTGCCATAGGTTTACACGCGAAAACAAGGAATTTTAGGATGATTATAATTCCCATATTTTTTATTTGAAAATATAAAAAACGTGATTTACATAAAATTTAAAGCTCTGAAAAGGTATAATGAAGGCTTGATGAGTCCAGTAAACCTCCCATAAATCCCTGGGAATATGCATGCTTTTGACCAAAAACGTCTCGCCTGCCATAGGTTAACACGCAAAAAAAGGAATTTTAGGGTGATTATAATTCCCATAATTTTTCTTTGAAAATGTAAAAAATGTGATTTACATGAAATTTAAAGCTCTGATAAGGTATAATGAAGGCTTGGTGAGTCCAGTAAACCCCCCATAAATCCCCGGGAATATGCATGTTTTTGGCCTTCCAGCTCCCATAGGTTAACACATGAAAACAGGGGTTTTGAAATGATTTTAATTCCCCTAGTATTTATTTGAAATTATGAAAAAAGTGATTTACATGAAGTTTAAAGCTATGAAAGGGTATAACTGAGGATCGATGAGTCCAATAACCCCCCCCCCCCCCCCCCCCCCCCCCATAAATCCACGGAATATGCATGCTTTTGGCCTTCCAGCTCCCATTGGTTAACACATGAAAACAGGGGTTTTGAAATGATTTTAATTCCCCTAGTATTTATTTGAAATTAGGAAAAATGTGATTTACATGAAATTTAAAGCTATGGAAGGGTATAATTGAGGCTCGGTGAGTCCAATAAACCCCGCACAAATCCCCGGGAATATGCATGCTTTCGACCAAAAAAAATAATTTGCCATACTACACGTGCATTCCAATTTGTTATCGATGACCTAATGTAAATGGGCGTGTACCGATCACGTGAGTGACGACATCCAATGAGATCGTGCACTAGCAGACGACCATGTAGCAGACGTACGTCCGCCCGAAAGCAAACCCAACCTAGCCGGTTAGAAGAAAATCTAACTAAATTCCAGTTCACTACTATATTTCTAATGTACCAGAGGCAAAATTCAATGTGTTAAATTCGTATAATCAATGTTCTATCACCGCATTACGCCTAGCCTAATGGCTGATGTTCATGCAAGCAGCATGGAATAGCTGAGCGGAATAGGTGCATGGACATGATAGGTGTCTAGCACTATCTAGGCTTGGTCTACCCCACTGACCTCTACCACCTGGACGTTTCATTGGCTCAGAGAAGTGAAGTCGTGGTCCGCCATGTTGCACTTCTGAAAAATCAACGCGCAAGAAAGCTGGAATACAGATTTGTGTACAATCATGCGGACGCCCATGGTCAAAAAGCTCAGACAAGTACAGATGTTCAGTGCGTAACGTGTAATAAACCACATCGCTCTCGGAAGAGTAACATGGCCGCGCCCACTTCAAGTGCTCGCACGTGCGGGAATGGGCGATGATCCGTCCAGGTGGTAGAGGTCAGTGGTCTACCCCTCTGCGATCCCGATCGAGGTGGTGGCGTTGCCGGTGGCGTTGCCGATGATATCGTCGGTGATATGACGAAGTGACACTAACCTCAATTCTGGGTTAGACTTTCGATTTTGAGATTTTCTCAAAAATGGATAGGGCTTAATCTGATTTACCGATTAGCAAAATTTTAATTCATAATAATGACGAATTTTGGAAAAAATAAAGAAAAAAAAAATAACAAAATCCTCATTTTGCAAATCGGGATTTTTCGAACTGGCGAATATGTTTTCGTCACTTCGCCGTATCACCGACGATATGTCAGTTTGCCAAAACTTGGCTCATCAAGGTTTTTTTGCTTGCTGTTCGTTTTTTGCTTGTCTTTGGTACCGAGAGACCGACAATGTAGTGTGTGTGCGTGTGTGTGTGATTGGGGGGGGGGGGGCTTCTGAACCCTGTTATGGATATGAGTCTGACACTGACATTCTATATGACAAGGGCGAATGCGGGATGTAGTAAAAGGGTTGGGGGGCACAAAATTGATGCAGGGCTGTCAAAGGAGATTTTTTTTTTCCATTTTTTTTTTCATTTTTCGCCAGCCCTCCAAAAGTTGCTCAGTGGGGGGGAGGGGGGTGGCAAATTTTTTTCTTCTCGCCAGCCCTCCGAAAGTCGCTCAGTGGAGGGTGTAGGGTATCAGATATTATTAGTCCAGTTTTCCTCCATAATTCTCTGACAAGCCAAAAAAGTTATCAGTTCTAAAAGGGGGATACAATTTTATTTAAAAGCCTCCTAAATCCGCCACTGATCCATGCCCGGACTGTGAGGTCAGTCTTGCGAGGTGGGCCTTTTTACAACTTTTTCTCGGAGGGTTAATAGAACGACATTGTTAGGCTCTTGGGCTTCCAAACTAAATTTGGTGCTCGATCCGGGTTTTTTCACAATTTAGGCAAGATCCCATATATGCCAACTTGGGTTTCAAGAAGGGGGCCGCGGCCGATTCGCCCCCTCTTGATCCGCTCCTGCTATTCTGTCATGGATGTGAAGAATATATTAATTGCATAGTGTTGGTGGTAAATTGAAAGATGGGGGGGGGGGGGAAGCAATAACAGATCATTTTTATTTAATTTTTTTTTTAATTTGTTCCAATTGCTTTATTTTTACTGTTTGTTTTTGTTCGGGGATTTTGTTGTTTATTTTTTTGCTCAGTGATTTTTTTTAATCTTGTAAATCACTTATCATTGTTGTGATTTCTGTTGATTTCCTAATAAAAACACAAATTAAAAAAATAAGAGATCATTATTTTTCCTCAATTCTATTGGAGTCATTTTTACAGATCTGTTGTAAGAGAGAAAAGAGAGTATGAGAAAAATGAGGGGGGGGTGGGGAGACAAAGAGAGATGGGGCAAAAGTAATGGGATATTCCTACAAAGACAGAATAGGATTGGTAATAATTAAATTATATCATCAGCTGTTATATTGTTGGATACTACTTAATTCAATTCAAAACACGTAGGCCATCCCCCTTTTCGTACAATCGGTAAAGGCCCTGTTGCGTTGGTGATGGCTTCGGAGCAAGCCCCTATACTGTTTTCTTCGTCTGTCGTCTCACATTTCTACAGCAGAATATTACAAATAACTTACCGTAAGTTGGTTATATTGGTGGCGTATCCAGGAATGCATGGAGAGGGGGAGGCTCACGCCTGACGAACAAAAAAAAATCATCAGATAGATAGATAGATAATTTTATTCGTCCAATTAAGGAAATTTGCTTTGTTGGCTTACAAAAGTACATAACATTCATATAAATAAACAAAATTACACAAGTTCTATTTTGAATTTTTAGGACAAGGAAGGAAAAAATTATCACAGTTTTCAGATTCTTTCTGTGCGGGGGGGGGGGGAGGGGGTACACATTTCCTTTCATATTATGTCAGATTTTGTTTTGGCTGGCACATAGGGGCATGTACATTCCTGGATGATCTTGGATACGCCACTCTTAATGTAATCTTTATAAGGAATTGCTCGCACGCAATCTCATTTTATTAAAGCCTTTTCTGTCTTGAATTTTAAAAGAATAAGGCTAATAAAATGACATTGCAGGTCTATAATCCCTATAATTTCCATAAATCATATCAAATGAAATATTCTGATTTAATAGAAAAATAAAGATAGCACATTATTATTTTTAAATAACTTTTCCCGACATTCCCGTCAGATATCGCAGTGTTTGCTCATATAGAGCTTAATATCAGGGAACATGTTTGGACCCCCCCCCCCCCCCCCATCATCACATAAATATTAATAGAAATCCGAAGCCCCCCTGAGATGACTCTATTGCAACGTCATTTCTACAAGAACGCGCAAGTATTATCGCTCGTTAATAATGGGTAATAGTGACGAATTTTCATTACGTTTCATGAAGAATTTTTGCCGTAGTCGTTGGAAACATCGTTAAGAGGTCGGTATTAGGTAAAGGCATCATACCACAATATATACGCGTGCTTTATTTCGGCACTGAGCACTCTTCGTATTTAAACTCTTTGGTCAGAATACACTCGTCTACGGAACCCGACAGCGTAGAGCCGACGCTAATTTGGGGGTAAGAATTTGATAATTTAGGGAATTTTAAACACAAAATTATAATTTTAAGCTTGATTTTACTAAAATTGACATGATTCTCATCAATATATTGACTAAATTATACATTTACTTACATTTTTTCGTCGCATTTTGCCTCTTTTGGGTTGTTTCCGTATTGTAGAACGATTTTCCACAGTCCCACATACAGTAGCGCGTATAAATATAATGATACGCGAAGTATGGACATCCGCGAAGTTTGGACACACTGCCATAGTATGTTTACCCTTTATTCCCCTTGTTTAATCTGGCACCTCTCGTTACGACAATATTTGAAATAAATCATTTGCAATGTACTTTGTATTATTTTATTGAAAAATATTTACAATATGGGCACAAATAAGAAAGATTGTAATCCACAGTGGTTTAATAAGCAAATAATTACCGTTGGTGAAGGTGATGGGACAAACTATCACTTCCGAAGCGAAGCTGAGGAAAGATACCGTATACATTCAGATCGCCGAGGAAGTGATAGTACGTCTCATCGCCTGAAATCAAAAGGTGATTATTTGCTTTATATTCCGCATCTGAAACATTTAACTGGTACGAGAAAGACAATTATTCTCTACTTCTCGAAAAAGACATTTATGATTTAGGCCCGAATAAATTCACAAAAGATGTTAAAACCACCAGTAACCCCATGAACCGTACCCCTACATGGGTGCGCACAATTGTTTTATCATTTTAAGCGCGCTATTATACAATGCGCGCTTATTTTAGTACGCCTATGGAGCTATTCGTAAAGGTCACGCACTTTTCATTTTGACTATTCGTAGAGGTCACGCACTTTTCAATTGACTATTCGTAGAGGTCACGCACTTTCATTTCGCGCGTACCCAGTTATTGATAACGCATTGTGACTCTGTAATGGACTGAAGAGATCAGCGAAACACATAAGTACTATTCCTTCGAGGTCACGAACTTTTCTTCTCGGGTCGATTGATATGGGGAAAACTACGTTTTAGCACGTGATTACCTTTAGACCAATCTAACAGCAAGGTTCTTAGTATGTGGAATATAAAAGGGGATAGAATTAAGCATGATTATATTCCATAATAAGCCAACATGAAACGTAATTGTGCGTGAGTTAGAACCAGTGGTCTATAAATGAGCCACACAGTTTGAGGGGGTTGACCATAGGCACTCGGGGCCCAATTTCTGAATACTTGCGAGTGCGCAAAGCGTGCGAGCACAAAAAAATCTACCTTTTTATATGAAAACTGTCGACTTTATCCCTCACAGTTCTTGAAAAAAAGATCTTAAAGTCAGGTCGACTTCACCCGATGTATTTGCATCAAACTTTGTCAGTAGAAAGTAGTATGTCTCGACATTACAAAACACACCAACAAAATAAAACACTGACAAAAAAATCCATCTGGATGGGTTGTCAGACGGCCCCTACAATTAGCGTAAAATTTCCCTCACGCCGATGGACTAAATTATGTGACAAGGAAGAGAATATACAAACTGAAGGGGAAAACATCTGGAAAGGGGTGTAGCACTCCCCTGAAAAAAACAACACCAAAGTGCCCTTTGACCAAGCTTTGTTGCCCGAAGTTCCTCTAGATTGACCGGATTTTGTTCTTCATATCGACGTATTCGTTGACTTACAATGAATCCTATGACATAACAATACTTTAGTTGCAAACATGAGCATTCATCCTCTTATTTTCTAAGTTTAAATAAGATTATCCTAGACTTTATTGATTAATTACCGAAATATCCAACCGACATAAAGAAAAGAAAATACCAATAAGTCACCCACACACAATTCTATATTCCGTGCGTCTCAAAAAAAACTTACACTTTTTAAATAGCTGCCAAATAAAGAATATATGATTCTGGGGGATGGTATATATGTATGGAGAGCTCATAGACTCAACTTTCATATGAGATCAAACTGTCCGAAAATAATTCATGCTTAGGTGATCACTGCTCACTTTTGTATAGGGTATGGAAAATTAGATTGCACAGGAATTAGCCTTCCAGTTTGCGAGAGGAAGTCCTTTGGAGCTAATGCTACAGTCACACGGCCATGTTACGGACCTGCGGATGCCTGCGTATATTTGGATAATGAAAATGCGTAATTTTTACCCCCAAATAACGCAAATTTGAGCAAAAGTTACCTATATTCTGCGGACGATACGGATTAGTTACGGATGTTACGTATGAATTACGGATGTTACGGGTAAAACCTGTTGATGAGCCCATCCGCTGCCAACCTGCTGACACATGTCACGGACGACTTACGGATGACTTACGGACGATACGTATGAGTTACGTAGTTTATGTATGGATAACGTATATTTTGCGGATGCTTACGTATATTTCATCCGCAGCAGAATTTTGAGATTTTCAAAATTCACGCTGCGGATCTGCGTATGTCTGCGGATCCTGCGGATTAGGTTACGGATGGATACGGACGTTTTACGCAAAAATACGCAAAGATACGGATCAATACGCATGATACGGAACAATACGCAAATTCTACCTAAATTCTGCGCAAAAGACCTTGCGCGGGAAATTTAAAATAATTTTGAGATTTTCAAAACTTTTTCGCGGAAGACCTCGATTCCTGCGCACTCCCACGGATTTTTACGGATGCACTTACGGATGATACGCATGATACGGATTGCTGCGGATTTCTACGGATTTTTACGGATGCACATCCGCAGACATGCGTATCGCGCGTATCTGTCCGTCTGACCATAGCATTACAGAATTGAAGATAATATGATTTTTTTTAATCAATTGTGATGATTTTGGGTATGATGAGTGAAATTTGTGGTTTATGTGATTAACATTTTATGCATGAGTGAACATGAATTGCATTTATTATTGTAGCAGTGTAACTTTCCCTGGTAGATTCAGTGGTGTGTTCATGGGAGTCAAGATGGGGTGATGGGGTGATGGTACATGGTCTGGATATTTTGGAGTGGAGATCAATGCATATGAATTGTCAATATATGCACCAGCACACCCGGGAAGCGAGAGAGAGAGAGAGAGGGAGTGGCATAATGTCCTCTTGACCCTTATCCCATCTACCCAACAAAGTCCTACCCTATCTCACCTCCCCTGCAACATGTACCATCACCCCATCCTGACTCCCTTGAACATACCACTGAGTCTAGTTAAACTGCTACAATAATAAATCCAATTCCTGTTCACTCATGCATACAATTTTCATTCAATAAACCATAAAATTCACTCAGCAAACCCAAACTGATCGCAATTGATCATGAATTTATCATATCACCCTCAATTTTGTAAGCTCCAAAGGACTCGCCTCTCACAAATTGGAAGGCTAATTACTGCGCAACCTAATTTTCATACCCATTACAAAAGTGAGCAGTGCTCACCCAAGCATGAATTATCTTCGTTCTTATTTGGTGTCATATGAAAGGTGAGTCCATGAGCTATCAGTACATATAAACTTTTTCCCCCCAGAATCATATATTATTTATTTGGCAGCCATTTCAAAAGTGTAAAGTTTTTCTTTGAGACGCACGGTAGATGTACACAGTCATACATTTTCATTGCAATGACATAAATAAACTAAAACTAGTACAATAAAAACCCAAATCTGCCAATCTAGAGTTTGGTTTCTTAACATCTAGCTCTTTCTTAAAGATAAATATTTGTTGTTTTATGGTTACTGGACTATAAAAACGAGGGAAATGAGCCTACACAAAGTTCTAGATACGAGTATACTATAACACTAGGAATCTCAGGGTAGCTGAAAGGTATTGAGAATTGGTATGAGAAAAGTGGCAGCTTGTAGAAATCAACTACGCAACGACGATAACAACCCTTAAAACATTAAGACCTTGAGACAGAAGTTGATAGTACACTTTAACAATGCCATATAGATTGTCTTTGTAGCATTGTCTTCATTCTATATACTGCACCAAGGTTCCTCCTACTTCGGCACTGTAAAGTATCTCCTTCAGTTTAGCCGAGCTACCGCCAGTCCTGTTCTTCCAGACAGCCAGACACTCTCTTATCGCTTTCCCATAGTCATTGCAGTACTTGGCAAGAATGGCGCATGCAACGTTGTACTCAATGCCGAGCTTTTCGGAAAGGGTGCTGTATTTCCCATGTGGGACATGGGTTGCTAAAATGTCCAGTTTTCCATTTGGTACGGCATCACTGCTGTGTATAATAAGGATAAAGAATATTAGAGCAAGCCTAAATTTGAAATAAATCTCAACTCATCTTGTATCCAGGGTTTTGGTCCCGTTGATGTGCACTGTTGAACTTATAATAATGATTAAAAGAAAAATAATCAAAACACACGAAAAGTAATTTCGAAATCAAGGCGTCCATTACTTGATTTTATAGGTCACACATAATCACATACAGTTTTATTTATTTAAATTCCAATGATGTGATTCATAAACTATTGCAGTTGCACGTTATGTACCAAAAACACTTGTGTCGTAAATCAATTGCAAATGAACTCCATTTCACGATTACGAGTAATCCTTACACAAAAATTGTAACAACACAAATGTCAACACAAGGAGAATGTTTTTGTGCGTCCTCCTTTACAGGAGAGACATTTTCCTTCAGCAATTAAGATCAGTACAAACCAAGCGGTAGTTCCTCGCAAGGAAAATCATACAGTTGTGTGATCGATCAAAGCTTACAAAAAGGGAGTTCCGTCGATCTGTTCTTTCATAGACATGGATTTTGTCTTTTATTCTTATAAGGAACTTCACATTAAAAACTCTGACCTGGTCTTCGAAGCAGAGACGGTCAAGCCTTCAGCCCCCAGAAGAGGGATGCCAACTGAAGCAGATGTTGAAGGTTCCGAAGGGCGTGCAGATACCAAGTTTTGAGATGTTCTTTCGAATGATCCTGAATAAATGCAACAGAAAATAATACGTTGTGAAGTGAAACCCTTTTCGCCCTTTCTTTCCTTTCTACTCTTTTTTCGATATTAGTATACTCTGACTGTTGCATGCCTATATTATTCAATCACCACAACTACTAAATTACCCCCCCCCCCCCCCCCCCCCCCCCCTCCCCCGAGTTTCTTTCGCCCGATCTTGCATTACATTGTCGGGCCTATAACATACTACCTTTACTGTATGAAAATATACAAATGATAATAATAAAAACTCCGATGCACTCGCTTCATTAGCGAAATGCAAATTTTAAGGGCTGGCCAGACGCGGCCGACGATAACGAGATTTTCAATTAAACGTACACCCTACAATGCCCTGGAAAAAATTATTAGACCAAGCTTCTATAATAAAGGTACTATAGTGTGCATTCAAACTAATGAATATGATTTGTCTTTGTATTTGTATTTCATTGAATGAATTACAAACTCCAGCAATCGTACCTTACTTTTATGATATTTTATTTCCTCTTTACCACAGATATAACACTTTCAGTAACTACTCTTGGTCTAATAATTTTTTTCCATGGCTGTACGTGTGAGATTATGCTCGTGGGTGTTAATAGTAGGACACGTATAGGGTGGACCTTTATTTTTAAAATTTCATTATCGTTGTCCTTATCGGTCAAATCTGTCTTGCCATCCCTGACGAATATTACCATTACTATTGTACAGACTGAAGCAACATATCGTGGTTTTTTTCTGATAGAGTGTAGACATGATAGCAAGAACGTAGACATGACTCTCACCTTCTCGTTTCAGGCGTCCAAGATTCTTGCACAAAAGATACTCTTCTGCAAGCTCTACAAAACCTGCATAAATCAACGCTTCATTCAGCAGTGCTATCTGTGAGGCCTTTGCATTATTCATCTTCCAATCATTTAGCATATCGAACGTTCCCTCGCTGGATACTCGACCATCTCTGCGAGTATTGGAAGCTTTGTACTGCAGCCATTTTTCATGTGGAACACCTAATTTAAGGGCCAACTTTAGCAGATTAGCGTGATTTCCAAGGCGTTCCGCAAGGTTGGACAGTGTCTCCACAGATATTCCAACTAGGTCTTTGCTTTTCTCACTGTAAAGAAGATCATGGTAAGTTGATTATACTTCTGAAAAATGAGGACTAAACCTGGCTTCAACTGTTGCAAATCTTATTGTATTCTTTGTATTTCCCTTCTGTTAGGTAATGGGGAAACCATTAATTCATTTAAACAAATTTTTATTTTAATCTGATTTTCCTGAAAGATTATTCGTACTTCATGTCAGTGTCATCATGTTGTATAATCTACGCGCGCGCGCGCGCACACACACACCCTCACACGACTAGATAACGAAGAAACGGTTCAACCAGATAATGATTATAATAATAATAATAATAATAATAATGACAGAGTCGGTGATTTGCATGAATCATTTGCATTAATCATTTGCATAAATGCCGTAGAGTGAAAAAATGTTTAAGTTTCGGACTTCGTAGCATGTTTGCATTTAATGAAAAAATAGTTCCTTAAGATTTCACATTGATGGTAGGGTTATTAAAACAGGTAGATTTTGTACTGTCAGATAAATATATTTTGATAAGTTGCAGAGTGCAAATTTAGAATATTCGGAGGAAAAAGTAAAAGAATATTTTCGGTTATCTAAAAGTGCGGATGGATATTTTAGAAGTCATTGCACTGCGCTGGATAGACGTGTTTTATAATAGCTTGGGACTATACGGTGTGTATTGATTACTGTGCCTTACTCGAGTTAAATTGACGTCTTACAAGACAGGCGTGACTATTTGGTCTTCCTGGTTTAGGCGTGTCAGAGAGTGAGTTTTAACTTTTTTGTGTATCTAATGATAAGGCAGGATATTTTCAATTATTCTAGAATATGTATGCCTACTTATAAAAGAAGTCAATCAAACGAAAATGTTATATTTGTGAGATGAAAAGTGTTTTTTCAATGCTAGTCAAAACTCGTTCTTTATTGCATAGGGATGTTGCACTTGTTCATCAAATATTAAGGTTAATTATGGGGTATTCTATCATTATATCAATATATTTCGGATTTTGTCATTTGAGTGGGAATTCATGCAGTATAAACACTTTGGATTACAGTGATTTGTGTTATTTCAACGCATGTATAATTTATTGCATCATGAGTTGCCGTTGGGGGCGGTGTGATGTAAACATTGAGAAAAGATGGCGGCGCCAATGGAAGTGTACCATTCTTGTTTCACTGAGGTGTTACAGAGTTGTAGTAACTTATATTGTCCTGTTTTATTGTAGATGTATTAGGTAGAGACTTGTAGAGAACTTCAGCATCTGAGCTAGGGTTACTCATGTCATGAGTTGTTTGATGGTGGAACAATAACAATAGAGATGTTCTGGGGTAGTGGCTACCGAACCGATGCGATGGGTGACAAAGGCAGTTAGTTGCTGGTTTGACGGAAACCTCGGGTAGGCAATGAATTGTTATACTAATAGGAATTTTCATTAATTCCATTTATTCTGTCAGTTTATCCTTGGTCAAATATAATTCAAAATACATATACTGTAGCATACTGGTAAAAGAATAAAGTGCATATAAATGTTTGGTATTGTTTGTTTCCGGCCGAAGGTCAGTTTGATCTTTGATACTGTACTGTACTTATACAGAGATTGTTGTTTATTAATAAGTAAATAATGTATTTCAACAAGTTCTCATGTACTTACAATGTTCCTTCTATACTGGTTCTTTCTATGATCTGAACGATTTAACTTGACAGAATGGCATTGATTTAGAAGTGTAGTCCAGCACTTAAAGATATAAGAGAGCGAAGTTTATACATGTATTGTCAGTCGTAAACTTGGTGTATCTCAATTATATTGTGAGTCATATCTAGATGCATATTCATGTAAAAGAAAACAATAAGTTGTTACTACGTGTACAGAAGGAAAGCAATTACATGTATTTTCAATGTGATTGTCATGTTTTGCTTTATGACTCAAAGATGTTTATTATTCTGCCTGATTTGCAGGGTTTGTTTCAACGCTATTGATCACAACCAAATAAACTTGGGCAAACCACCCACCTACAGACAACATTCTGTGACTACTTCTTTTCTGCGTAATGCGACAATAATAATAATAATGTAGAGCTGTAGTGTGAACAGACCTGGTAATTTACATTTATAAATTGGTGCACATCACTATGCTTGATCATGATCTCTCAACTCTTTTCATTCCTCTGTTAGTCATCAAAATTCCCTCCTTTTCTTCCAGCAGCTTCTTTACATTCCTTTTAACATTCACTCCACCATCCATGTCTTTTGTTCCCTCATGCAGAGCTTATTTATGGTTGTATGTATATTCATTAGTTTGCTTTATTCTGCTAGTTGAGTATTCATTATTTCCTTTTATTATACAAATTAATATGTAAATATCTACATGCAAAATAAACCCCTGAGGTTTAGAGTTGGAAAACCAAGGGCAGTTCTCCTCAGGCAATCATCGAGTGAGGTTGTAGTTACTTTGTGTCTCTGTAAGTTAGAACCACGCCCTTGCCACCCGCTCAGGCCATCCTACAATAATAATAATAATAACAACAATGATAATGAATAAGCTGGTTAACACTTACGATGCTGCGTTAGGTGATGTTACATCTGGCTCCAAGAATCTTTTCTGTTCATCTGACACAATACCTAAAAGTTTGAAAGAAGAATTACATGTTTAGATCATTTCACAATTTGTTTTTGTTTTCTGTGTTACATAATATGGTTTGAAACATAGAAACTTTTAAATGGTGCAGTTTTATCTTGTTTTTTGTGTTATGTGTTTTGTTTTTGTTTTGTTTTGTTTTGTTTTTTGTTTTTGTTTTTTGTTTGTTTTGTTTTTTAGGGGGGCAAAAGTGTGCCAAAACATATGCTGCAAACTGCACTTTACGCTTTAAAAACGGAATCGTATAGACCTATTCTACTTTACTGAATAAATTGAAGATATCACTGATTAATGCTCTGCAATATACAGCGTCTCGGGACGGTACCATAGGGTCTGTCTCATGAATCTTGACTGTATCGTCAGACACACACATACACAATGGAGATTATTCTCATGTGTACTGGCATCGAGTGCAACGCTCAAAGAAAAGGAAATATTCTGGTGTATTTGACCAAATTCTTAAATCATTATCACCATATTATATGAACCTACCTTGTTCAACAAGTTCAGCGACTACTCCCATTCCTGACAACCGTAAAGCTTCCACAAGCTTTTCCTTGGTAGAACCATCCTTACCACACCACATCTTTAGCATATTTTTAGTTCCCTTGTTTTTCGTTAAATCCTCGCCATTCTCCTCCTCAAATTCCTCCACTTGGGTCTGAGTGAACTTCAGTAATAGACCCAGTACAGATATATCAGATATCTGCTTAGCAATCAGAGCAACCTCAAGTGGAGAGAGGGACATTTTTGCTATTTGTAACCACTGAAATAACGATATGCCTAACGCACTTTATAACTGCACTGCCGTTAATTTTATTATACACATGTATATTACGAGTGTACTATAGTATTACCATTGATCTAATCTGGGAATCCCCGACTCTGTCACTACAAAGGTCATTCAGAGTGATATTCCTTTGTGAACGTTTCATCTCTGCAAAACAATTGGCATTTCGGCATTATAATAACACGGTAACACTAAAGAGAGCAGACATGAAAAGCTATGTGGGACAAAACGGGGGAATGTCTCAGGCATATCGTGTTGATATGATTTCAACTCACACATGATATATACATGATGTACAGGCCCGTAGCCAGGGTTTTTAAACGGATGGGTCGATTTTGGCAAAAGTGTACCTTTTTGTCATAATCAATACAACTGACAGCATGTGGGTAATTCTGGTAACAAAGATTAAAGGTGTGTGTGTTTTTTTTTTCATGAAAAGGCGGACCTCAGCCCAAGAAGGGGGGGGGGGGGAGCCCCCTGGCTACGGGTACATTGTACAGTGCTGAACATGCATATACATGTAGGCAGGTCTATTGCAGACGTTAGTACAACCGACTGGTTTTCAGTGACAATTAGACTCTAATTTTGGGGCTTGAGCATAATAGAATTAATATTGCAGACTTCAAAAACATTTATTTCTTTTTCGGACAAGATCATGTGCACAAACATGTACAATCAATGTAACTGCCAAACAAGACTTTTTGCCTGTACATCTTCACCATGTCTAAACGAGGTGAACAAGGATGGTTACGCAAGACGTCGAGAGGACGTCTTATTTTGACGTCATCTGTACACTGTAAAAACTGAAGTGCTGTATATAGCACTTTTTGAGGGCATGCATAGGGACTGCACTCAGGGTGCTATTGAATGCACACAGCGTGCTACTTCAGCACTTTCATGGGAGCTGGACCGGCTCCTTAGACTGCTAAACATTCATAAAAAAATGATTTGGGCGAGCTTCGAACCAGGGTCCGCTGATCGAGAATTGCTGGCATTACCGCTAGACTAACTACATAGTGAATTTACGACACCACATAGTTCATGTTATCTACTTGACTCCCATGACTAAACCGGATTGCAAGAAGCATTCGTTAGTCTATCGGTAACGTCAGCGCCTCTCAATCAGCGGAACCTGGTTCGAGGCTCGCCACGGTCACATTTTTTTTGCTGGTAAATTAGCACACTACAAGTGCTATAAACAGCATTTCAGGTGCAGTCACTATACATGCCCCTAAAAGTAGTACTTTACTTTTTACAGTGTACAAGACGTACAGATGACGTCAAAATAAGACGTCCTCATGACGTCTTGCGTTGGTGCAAGTTGTCGTCTTATTGACGTAATTACAGGACGTAAAAAAGACGTAAACGACGACGTAAATATCACGTCATTTCTTCCTCTTTCTGCTATCAGGGTATATGCTCCAAACTCTGTCAGAAGGAAGTTGTATGACTATAAACGACCAAGATTGGGGTAAAATCTTCCGCTTATTAAGGACCATGGACAATACTTAAGATTGTAATACATGTATATATATTTGATACGCATGGAATAAGCAAACTGTGAGTTATTTAGTTTTGAGTGTAAGAAAATGGTTTTCTCTACATCCAGAGCGTTTGGGGCAGCAGAGTTTGGTCAAGGGGCACTTCGGTGTTTTATACAAGGGAGCTAGTGTAACACTCCCTTTCCGATGGAAATTTTTACGAAGTGTTTATATTTTTTAATGTACAGCCATACCTCTTCCTTCTGACATAATTTGGTCCATAAATTTACCCCGCTTTTTAGGGGTCGTCTGACAAGCCAATTATCCCGACGGAAAATTTGTACATATGTTAGGTGGGTTTAGATCGACCCGTCTTGGGGGCATTTTTTTGTGAATGACATGGATAGTCCAAGTAACTTTAAGGGGTCAAATCTGATAGGGAAAATGGTTTGACTATTTCGGGACAGGATTCTGGCCTATACATGTATCTACATTTCACATTCACCCAGCTCTCTCTCTCTCTCTCTCTCTCTCACTCATAAGAACTCCTATTCCTAGAAAACCGCTATTCATTTAACACTCCCTATGCATAGCGGTCCTTATGAGTAGTTATGAATAGTGGTCCTTATGAATGGATATCCTTAATATGAATAGCGAGGAAATTTGTCTATGGTTTGCTCGCTATTCAGAAGGACCGCTATTCGATCAAAACCGCTATTCATTTGGTCACGCGTTATGGATAGCGGTCCTTAATGAATAAGTGGTCCTTATGAATAGAGGTCCCTATGAATAGCAAAGTTACCCCATCTCCTTCTCCTGAATAATTATACCTCCTTTATGAGGGGACACATGTTTCGACTGGAGTGGGGGGGGGGGGGGGGAGGGGGGGGGGGGGGGGGGACACGTGCTTGGTGTAGGCTACAGACGATTTTTGTTCGGCCGGAGGAGGCAAAGGGCCTACGTGCAACACGGCCGGACGTACAGAGTCTGCGGCTGCTGTCTCTCCCCTCTAAAATCTCCTCTCTCTACCTGGTAGCTTAGAATTTGCCTTTATATCTGGTACCTCTTACAAAGAAAAAAATTAATAAGATCCATAAATCATTGGGAACATATTAGATTCATTTCCAGTTTTAAACATAATTACGATATCAGAAAACGGGAAAGAAATAATTATTTTGTACAGTGATTTATTTTGAAAAAGTATACAATTCTATATTCCAAATACCCTGATAGCAGAAAGTGTTAAAAAATGACGTGATATTTACGTCGTGGTTTTCGTCTTTTTTTCACGTCCTGTAATTACGTAAATAAGACGACAACTTGCACCAACGCAAGACGTCAAGAGAACGTCTTATTTTGACGTCATCTCTACGTCTTCATTCCTCTTCCCTGATAGCAGAGAGTGTTAAAAATGACGTGATATTTACGTCGCGGTTTTCGTCTTTTTTACGTCCTGTAATTACGTCAATAAGACGACAACTTACACCAACGCAAGACGTCAAGAGGACGTCTTATTTTGACGTCATCTCTACGTCTTGTACACCGTAAAAACTAAAGTGCTACTTTTAGGGCATGTATAGTGACTGCACCTGAAATGCTGTTTATAGCACTTGTAGTGTGCTAATTTACCAGCAAAAAAAAAAAATGTGACCGTGGCGAGCCTCGAACCAGGTTCCGCTGATTGGGAGGCGCTGACGTTACCGATGGACTAACAAATGCTTCTTGCAATCCAGTTTTGTCATGGGAGTCAAATAGATAACATGAACTATGTGGTGTCGTAAATTCACTATGTAACAATATGATCTGCTCTAAATCGTACAATGTGAGTTAGTCTAGCGGTAATGCCAGCAATTCTCGATCAGCGGACCCTGGTTCGAAGCTCGCCCAAATCATTTTTTTTGTGAATGTTTAGCAGTTTAAGGAGCCTGTCCAGCTCCCGTGAAAGTGCTGAAATAGCACGCTGTGTGCATTCAATAGCACTCTGAGTGCAGTCCCTATGCATGCCCTCAAAAAGTGCTCAGCACTTCAGTTTTTGCAGTGTGCAGATGACGTCAAAATAAGACGTCCTCTTGACGTCTTGCGTTGGTGCAAGTTGTCGTCTTATTGACGTAATTACAGGACGTAAAAAAGACGAAAACCACGACGTAAATATCACGTAATTTTTACCACTTTCTGCTATCAGGGTATGCGAACATGTGACACACCTGTGCATGAATTAGAATCACACACAAACAAATAATTATTGTGAAAAGTTGCCATAATAATTTGAGCATCGAACTCCAAAAGCTAATCACAAGGGCGGCAGTAGAGGAAGTGTTTAAAAGCATGTAATACCGCGTCTTTCCACCACTTTGCTTGTTTCTTTTTCTACAGCCTTGCCGACAATCAAGAATTGGAATGTCTGACTACTTATTTTGTCCTTCCAAGGAAGCTTTAAAATTTCACGACATTTTTTTTCGAATTCTCACTCTCCCTCCTGTTTTTTTTTAAACAATTGTCGACTGGCTTGCGCAGAATTTCTCCCCATGCCTCATCCCCATTTAAACTTGTATGGGGTTTTTTTTCCAGACCAAATGTGAAAAAAAATAGATCTCACATTTCATGTTAATTCATATCCAGAACTCCCTAATACTTGATGACGTATACGAAAATAAATGACTAAATATCTTGGACCTGACCTTCGAATGAATCTCGTGTGACATGGCAATCTTACAAGAACTCACAATCTCGCCTTCCTCTTCTTCTTTTCTTAGTTTACATAAGATCATTCGGTATGCTATCTAGTCGAGTAAATAAAAACATTATCATTACGTCACACACACGATTATTTATACATGTATATTCAACAATTGGAGCATCGAAAAGTTGAATATAATCATATATTTCTAATGGAATTAAAAGACCAAGTCAAAGATCAAGGCGAAATCTCCAACTACCAATCATGGGTTTGAATGCCTTCACAGTTACCTGTTGATGTTAATATTATATAATAAGAAGATATTTGCGGTTTTATGTAGACATGGAAATAAATCTACGTCAAGGTTTACATGACAATAAATGCAACTCTGAAAGAGTTATTAACCAAACGAGGATTAACTACGTTAGATAGAAAATCATTACACTTTATAATGTCATGTAATCATAGGCCCGTATTTTCGAAAGGCGTCTAACTTAAGCCTCTGCCTGTTGTGTGTAGGTAGAGGTGTTTAGGCCACCGAATTATGGAGTGCCGATTGTTGCCCTCTTTTAATCCTACAAAATCACCATAGTTCTGGAAATAAATACAAATACAAAAACCGACACGATAGAATTGATTTCTGATGCTCATTTCATGTCAGAAAATAATTTTATTTCTTTATTTTGATACATAAGTATAGTAATTTATACGGCACTTGGGGTTGACGAATGGCCTTCCATAAATCAGTGGCCTAAGTGAAGCCAGGCTTAAAGGGAGCGACAAGTCGCAATCTATGGACGGTTTGACAGTTGGCTGCTCCTTTCTCTGGATCAAAGTTCAAAGCGACTTCAATTTATCGCGCGCAACTAATAAAAGTTCGCACATTGACCCAAATTTGTGTAAACAAGATCGCGCGTTCTTTATTCCAGTATTTGAATCTCATTGGTCCGTTACGTATGTAGGGATTTGAGTTAACGATCACGCGAGGAATTCGGCAATAACATTGCTTCGGTAGCGCACGATTGGACCTGATTGTATCCGAATTTCCCCGAGTCAGGCCAACTGGTCAGGCCCATGGATTACGACTTGCCACTCCCTTTAAAGGGAAGGAAAACCCTGGCGAGTTAGTTAGCTGTTTAGTTGAAGGGCACATTGTTGATTATGTCGAATTTCGACACATTTGGGCCCCCGCCCCCTAACGCCGTCAACACTTAGGAAAGGAATGGAAACTCAAATTTCCTCCTTTTCCCGACCGATTGGAGCATCCGAACGCCTGGCAGTACACCATTTTGAAACGCGTAATAATGGCGGCATCCGGGTACTTCTGGTCCGAGAGGTCCGACAAAACGTCACAGGGCGGGGCTTATCTGTTCAAAATGGCAACGCACACGATCGATATAGGACCTTCTAGCAGACGACAAAATGATATTTCTAACTACTTGTTGACGGCGTTAGGGGGGCCCTAATGTATTGAAATTCGACAACGATCAACAATGTGCCCTTCAACTAAACAGCTAACTAAATCGCCAGGGTTTACCTTCCCTTTAACTTACGCCACATTCGAGAATACCGGCCCTATTCTTTGCAGCATTGTCTTCATTCTATATACTGCATCAAGGCTCCTCCTACTTCGGCACTGTAAAGTATCTCCTTCAGTTTAGCCGCGCTACCGCCAGTCCTGTTTTTCCAGATAGCCAGGCATTCTCTCATCGCTTTCATGTAGTCATTCCTGTGTTTCGTGAGAATGGCATTTGACTGGTTATATTCGATACCGAGCTTTTCGGAAAGATCGCTGTATTTCCCAGATGGGACGTGGGTTGCTAGAGTGTTCAATTTCCTATCTGGTACGGCGTCACTGCTTGTATGACAGGGATAAAGCAAAGTAAAGCAGGATTTATTTGAAATGTATCTCAACTCATCTTGAATACTGAGGGTTAGGTACTTTAGACCACCCCCCCCCCCCCCCCCCCCCCCCCGTTTAGAACTGATAACCGTCTTTTTTCCACTTGTCAGAGAATTTGAGAAAAAATGGACCAAAAAATCTATTAAGTTTTTTTTGTTTGTTGTTTTTTTTTGCTTGTCAGAAGATTTTCTGAGATTTTTGTGTACCCCCTCCCCTTTACAAAATCCTGGATCCCCCTCTAGAGGGAAATATAAAGTAATTATAACGTCAACCCTGATATCAAGCTGGTTTTACGACAGCAGAACCATATTACCAGTACCCAAAAATTGTCGTTAACCATTTTGATCTTTAAAGTTAGGTCGCTGAAATACTATCAAAGAAAAGGCCTATCTAACAATGACATCGAAGGAATCTTATTCTTTTTTTTTTTTTTTTTGCTGTCTATTCTATCATTGAAATATTAATACAAAATTTGCTATAGGGAAGTCTATCCAAATATTACTTGGTTTTTTAGACGCAGAAAATCAGACCTACAGATCAAAAGAAGTTTGACGAAAATCAAACTACTACTACTACTAATAATAATAATAATAACTAATAAGAAGTTTATGAATTTAGTGGCATGAACAGCTATGGAAACAATGAAAATCTATAGATCAATTGGCAACTCAGTCATGGATTTGTGATGTCGTTTGGGGTGTTGCAAGAAAGTTGCAAATTGTAAAGCAAATTAGAACAACCATTCTCAATGGTTCAGGGTTTGCCCATTCAAGAAGATGCGCTTGCAACAATGATTTTGATTGGTCAGTACCGATCAGTTGCAACCTGCAATCAATCGCAACTTTCTTGCAACACCCCAGTTGTCACATAACTCACCAAGTAATTCGTTTATATTCATAATACAATTCTCAATTTTTGCCCAAGAATATCTATAGTTTTATGTTTTTGGATGTATAAACCTCTTTTCAAAATATTATATTCCCATACAACTCATCTTATATGTATATTGTATAATAAATTCATATTTTCATGCTTTTACAGAAAATGATTTACTCTGTATATAGGTGTATACATGCAAAAACATATACTGTACTTCTAAAAAATAAGTTGGTTCAAGCCGTTAGGAAATCATATTCTTGGACAAATATTTTGAATTTGTATTATGAATATAAACAATAGTTAGGGAGTTGTATACCAATGACATCACAAACTCAAGACTGAGTTGCCAATTTGGCTAGTGATTTCCATTGTTTCCCCAGTTTTTCATGATGCTACTAAGAAATCATAAGTTTCTTATAGTTGTCCGATTTTCCTCAAACTTTTTTTGATCTGCAAGTCGGATTTTTCTGCTCCTATTAATTAACCCATTGCTTACGGGAACAGGGTGATCTCTGTATTAACCCTATGTGAATATTGGAATTCAGTAGCCAACGGGTTAAGACTAATTATAATCTCATAATTGATAGGATTGAAGTAAATTGAATATATCATAAAGAAAGTAAATGTGAGAAAATTACAATGCCCCGACCGGGATTCGAACCCGGGAACCCAGGATTACATGACCAGTGCTCTACCAACTGAGCTATCCGGGCTCCTGTCGAAGCAAAGTAACAATCTCACATATAGCCCCTCTCTTAAGACTAAGTAATTTTTGCACTGGACTTCCCCTTTAAGAAAGAATCTAACCTTGCTTCAGCAGCAGAAACTTCCCCGTCTGCCAATAATGCACATGGAATGCCACCGGATGCGGATGCCATGGATCCCGATGTTGTTTGACCTGCTCGTGAATTGTAACAAAGACATCGAAGTTGGAGATCGTTAAAAAAATGAGTCTTTGTATTCATGTTTCGCTTATATGTAGACCTATTGTTGCATTGCATATAAAATTACAATGAACTTAAAATATTTTTCAAATATGTACATTTTATTATACCATTAATTCACTCTCCATTTTTTTAAATTTACCATGTTGTCAAATTGTCATGTATTTTCATGAACATGTAGGATGATTTGGTAAACTGCAGGATGCCTTTTGGAAAGCAGTTTTTCATACCTGAACAGGTCAACCCTGCAGCATATAATAAAGAAAACAAAATAAGTGAATAAATAAATATAACTTATGCATATCATCAAATCTTGTTACCTTAACACTTTAAAAAATATATAATGGCTATCATGTCATTTTGGTTGGTTTGATTTTGTTTTAATCAAACAGTTGTACTCAGTGAATTTTATAAAATCCATACATTACAGCTTAATCATTCCACATATTATCGGGATTAGCTCTTTTGCTTTCATACTTTTCGTTTTGCTGTATTAGTTTTCCAACACGTGTAAAAGGTTAGGAAAACGAATGCCACTGGTTTTTCACATATGTGTTTTTTCCATCATGTATATGTATGCTTATAGCTAATAACATAGTAGTTGTACATGCATGGAATTCGAAAGAAACAGTGAGAGTATTTTATGCTCATGGCCAATTCTTTACTGATTGAGACCATGTAGTCTGCAGCAGTTTAATACCTTCTCCAAATATCTCATCGGCTAGGTGGATATTATCAGACGATTCTAGTGCTGTTTTCAGTGCCGAACGCTCTGTAGATTTGGTTTGTTTCTTTCGCCAATCTCGCAACATCTCCAGAGTCCCAGAGTAAGATATATTCTGATACCGGGAGTTTGTTGCAATGTAGCGTTCTCTGTCCGCTACTTCAAGTCCCAGTGCTCTGCCTAAGTCGTCGATTTCATTATTCTTGACGACATTCCTGGCGACTGTCTTGAGGATGTCATCAAAACTGCTCTTCTCCACACCAGCCTGAGGGACTGTCCTAAAGTGTGTCGAAAATATAATTACATGTACTTGATTGAATTGATTTTAGTAGCTTCACAAAATGTGCTATATTATCGTGATTTCCTGGAAGACAATTCATACCTCATGCCTTATATATCATCATGTTGTTTCTGATAATACACAAAAAATAAATAAATCAGTAAGATAATTTAGACCTACAACATACGATCACATATTCTTTACTCTTGACGAAAATCTTTAAACCTTTGTCGACTAATTCAAATATGAAAATATGTTTAGTATTACAGAATCGGAAAACGGCGTTGAAGAGAGACATACTGAAGTTTTTCGTCTTGCACTCAACAGAGTATACCGCAAGAATGAACAGAAAGCCGAAAACGACAGAAAGAGTTCGTGAGGACGCTCTGTTTAATATTTCGCGCGCTTTGTTCCTTTAGTTTCCAGTTATATTGTTAGATTTCGGCTTTCTGTTCATTCTTGCGGTATACTCTGTTGAGTGCAAGACGAAAAGCTTCAGTATGTCTCTCTTCAACCGTTCAACGCCGTTTTCTAATTCAAATATCTGAATCTGTGTAAAGGTTTCTTTTCACGAAATTTGTTTGTGGGGGGGGGGGGGGGCTACCATTTGTGGGCAAAAATTGGTCCGAATTTAGTCATAATTCAAAAATCTTATCACCATTAAAGAGGATTGAGGAAGGACAATAATGGTAGATTAACAATTTTTAACGTGCTCGTGCCAACAATGGAGGCAGCAGCAAGCTTGTTAACAGTGCTCATATACTTTAAAAAAGCTCTCATTTTCCAGTATTAGCGTGAGCAAAAATTACTGTGTTGGTGCCCTTCTGCACTTTCCTAAGTCGGGTTGACGAATAAACTCTTTTATACTTACGATACTGTGATTTTAGGCGATTTTGCATCCAGCCCCAAGAATTTTTTATGTTCATCTGTCACAATACCTAGAAGTTTGGAAGAAGAAAATAATACATGTATGAATTATTTCACGATTTGTTTTTGTTTTTCTTCGTTACATAATATGCTGGAAGAGCTTTTAAATTGTGAAGTTGATCCACTATTTTTTCAGCTTAAAACATTGAAGGTCACTGATTTAAATATTTTTCAAGTTGCAGTTTTTATGTTTAAATATAAAAATAACCACCTTCCTTCCTCATTTCAAAATTTGTTTAATCTAAACAGTACAATTCACACATATCCTACCCGTATTTCAGAAAATTTTCATCTGACAAACCCAAAATTATTAATAACGCATAAATCAATAAGACACCATGGCCCTGACTTATGGAATAATCTACCACAACAGTTAAAAAGTGCTCCACAATTTACTCTTTTAAAGCGACTATGAAGAGTAATTTAATATCCATATACTCAAATCCACCACATTGACTATCTAGATATAAATTATAGTATTTTACTGATTATTGATCAACACAACTCGCGAATACATCTTAACCCTATCGCTAATGCACTTGCACTGCACTGCACTTGCACTTGCTTTGGGCCTCCTCATGACCTCTTTTTCTTTTTCTCAATTTCTTTTTTTAAGTTCTATGTCGCTTTTTTACTTTGAGGCCGAAATCGACATCAAGCAAATCGCTCATGATGACGGTCTCCTGCGTTCACAAATCCTGTTAATTGTAAAATGTTAATTTTCCATATTGTATACATATTTTATTTGTATTCAAGAAGTAAATTGTGAATGTCTGACAATATGTTGATATATATATATATTTTTAATCTGTAACACATGTATTACTATATTTTGTATCATGCTATTGAACGCAGAAATAAAATCAAAATCAATCTGAAAAAAGTTTTATGTTTAGGGGATCGAAATTGTGGCAAGGCACTTTACGCTGTACAAACTGAATCGTGTATATTCTTTTCTAGTTTATGAAATAACTTTAAGATATCGCCTAAATTCGTTACATATAACTTATCTGTGCTTTATTTTAGACAGCATTTGAAAAATGTGCATGCAATGCATATTGATAGTTGATTTAATAATATCACCTCTCCTGGTTCATTTCCCTAGAAATTTTATTAACAATGATGTTAGTATGAATTTATAATGCACACACATTAAATCACAAGAGCTTAGATCAAGGTGGGGGTCATCAAGTGTCTTAATTATCAGTGATTTTTACCGAAAAAAAAATACAAGAAAATGTATGGTCTTCGAGGTTTATTTGCGCCCCAGTAAAGGACATAATGCATTTATAAGAAATTATGTTTTTATAGGGTTTGAAATGCGATTTTTTTTTTATAAAGCTCGGTCGCTTTGCTCCTTCGCATAATTATGTTCAGGATCTAGCTATTTCGCGCCCCCAATGGCGTTTTTAAACTTTGTTAACCAACGACGCTAGCTGCTTTACCCCCTCCCCGCGCATAAGTACCTCTTTTGAGGTACTTTTCTTTTTTGGTATTTTCGAACGTAAAGACGTGATAGTAACCATTTATAATTGCATTTGTACTTTATTTTTCTTTCCTCCCTCTGTATGATTACCTTTAAGTTACCTCTAACTTACCTTTGCATGTCTGTCGGTCGGTTGTTACTTTGAATACCTAGTACATTGAACCTGTTTTTGTTTTTTTGTTTTTTTTGTTTTTGTTTGTTTTGCAGAGGCGTCACCCTAATGTGCCCTGCACATATTTACCAGTGGATATTGTAATACATGTCATACCAACATAGATTGTGTCCATTTTATATGCATGTTTCTTGATGCCATGCCACAATATGTGTTTGTGTGAAGAAACAAGAGAATCAGTTCTAGAGTAGGCACCGAGGAATTGTTTGGGTTTAAAAAAAAAAAGGTTCGTAATTCCGAAGCTTCATAATTCCGAAGAAAAAATTTCCCATAATTATAGGTTTCATTATTCCTATTGTTCGTAATTCCGAAAATGATACTTTTGCATCCATTACAAATGCGCCTTGGGAAAGAAACTCAAGGAGCTCAATATTTCTTTGTTTATGAGCATATTCCTTGGTTTCTCTCATTATGTTACTTATTACTTTATTACTTATTACTTTTTTTTTCTTTCCTTTTTAGGCACTTTTCATTTTTGGTATTTTCGAACGTAAAGACGTGATAGTAACCAGTAAATATTTATATATTTTATTTGTACTTTATTTTCTTTCCTCCCTCTGCATGATTACCTTTAAGTTACCTTTAACTTTAAGTTAACCTTTAACCTTTGCATGTCTGTCGGTTGTTACTTTGAATACCTAGTACATTGAACCTGTTGTGTTTTTCTTTCTTTCTTTTTCTTTTGCTGTCACCCCGTAGCCAGGTGTTGAAATTGTGTGAAAAAAGTCTATATATATATTTTTTTTTTTCTTTTTCTTTTTTTTATCAATTTAATTTCTTTATCGAGGTGCATTCCATTTTTTATTTATATCCTTGGAGCATCGCTGCGGATGCCTGTTCGTCTTAATGTTGTAATATTTTGCCTTTTGCATATGAAACAAATTTTTAACATTATTGTATATATTGTATGTCGTTTATCATCTTTTATGTTTGTATTTTTTTGTGTTCGTCCTCCTGTGCTATCCTCTACTCTCTGCTCTAATTGCTTCGTTCACTTCTATCCTCAGGGTCTGCACTCTCTTTGCTGCGGTCACGATCATGTTCGCTCCAAGGGCCATTCAATCCATAAGTACAATTATGCATATTTTATATTTTATGTCTAACTTAATTGATTTGCCTTTTAATACAATTAATAATGATGACGTTTTTGACACATTAATAAATATTCATTCTTCCAGAGAAACACAGGGCGATGGAATAAACTCTTATGAGGATAGTGTTTCAGTTGAATATAATTTATCTGCCACTGAATATGATTCTAATTTTGACCCTGATGACCCATCCCACAACCCGTCATGTAAGTACGTGACTGTTAATCAGTTTAGTCGTCACATAAGCACAGTGACTAATGATAGTTTCTCATTCATTCACATGAATATTAGAAGTATTAATAAAAATTTTGATAATTCGCAACTTCTTTTAGAGAGCGCCCTTGACAAATATCCTGTCATTGGGCTTACGGAAACGTGGCTGTCTGATGATAGGTCCCAACTGTATAACCTCCCAGGCTATGACCTTGTTGTTAACAATAGGCAGCACAAAATTGGGGGTGGCGTTGGAGTTTATATCCCGAAAACTTTTGATTATATCATTCATGAACAACTTTGTTGCAAGAATGATTCTGCCGAAACCATTTTTATTGAATTGAAAATTCCCCAAGACAAAAACATTTTGATTGGTGTTCTTTTATAGACCCCCGAAATCTAGTTTAAATGATTTTATAACTTATATTAATGAATTGACTAGTAACCCTCTATTTAATACTAGAAATACTTTCCTCGCTGGTGATTTTAACATTGATTTGTTGAAATGCAACTCTGATAACACAGCCCAAGAATTTATTGAAACTCTCATGTCCTGTTCTTTTTTACCCCTTGTTTCGAAGCCAACTCGTGTTGCTGATCATTCTGCCTCCCTTATTGATAATATATTTTGTAATATTCTTCCCCTCCCTGAATCTGGCGTTATACTCACTGATATTTCTGATCATTATCCCATATTTGTAAGCACGTCACTGAAACTAGTGGGTAAAAAGAACACGTTTTCCAAGAGACGTTTTTTTACTCCAGAAAGCTTGGAACGCCTACAAGAAGGTTTAACTAATGCTGATTGGTCCCCAGTATTTAATTCTTTGGATGTTGATGTATCATATAATAATTTTGTTGCCATTATTGAATCAAATTTAGACACTTTCATTCCAATGCGAAACATAAAAAGTAATTACAAAAAAATACCAATATTGCCCTGGATATCAAAGTCAATTTTAAGATCAATTAATAGGAAAAATAATTTGTTCTATAAATATGAAACCAAACCTACTGAAAAAAATAAATCCAAATATGTTGCTTATAAGAATACTCTTACAAAAATTTTGCGAATACAAAAGCGTAACTATTATACCAAACAATTAATTATTTTTTAAAATGATATGAAAAATACGTGGAAAATAATTAAAAATGCTCTGAATACCTCAAAAAGAGAAAGTATAATTTCAAAAATCAAGCTGGGCAATCTTTTGTATGAGGATCCCTTGGACATACCTCAAGTATTTAATAATTATTTTTCTTCGCTGGGGACTAATCTTGCCCGGGAAATACCCCCCTCTGATAAACACTTTACTGAGTTTTCAGGATTGCCCAATCAACACTTCATATTCTTTATCCCTGTCCATAATGACGAAGTAAGAGATATTGTTGGAGGTCTGAGTAACAATAAGAGTCCTGGTTTTGATGGGATTGGAAATTTCCTTTCAAAAAAGATAACAAACTGCATTTTGGATCCTTTTACTTATATATTAAACTTGTCACTATCGTCCGGCATTGTGCCATCTAGTATGAAAATTGCAAAAGTGGTCCCAATATTTAAAAAAGGAGACAAAATTGATGTAACTAATTATAGACCCATTTCATTGTTGACTAGCTTCTCCAAAATACTCGAAAAAATAATATATTCTCGGACAATAAATTTTTTGCAACGTTTTAATATTATAGTTGACTCTCAGTTTGGGTTTCGTAAAAAGCATAACACCACACACGCCTTGCTTTCATTTGTAGAAAAGGTAATAAACTCTTTGGACAATTTTTGTCATACATTGGGTGTCTTCCTGGACTTCTCCAAGGCCTTTGATACAGTCAACCATGACATTTTACTTAATAAGTTATATCACTATGGTATCCGCGGAAAGGCCTTGGAGTGGTTCAGGAGTTACCTATCTGACAGACAACAGTTTGTCTCTGTCAACAATCATGCTTCCGCTATGCGCGACATTTCTTGTGGTGTTCCCCAAGGCAGCATTCTAGGGCCACTATTATTTATTATTTATATTCATGACTTTTATAGATCTTCTGAGAAATTATCTTTCATATTATTTGCTGACGATTCAAATTTATTTTATTCTCATTCTGATTCCGATATTCTTTTACGTACAATGAATGATGAACTAAAAAGTGTGACCCAATGGATAAGAGCAAACAAACTGTCTATTAATTTGCCAAAAATTAATGTCACGCTATTTAGTAACTCCTTAGATTCTTTGCCTGACAAAGCAATAATTGATGACACCCCTTTAAAAGAAGTCACTTGTATTAAATTTCTTGGAGTACATGTGGATAACAAATTATCATGGAAATACCATATTAATAATTGTTGTCAAACCATTTCTCGTAATATCGGCATCATCAATAAGATGAAATTATGTTTTCCTCAATCTACTCTGCTTACTTTATACCATAGTTTGATATTACCGTATTTAAACTATGATATTCTAATATGGGGAAATACACACCAATATTTGCTTGATAAATTGTTATTCTTACAGAAAAAATCATTGAGAATAATATTTAATTTACAATTTGGTGCTCATACTGATGAATTATTTTTCAATAATAATATACTTAAAGTCAAAGATTTATACCTTCATCAGCTAGGTCAATTAATGTTTAATTTTAAGAATAACGAACTACCTAAAATATTCAATAATATCTTTCTTAGAAATGATCATGTCCATAATTACCCTACTCGCCGGACCAATGAATATCATTTACCATTATTACGAATAATACAAGCTCAAAATACTTTTCTTTATACTGGCCCAAGGTTTTGGAACCAACTGGATGAAAATATTAAAAATGCCCCAAGTATTTTAACATTTAAAACAAAGCTAAAGAAATATTTAATTCAACATTATATCTCCCACCAAGCCTTCATGTTTTTCACACGAGACTGATATTTTACATTATTTTTTTTTCTTTTAAGCATCGTCCACCGGCTAATGACGTCTTTGACCGTAAGCATCGATCGCGCTGTAGACATCTGCTCCTCTTCCTATCTATTCTCCTCCTTCCCTCTTCTCCCTCTCTACTATCTACTGTTCTGTTCCGACGCTGCCTGTCTTGTTCTCTTATGCATCCTATATGTGTTTTGTTTTACTGTTGCGTGTCGCGTCCCTTTCTTTTATCATTTTTTTCTTTTCTTTTCTTTTTTTCCCTCCCGTAGTCCGTCACACATGATATTTATTTATTTGAGTGACCCACAAACTACAAGCTTGTCTTTTTAGTGGGTCTCTCTTTTCCTTTATATGTTATTTTCCATTGTATTTGAACATTCTAAACGAAATTTGTTGTACTTTTTGTGTACTTTGTAATTGATATAATGAATGTTCTGTATTATTTGTAAGTGTTGTTGTTGGAAATAAAATGATTTTGAATTGAATTGAAGGCAAGAGATTGGATATAAGTGCACAAAAAGCACTTGTAAAGTAAAGAACATTTGAAAGAATCATAAATTTGCCAAGCATTTTCCATGCTAAATTCCTCAGATATATTTCTTCAGGGTTTTCATTCATTTTGCGCCCCCCCCCCCCCCAATCAGAATGTTAACAATTATTTTTTTTAATCTATTGCTAGGTCGCTGTATTCCCTTGGATTTTTTCCTAAGGGTAAAAAACATAAGAAATTTCAATTTCTCACACTGACCCTCTGTTTTTTGTCTTAAGTCCCTCAAGGTCAATGATATTAATTTCCTGCAAAAAGTTCTATTCATGTTTAAGTATAACTCCAACCTTTTACCCCCAGTATTTGCAACATTATTTCAATAGAACACACAAATTCACGCATATCCCACCAGACAATCAAAATTGTGCATTTATTTAACCCCAGGACTACTCTTGCACATAATTCTATTGGGCAGTCTGGCCCTCATGTATGGAATTCCCTTCCTCCCGAAATAAAAAAAAACATGACTTTAATGTACTCTTTCAAGCGAGCAGCAAAAAAATCACCTAATTAAGCGATATTCCCCACAATAATGATTTTGTAGTACACCCATAATACCTTGTATAATTATGTAAATAGGACCCATGACTGGGCACATTTTCACCTCTTTGGGAGGCAGATATGACACGTAGGGCGATAGCATCGATGCTATCTAGGTTTCGAGACTATTTTGGTCATGACCAGATAGTTTTAAGACCAAACGCTGTCTGAACGCAGATAGTCACGAGATAGAAGCGAGTTGGAGTTAGGTTTCGAAACTATTCTGGCAGCGAGTAGAGCGATAGCATCGATGCTATTTAGGTTTCGAGACTATTTTGGTCATGACCAGATAGTTTTAAGACCAAACGCTGTCTGAACGCAGATAGTCACGAGATAGAAGCGAGTTGGAGCTAGGTTTCGAAACTATTCTGGCAGCGAGTAAATCTCAGGATCCAGCGAAAAGCATCGATGCTTTGCGGTAGACCACTCACCGCGCTTGTGACTATTTCTAATGTAAACGCAATCGCTGCTTCACTCGTTGCTATCTTCACTTGCAACTTCGCATGATATGACCCCTGTGCACAAACTTCAATACCAATTAAACTCGGGGCACCTTGTGTGGCGCAGTAATTATTGTTTTGGCAGCGAGTGAGCGATGGATAGTCACGAGTGGGTGATAGAAGCAAGTCGATCATAGCCTGTCTGAACGTACTGGAATAGTTTCGAGACTCACATTGCATCGATGCTATGTACTAGTACGTATAAACATAACTTGTGTAATTAACACATGAATAGTACATTTCAGCCTGGCAGGCACATTCCACCGCGCTTGTGACTATTTGTAATGTGAGCGCAATCGCTGCTTCACTCGCTGCTATCTTCACTCGCAACTATTATAATTCTGTCTGTTTCATGTGGTGCTATAATATAATGTAATGTATGTATTCATGTGATGTACCCTCTTCCCTACTTTTTTCTATTATCATTCTGTCTGTTTCATCTGGTAATGTAATGTATGTATTCATGTGATGCAGGAGTAAGTAGGCTACTGTGTGGTAAGGGAGGGGTTTTTTGTTTTTGTTTTTGTTTTCCTTCTTTTTATCTTTTTCTTTTTATATATATGATATGGTCTTTAGATATTGATTTACATGTGCTTACCAGATGATAGTGTGCATGTGTTTTATTTTGGTATAAGATTGGAGTTTAGTCAATTTTGACATGTACAAGGTTTATTTAAAATTAATTATTTCAACACATGTATTTGCTAGTTGATTGTATTATCGATATATTACAAATGAATGGTTATTGTGTTATGTTGTTATGTTGATTTATGAAGACAAATAATATATTATTCAAAACAAAAGCTTCCTCTGATATGACCCCTGTGCACAAACTTCCGCGCGTTTTGACCATGCATATATACCAATTACACTCGGGTCACCGTGTGTGGCGCAGTAATTATTGTTTTGGCAGCGAGTGAGCGATGAACAGTCACGAGTGGGTGATAGAAGCAAGTCGATCATGGCCTGTCTGAACGTACTGGAAATAGTTTCGAGACTTACATAGCATCGATGCTAACATAGCATCGATGCTATGTACTACGTATGAACATAACTATTAGTTTACAAAATGAGTTTACCACTTGCTATTATGTTAATATCATGTCTGCCTCTCAAACCGGATGATTAACTCTCTATTGTTAGTACAGTTGTTATTTAAAATATTTGGAAAGGTACAATTGCCTCACTTTATCCTCCTCTCTCTTCATCCCTATTTCTCTCTGTATCCTCTTCCCTTTCTCTCTCTCATTATTTAAGGTCTTTCATGCTGTCAAGCCTCGACTTATTATGAAAACTCTCTTGTTTGATTTCTCTTTCTATAATCCTACTGTTAGCCTTGCAGTTTAAGATACATTAATGTCATGATGCTCCATTGTATTGTATATCGCATAATTTGTATAACGTATGCATTGAATTGAATTGAGAAATCAAGCAGAAATAAATAAATCAAATAAATCAATCAATTTGAGGGCTGAATTTTTTATTTTTTTAATCTGCCGCTCGGTCGCATAGCTCCCTTGCTTATACAATAATTCATTAAATTTGGGCTAACAACCCCGGGTTATGTGCATCGAAACTCATTTTAACGTAGTACCATCTGTTAAAAATATATTTAAAAAAAGAACATTCATTAATCTGAGTTTGGGCATGGGGGGGGGGTGCAGATCTGCTAGTTGCCCCGCCCATATGTACGTAGCCATGATACGTCACCGCTTTGGTAAGACCAGTCTCGGCGCCTCGGGTGATAAAGAACGATCTTACCTAGTCAGTGAAATCATCTCGGAAGGCTTTACACGATACCCACAGTACACGAGACAGACAGCCTGCGAGATCGACAGCCCGCAAGAGAGCGAAACCGAGGAGATCGACAGCCCACGAGATCTGCTAGAAACTTTGAGGTTCGATCACCAGACCGATATTGTCGGTCTCGTGGTTCGGTCTCGTGGTCTGTTGTCATTGTTCTCGTGCGTTCTTTTGGGCTGTCGATCTGTCGGTCTCGTGATCTGTCGCTCTCTTGGTGTAGTCTCTTGGACTGTTGGTCTCTTGAGGATGTCCCGTCTCAGAAAGATACTTAATTACGGTCTGTCCCATTGATCTTGACAGTAGTCAGACATACATGAATGAATGAATGAATGAATGAATTTATTATCCAATGCAATAATCATCATTGTACATGTTCACAGTGATATCTCGTTACATAAGAGTGCAAAGATAATAGGAACCAGAAAATAGCATGAATGCTAGTCGAGTCTGGTCCCTTGTATTTAGACAGTTACAAAGAATATTTCCTATATAATGTGTTACTGTTCAGTAATATATTACTGTTGGCAGTTATCAGTTATTATAATACTTGCTTTAAAATATTATTAAATGAACAATCTGTAATGTAATGAATCTACTGATGAGTACATGTATATCATAAAAAATGTATACATACAACACAAACTAAAAAGTATTTACATTAATGAGATAAATACAGTGTATTTTAAGAATAATTTCAAAGTACATTAATTTTCTAGCATATATTGGACAAGAGCTTTACGAAAACTTGACCTTGATGACTTTTTCCTAATTGTGACTGGAAGGTCATTCCAAAAAATTGTACCTAGGTAAGATAAACACTCTTTTCCTAGGCTCTTCTTAACTTTTGGTATACAGAGATTCTCATCTTCTTTTTTCCTTGTACTATACCCGTGTTGAATTAGTGAGCAATATCGTGACAATGAATGGGGCAAATTCCATTAATTAAGTCGTACATAAAACTACATCATTAATCAGATTGATCAAGGAGAGCTTTGTACTATGTTTTTTCCTAAAACCATATTGATGTTTATACAATATCTCATTCTTTTCTAAGAAATTCAATCATCTGTCGTTTACCATTTTTTCTAAAACTTTTGCAAATAATGGAAGGACGGATAGGCTTTTCCTTATCTCCTTTTTTATAGATAGGTGTTACTTTGGCCACCTTCAACGAATTTGGAACTTTTCCTGTAAGAAGTGAGAGATTAAAAATATAGGACAGTGGCCTGGCAATAAAATATGCTGCATCTCTTATCAGCCTGGCTGGGATAGTATCATGACCACAAGCCTTATTTACATTCAAAGACAATAATTGAAATTGGACTTCATTTTCCGTAATTGGTTTAAAATTTAGTGTATCTTTGCCCTGATCACAAAGATAATCCCTAAAGGTACTACCATTAGTATTTTCCTGTATGTTACTTGCCAAATTTGGACCCACATTTACAAAAAAATCATTAAAAACTTTCCCAATCTCGTCTGCAGAAAAATCTGGAGTCTTCCTTCCATTACTATCAACACACAACTTCTCAACCTGGGTGACCTTTGATTTACTGTTGCCACTATAAAGGAGATCATTTATCACTTTCCAAGTCTGGCCAGTATCATTTTTATGAGTAATATATAACTACTATAATAGTCCTTCTTCGCTTTTCTTAAAACATTTGTCAATATTTGTCAACATTTGAAGATTATTCTCATGTATACTAGAATCCAGTGCAATTCCTGAAGGATGGGACTTATTCTGGTGAACTCGAGCCAATTCCTAAATCATATAGTCACCATCGATGAACCTACCTTTTTTAACATTTTCAGCAAGTTCTCCCATTCCTGACAACCGTAAAGCTTCCACAAGCTTTTCCTTGGTAGAGCCATCCTTTTGATACCACATGTTTAGCATGGTTTGGGTTCCCATCTTTATCGTTAAATCCTTCCTATTTTCCTCATGAAATGCATCGATTTGGCTCTGTTCGAACTGCAGTAATATACCAAGTACAGATATATCCGATATCTGCTTAGCAATCAGAACAGCTTCAGGGGAAGGTAGAGACATTTTTGTGTTTGTCACCACTGAAATTATACAATAGGATTAACGCAATATTACTGCACAGCCGTGAATGTACTAATATCAATCCCTACACACACGTTGATATATTACGCGCGTACTATAGTAATGCATATTAACGTGATAAAATATTGACACTATGAACTGGGAATCCCCGACTTTCTCTAGTAGGTACGAAGGTCAATGTTAGTGTGTTGTTGGTGTCCAATTGAAAACGGTTCATCATAGCACAGGCTGCTTCGGCATATAGGGCCGACTAATAATACGGAAACACTAAAAGGAGCTGGCAAGAAAAGCTATATGGTTCAACATAGGGAATAATTATAGGCATTGTAGGGTATTCGATTACGGATATAAAACCATATATGGTTACATGTCGTTTTTCCGAAGATTCATTGAACGTTCCTAATTCCGAAGGTTCCTTTTACAGAAGCTTCGTTACTCCAACGGTTAAAGGGGGTACTCCGGCCTGAAATTAATATGAATTGAAAACATAGAGTAAAATTAAACAAACAAATCACTTAAAATTTCATCGAAATCGGATGAAAAATAATGAAGTTATGGAATTTTGAAGTTTTGCATTATTTTGGTAAAACAGTGATATGCACGTCATCATGAATACTAGAATCCAGTGCAATTCATGAAGGACGGGACTTATTCTGGTGAACTCGAGCCAATTCCTTAATCATAACAGTCACCATCGATGAACCTACCTTTTTTAACTTTTTCAGCAAGTTCTCCCATTCCTGACAACCGTAAAGCTTCCACAAGCTTTTCCTTGGTAGAGCCATCCTTTTGATACCACATGTTTAGCATGGTTTGAGTTCCCTTCTTTATCGTTAAATCCTTCCTATTTTCCTCATGAAATGCATCGATTTGGCTCTGTTCGAACTGCAGTAATATACCAAGTACAGATATATCCGATATCTGCTTAGCAATCAGAACAGCTTCAGGGGAAGGTAGAGACATTTTTGTGTTTGTCACCACTGAAATTATACAATAGGATTAACGCAATATTACTGCACAGCCGTGAATGTACTAATATCCATCCCTACACACACGTTGATATTATTACGCGCGTACTATAGTAATGCATATTAACGTAATCAAATATTGACACTATATGACCTGGGAATCCCCGACTTTCTCTAGTAGGTACGAAGGTCTATGTTAGTGTGTTGTTGGTGTCCAATTGAAAACGGTTCATCATAGCACAGGCTGCTTCGGCATATAGGGCCGACTAATAATACGGAAACACTAAAAGGAGCTGGCAAGAAAAGCTTTATGGTTCAACATAGGGAATAATTATAGGCATTGTAGGGTATTCGATTACGGATATAAAACCATATATGGTTACATGTCGTTTTTCCGAAGGTTCATTGAACGTTCATAATTCCGAAGGTTCGTTTTACAGAAGCTTCGTTACTCCAACGGTTAAAGGGGTACTCCGGCCTGAAATTAATATGAATTGAATAAATAGAGTAAAATTAAACAAACAAATCACTTAAAATTTCATCGAAATCGGATGAAAAATAATGAAGTTATGGAATTTTTAGCTCACCTGAGTCTAAGGCTCGAGTGAGCTATTGCGATGGAAATTTGTCCGTCGTCCGTCCGTCGTGCGTCGTGCGTTAACTTTTTACATTTTCATCATCTTCTCCAAAACCCATGATCGGAATTCAACCAAACTTGGTAGGAATCATCCTTAGGGGTAGGGGACCCAAAGTTGCTAAAACGGTACATGTGGCCCCCAGGGGGCCCAGGGGGAGGGCCCCCAATTGTAAAAGCTATGTAAATTTCAAACATCTTCTTCTCCAGAACCAGGCATAGCTCAGACTTGGTATTGTGTATGGAGATACCTCTATAGATAAAGAATGAATGTTGTTCATGAAATTTCTCTGAGTGGCCCTATAGGGGCCCTGTTGGGGTAACATACGGGAGGGGGGGGCTGCCATGCAAAATGTACATTCTGATCTTCTTCTCCAAAACACATGATCGGAATTCAACCAAACTTGGTTGGAATCATCCTTAGGGGTAGGGGACCCAAAGTTGCCAAAATGGTAAATGTGGTCCCCAGGGGGGCCCAGGGAGAGGGCCCCCAATTGTAAAAGCTATGTAAATTTCAAACATGTTCTTCTCCAGAACCAGGCATAGCTCAGATTTGGTATTGTGTCTGGAGATACCTTTATAGATGAAGAATGAATGTTGTTCATGAAATTTCTCTGAGTGGCCCTATAGGGGGCCTGTGGGGGTAACATACTGGAGGGGGTGGGCGCTGCCAGGCAAAATGTACATTCTGATCTTCTCCAAAACACATGATCGGAATTTAACCAAACTTGGTAGGAATCATCCTTTGGGGTAGGGGACCCAAAGTTGCTGAAATGGGACATGTGGCCCCCAGGGGGCCCAGGGGAGGGCCCCAATTGTAAAAGCTATGTAAATTTCAAACATCTTCTTCTCCAGAACCAGGCGGGGGGGGGGGGGGGGGGGGGAGAACTATGTTAATTTCTAACATCATCTCATGTACATCCTCCTAGTTGTTTCAATTTCTAACATCTCCTGGTGGTGCTAGGGAGAACATGCACCAGATGTGAATTGATCCACCTCAGATGAGCGTCGTGCCGCCTGGGGCTCTTGTTTTATATTATTTTGGTAAAACAGTGATATGCACGTCATCATGAATACTACAATCCAGTGCAATTCCTGAAGGACGGGACTTATTCTGGTGAACTCGAGCCAATTCCTTGATCATAATAGTCACCATCGATGAACCTACCTTTTTTAACTTTTTCAGCAAGTTCTCCCATTCCTGACAACCGTAAAGCTTCCACAAGCTTTTCCTTGGTAGAGCCATCCTTTTGATACCACATGTTTAGCATGGTTTGAGTTCCCTTCTTTATCGTTAAATCCTTCCTATTTTCCTCATGAAATGCATCGATTTGGCTCTGTTCGAACTGCAGTAATATACCAAGTACAGATATATCCGATATCTGCTGAGCAATCAGAACAGCTTCAAGGGAAGGTAGAGACATTTTTGTTTTTGTCACCACTGAAATTATACAATAGGATTAACGCAGTATTACTGCACAGCCGTGAATGTACTAATATCCATCCCTACACACACGTTGATATATTACGCGCGTACTATAGTAATGCATATTAACGTGATAAAATATTGACACTATGAACTGGGAATCCCCGACTTTATCTAGTAGGTACGAAGGTCAATGTTAGTGTGCTGTTGGTGTCCAATTGAAAACGTTTCATCATAGCACAGGCTGCTTCGGCAGATAGGGCCGACCCCCCCCCCCCCCCCCCCCCACTAATAATACGGAAACACTTAAAGGAGCTGGCAAGAAAAGCTATACGGTTCAACATAGGGAATAATTATAGGCATTGTAGGAAATTATGTTGTAGGATATTCGATTACGGATATAAAACCATATATGGTTACATGTCGTTTTTCCTAAGGTTCATTGAACGTTCATAATTCCGAAGGTTAGTAATTGCGAAGGTTGATAATTCAGAAAAGGAAAAAGGTTTAGTAAAACATTTCCTGGTTTACAGAATAGGGACTTTAAAATATCAGAATTGATTTAGAGTGCATCGTAGATATATGATATCGGTGGTGGGTTTTTTTTTTAACGGAGCAGGTTGAATGGGAGTGTGTGTTCACTGTTTGTTTTGCTATCCTTTTTTTTCCTTTTTTTTTTGGTTTGCTTTAAGGTCTGAAACCGGACATAGTTATTTAATCAAGATTTTATTCCAAAAGATCTTGTAATTACATAAAATTACCAGGACCATGGTCCCATTTTAGACTCCTGGCCGGTCATACGATTACAGCACGGTACAATATACAAGAATTCACTTGCAACACAATAATTCACATTTATGTAATATACTTCGAAGTTATGGACTATCCATGATATAATTATAATATACTGGGTCGTATGCTAATCTTCCACATCTTAAATAGATAAGTAGGTCTATGGGATGTAAGTAATATTCCATTTAGGCATTTCGGTAAGCATGATGTAGGTGGGTAGATATATTGCTGAAAGGAAGAAGGTACTGTTGCAGAGGAACGTGACTATTGCATTAGTTAGCCTAAGTAAATAAACACGAGAAGATGGTAAAACTCATGCATTGCCAGGGGAATCATCAGTTGTTCTTCCACCAGTCATGGGAGTTTCGAACAATATGAACAATACTCCCCTTGGTGGTGGGCCAGCAGTGCAACGCACCACCTTCCCACTGGTAACAAAAAGAATTTAAAAAAAATAATAATATTAATAGTGAAGATCGAAAGACAAGTAAAAAATAAATGGTGCTCTACAGTCTTGTTTCACTGGTATCTAGTTTAATTACACTGCGACCCTAGATGCAAAGGTGTTTCACCTCACCCCACATCTGTTCTTTATACTAGGTGTTGAAAACTTTTCCCACTTTTGATCCTTAATAGTTCGAAAACTATATATCAGATATCACTGTCATTGATATGAGTAATAGCTGAATAGTGTACAATTTAGTTGGAGGTGATTTGAATATGAAAGCATAAATAAGTTTCATTAAGTCCATGATTAATTTTAAAGTTAGGTTCCAGATTTTGGTCAAATTTTAACCCTCTGTACAAAAATTGAACTTTACACAGGAACCAATGAGGTTTATGTGAGTGTGTGCTTACAATGACCCTGAACAATGAACATGAATACCACCTTTTCAGAGCTCTGCTGACCAGGCTTCTGGTCTCTTGCTCCAAGGCACATGAATGCTTTATTAATAATTCATGATGGATTGCCCTGGGCACTGCTAGTCTGAATTCATGGTAAAGGGTAAAATGCATGAAAAAGTAAGCACATGTTTCCATGTGCTTGCAACATCATCATCATTATCATCATCACTGTCACTATCATGGTCATCATTATTAGTAGCAGCAGCATTATCATCACCATCATAATCATCATCATCCTCATCATTGTTATCATTATCATCATAATCTTCACTATCATTGTCATCATTATCACTATCATTGTCATCATCATTATCATCATCACTATCATCTTCGTCGTCATCATCATCATCATCATCATCTTCATCAAGGACAACATCAATATTCCTATCCTTTCAATAACTTAAATCACTTCGCATTACTTTGATTGCTTCAAAATCCATTAAAGGAGAATTACGCTCAAAAATAAAGACGATAGTGTTCAAAGGTGTTATTTATTCCTACTTGTTAGACTATATGGCTTCGCGTCAAAATATACGAGATCGATACGAATCAAATTTTTCTGAGCAAAATTTACCATCTGCTAGCAATATGTATCGTCTGCTAGCAGCACATGGGGGCTGCCATTTTGTTTATGTGTACAAGAAGATTTTCTTAATCCAAATGCTCAATTGCCTTTTTCAAAATTAAAAACCCATTTGAGATTAAAAATATAGAATAGATATGTCAATTTATTTTTAAACTGAAGATTTCCCTATATATTTCTGTTGAAAATCGATATTCGCTTAATAGAAATCTGTTTTCTCGATACTGGACGTATGGGACGGAGCAAATTAATTCAAATTTTATGGATGCTTCTTCCCTGAGCATCTATAGCGGCAAACTATGCATTCACCTGCTTTCGGATAATGGACTTGAAAAGTCAGAATGCATGCTGCATATATTATGTTCTGCTCTGTTTGGCAAACCCAAGAAAATAGATTTTTGTTAAGCAAAACCAGACAATTTAAAAGTATCATAAAGATTTAATTTTTATAATACATGTAAACACCCACTTTATATTTCCCGTCACATATTTGGATTTTAGGTAATGAAGAAAATCAATTTAGGATTTGGATTCAAAATTTCTTCCTGACTGGAACATTTCTTAATGGTTCATGTACAACTCCAAATCAGCAAGAAAATGGCAGCCCCCATGTAAATGAGTAGGAGACGATACCGGGTGTTGGAATATCTTTATGTATACCTTTTTCTGATATCTTATTAGAAAATGATTTAGGCCAATAAGTAGGAATATATTACACCTTCCAATATAAGTAAATTGGTAATCAGGGCTTAATTCTCCTTTAAAATGACATCTGAGTGAAATGACTTTACAAAGTTAATACCAGAGGATGAATAAAGACTAGCTATGATAGTGGAATTCCTCATGAATAAATAATAAAGCATTCAAACCCTGGCCATTGTCCAGGACCATTGTCTGGGTGTTAACCACACACTCCCATACACACCAATTGACCCCTGTGCAAAGTTAAAGTTTTGTACAGAGGGTCGAAAATAGAGCAAAATATGAACCCTAACTTAAAAATTAATCTTGAATTTAATGAAACTGGTTTATGCTTTCATTTTTAAATTACCTCCAGCAAAATTGTACACTGTTCAGCTATTGCTCATATCAATGTCAGTGTTATCTGATATATAGTTTTTGAACTATTAAGGATCAAAAGTGGGAAATGTTTTTTGTAACACCTAGTATAATATATAGGCTATATATAATAGCAAAAGCAGCACGTGGACATCCACGGGCGCTAGCTGTGTTTATGATTAATCATCGCACCGTATATTTGTCACAATAATCGAGTGAATAAAAAGAAAAGTCGGGTAAAGTGGGGGGTTTTTTACCAAGAAGTATTTACAACATATTAATATGTGTTATTTATTCAAATCTTAGATGAGTTCTGAAGAAAACACATTTTCATCTTGATGAAGACGAAATGACGATTGTTTTACTTTATGAATGACTTAATAATGATTTTATTTTATGTTACGCCCGGATGTTACGTCGGCCCTGGACGTGGCCTGTGGGCGACACACGATTTCATTTACACCAAGGCGGGATTCTCGCACATAAAGCATGGATAGATTTATAGTAGTATATCCATAGTATATCCACAGGCGTAGCCACGATTTTTAAATAGAGGGGGGGGCAGTCACCAGGGGGTGGGTGCAGGGAGGGGGGGAGTTTTCCCGCGCGAAGCGCGAAAGCTCTGACGTTTTCTAGAAAATTTGGCTCGTAGCACATTTTTTTTTAGGAGGAAAGTTATTTCAACGTCAGGGACTGCTGTTTAGTTATGCTTTTTTTAGTTGCTGAATAGAAGGGCCCATGGGCCCCCTGTGCCCCTATCTACTTCAGTGAATACATCCATGCACAGAGCTAGAAGGAGTAATTTGATCTTGTCATGTTTCTGTGGTTTAATACTCAAGAGAAATTAAGGCCATGAAAACATAACATGCATAATTAGCGGTACGTCCCGTGTGAACTAGGATACAAAATTGAGAAAAATGAATTTATTGCCATTTTCTTTTTCAGGGGGATTATTGCCCTCCTTATATGGGTCTTGGGAGGACCGACGGATTGATTTTTCCCTACTACCCACCCCCCCCCCCCCCCCCTTTCTATCGACCTCCCGTCACCCCCAGCGCTAGGGGAGACGGGAGTAATATCCTATACGTATTCATATCATTGTGGAAATATTTTCGAAGAAAATTTTGGTGGGGGGGGGGGGGGGGGGGAGTCTCCTTCTTTACACCGTGGCAACCGATATTCCTCAGTGACGTGATCTGCTACACCTCCCCTCCCCGAAAGATGTCTACAGAACAGTTTAGTCTGTCATAAGGGAATGAATAATATATTTGAGGCGATATACAATAACATGTTTCCAACGGTATGAGGGTCATTTTCCCTTTCATGCGTCAAGTTAGTTTTTGATAATAGTAATGACTTATACAACAGCCGTCCAAATGTGCGGTTATGTAAACCATTAACCCTAACCCTAAACCCTAAACCCTAACCCCACCCCTAACCCTATACATTGTTTTCATGTTGGGTGGCTGTCGCAAAAGGAAGTTTACCCTAGTATATGCTTCCATAATTATAAGTAAAAAGTAGAAATAAATTTAATCGATTTTAAAGAGTCTTAAATATGAAGTGGCCGAAACCCGCTCCCATTTTTTTTACATCTAATAGTTATATAAATGAATAAATAAATAAATAAAAATAAATAGATAAAAATAAAATTTAAAAAAAAAGCCTGTTGAGAGTTCAATTTAGAAAGTAGTGGAATTCTTACATAAATCAAACTTCTAAAGGAGCTGAATTTTCACAAATAATAGGCAGAATAGTTTACGGGACCACCAACGCCGCCCCCCACCCCCCCCCCCCCCCTGTTTCATTGAGACCTGTACATCATCCGCGTAAATCACTTGCTGAATTGAAAAGCAGATTGAAGTAGGGGCAGACCTGTCTATCTCTGATTTTCATACAATTAACGGCGCTTTTATATCTTGCTTGGTATTTTACATCCTATAGGCCTAGGCTACATCATCACCATCGACTTCTTTTTAGCCAAAAAGGAACCGTAAAAGAAATATAACCTAACTTGGAACACGTACATTACCGAACTACAACCTAAGAACCATTCCCTGCCCGGGTACCCAAAGGTGGGGACCGAAAGGGCCAGGGGAGGCGCCTATTCGAACCAAAAAAAAAAGGCCCCAAATCCTTAGCGTATATATATCTGGCCCTTTGGGGAAATCATACCCCGAAGGTATATGAGGACCTGGCTACGCCAATCTGTACGATAATTTTCTCTAAAAAACGATGATTTTGAGCCTCGGATACGATAATTTACCATTTTGAACCTCAAATCTCAATCCCCTCCTTCAGGCAATTCTGGATCCCCCTGCTAATAATATCGATCTAAATAAAGATTGAAAGGTATTAATTAATCAAAACATGATGATATCCCCCACCCCCCCCCCCCCCCCCCCCCCTTTAAGTGCCACTGACTAGGCAAATAAAAACATCTCCGACAAGATTATGTTCCTCCGACGGATGTGAAACTGAAATTTCATGTCTGGAAAGAAAGACCAAGGAAGGCGCGAAATCCAATATGGCGCTCTCCACGTCCCTTCACGAGGTGCTCATTTTGAGAGGGGAAACCCATCGCTGGAAAGATCTTACCATTAATTCAGGTATTTTAAGAAACTCCTCACTATTTACCTTATCTTATGGAAGAAAATGAGCTGTGAAAGTGCGTGAAGTTTCTACGAATTTTGTATTTTCCACTGGACGTTGAACAATACCAGTGCCACCAGTTAGAATCTACACGCTAACTCCATTGCATTGTCCCACGTATAGAGATTGGTGTTTTATAAAAAGTTAGTAAATTGCAGATCTGAATCTTTCAAAGAATGTGTTCCACACATCGATTTCTACCTTTCAAATTCAGTTCTTAAAAATTATCGTGGTTGAGGAAACCAGTTTTTTTTCCCCCGGACACTTTTTCAAGCAAAGACATGTCCGAGATCATGTCCCGTCCGTAGCCAGGATTAGCCACTCAACGCTACATTACTGCAAAATAGTTGGTATTTTCCACTCAACGCTACATTACTGCAAAATAGTTGGTATTTTCTGTCGCATGTACTAAAGGTATGGGGGGAAAAATAAGATAAATATTTTAAATACTTACTTTCAAGTTCAGCCCTTAAAAATCTCACTCCTACCTCAAATGGCCGTTAGGAAGAACTTTTCATATTTTCAGCAAAATCCAAAGTCAAAATCTTGTCCAAAACCGGAAAAATCCCCGCCGATTTGTTTCGCGATCGCGTGTTGTTTACATACTGCCGATGTCTTAGACTAAAATCGGCCAATAAAATTTTTGTCCACGAAAAACTCGGGATCGCAAGCGCACATCGATCTTTACGATCGCGCACACAGAAAATCGGGACTTTTCCGCGTACGCCATATAGGGACCGAATTTTTAAGGACAAAACTCTTTTGGGGAGATGTCAGCGCCCGCGGCGTCAAGGAAATGTACACAATGACTCCGATAGCTCGTTTCGCGAGAATCGACAGTAAATTACGGATTTCATTTTTGGAAATATCTTTTCCAACATCGGTGAGTTGAATTTATTGTATTTCTTGAATATCTTGGGGTCGGTTTTTGCAAATTAAATGCCGATTTTGAGTGAATGTTGGTGACTTTTGTGCAGTGGTGTTTTAAAAAGTTGAGGTGTATGACTGCCTACATTATACACACGAAGTATAGGAATGTAGCTATGAGTGGGATTAGCCAGGATTAGCTTCGTGAATGTAGAAAAAAAAAAATGGCTATACGCCTTCTACACACGAAGCTAGGCGTTATTACCCAGCAATCAGATTCCGCACGGGGTAGTACGACATGAAAAATGCCCTGAAATCACACTTTTCTGATAGTTTCCGCGACCCACAGACCCTTCCCCACAGCGTTTCCTCCTAGGGAAACGTTTGTAATGACAATTTTTTTTTGATTGACTCTAATTTTGGAAATATATCCATAAAAAGATGATAAAAATTTCAGAAAACTCACCAGCGTTTGCGTATCCATGCCTCCGAGGTCATGCAGATCAAAATGGCGGCACGATCGCCGTAATCGAAATCATGAAAACTATTAGGCGCCGTTTGTAAATTTATTATTTAGCTCAATTATTTACATATAATTCACTATTTAGCTCTTTTCTACGATTATTATACAATAAAATGACATAAAGGATACAATGTTTTATAAATAATGAATTTTGCAATTTCCATTTTTTTAAAATAATGATTTTACAATATTCATCATATATAAATAATGAATTTTGAAGTTTCCATTATTTATAAATAATGATTTCACAAATTCATTATATATCAAATATTATGGAAATTGCAAAATTCATTATTTATAAAACATTGTATCCTTTATGTCATTTTATCGTATAATAATCGTAGAAAAGAGCTAAATAGTGAATTATATGTAAATAATTGAGCTAAATAATAAATTTACAAACGGCGCCTAATAGTTTTCATGATTTCGATTACGGCGATCGTGCCGCCATTTTGATCTGCATGACCTCGGAGGCATGGATACGCAAACGCTGGTGAGTTTTCTGAAATTTTTATCATCTTTTTATGGATATATTTCCAAAATTAGAGTCAATCAAAAAAAAATTGTCATTACAAACGTTTCCCTAGGAGGAAACGCTGTGGGGAAGGGTCTATGGGTCGCGGAAACTATCAGAAAAGTGTGATTTCAGGGCATTTTTCATGTCGTACTACCCCGTGCGGAATCTGATTGCTGGGTAATAACGCCTAGCTTCGTGTGTAGAAGGCGTATAGCAATTTTTTTTTTTTTCTACATTCACGAAGCTAATCCTGGCTAGCCAGGATCACTCATAGGTACACGCCATTGCCGACTGTGTAGTAACGCAGCCAACACACATCCCATACCTAAACTGCATCACTGTGCATTTTTGGCTATATTTAATTGAATCTCATATATTGCAGTTTACTTACATCCAAAGAATTATATTGAATAATAGATGATTAAAACTTACCAGGTTGTTTTGTGACCTTTGAAGAGGGTTTCCTGAAATTTTGGGTCCTTTTTGTCGATAACTGCTATCGAGACTGTCCCGTCAGCATCCAGTTTGTATTTTTCACGATTATGATGAAGGGAGCCCTCAGCGCTCGTAGTAGTACCGGCGCGATGGGTTCGTCGATCTCCTACGAAGACCTGGAAGGGCCAAACTGACGACGTAAAAAAATAAAAAATATTACGTACGTACGTAATAATTACTACGTACGTACGTAATATTTTTTATTTTTTTACGTCGTCAGTTTGGCCCTTCCAGGTTTTCGTAGAATAGCTTGTGTGCGTAACATTCTGCGTACGTATCTACGGTGCGTAACCATGTAGAGCGGCCTCACTAGTGCGCAACATTATTGAGAGCAGTCGTCATCCGTATGGAGGTGTGGGTAACAAGTACCAAAAAGAGGGCTGTAAATGTAAGTTTTTATAACTTTCTACATTTTGTATCTTAACGAACTGATAACTTAAAATCTAAAGAATGATACTTAAGTATCAGTTTGCCCACAAAAACATCAATTTCAAACAAAATTACATCTGTATCCCCAATACCCAGTATACACACATGTATATGATTCTAATGGTCAATATGACCATTGCTTGCTGATGTGGCCAGGATTGGCTTCGTGAATGTAAAAAAAAAAAAAATTGGCTATACGCCACTCACGGGTACATTACTGTAAAATAGTTGGTATTTTCTGTCGCATGTACTAAAGGTATGGGGGGGAAAATAAGATAAATATTTTAAATACTTGCTTTCAAATTCAGCCCTTAAAAATCTCACTCCTACCTCAAATGGCCGTTAGGAAGAACTTTTGATATTTACAGCAAAATCCAAAGTCAAAATCTTGTCCAAAACCGGAGAAATCCCCGCCGATTTGTTTCGCGATCGCGTGTTGTTTACAAACTGCCGATGTCTTAGACTAAAATCGGCCAATATAATTTTTGTCCACGAAGAAACTCGGGATCGCAAGGGCACATCGATCTTTACGATCGCGCACACAGAAAATCGGAACTTTTCCGTGTACGCCATAGGGACCAAATTTTTGAGGACAAAACTCTTTTGGGGAGATGTCAGCGCCCGCGGCGACCAGGAAATGTACACAATGACTCTGATAGCTCGTTTCGCGAGAATCAACAGTAAATTGCGGATTTCATTTTTGTAAATATCTTTTCCAACATTGGTGAGTTGAATTTATTGTATTTCTTGGATATTTTGTGGTCGGTTTTTGAAAATTAAATGCCGATTTTGAGTGAATATTGGTGACTTTTGTGCAGTGGTGTTTTAAAAAGATGAGGTGTATGACTGCCTACATTATACACACGAAGTATAGGAATGTAGCTATGAGTGCTATACGCCTTCTACATCACTCATAGCTACATTCCTATACTTCGTGTGTATAATGTAGGCAGTCATACACCTCAACTTTTTAAAACACCACTGCACAAAAGTCACAAACATTCACTCAAAATCGGCATTTAATTTACAAAAACCGACCACAAAATATCAAAGCAATACAATAAATTCAACTCACCGATGTTGGAAAAGATATTTCCAAAAATCAAATCCGTAATTTACTGTTGACTCTCGCGAAACGAGCTATCGGAGTCATTGTGTACATTTCCTGGTCGCCGCGGGCGCTGACATCTCCCCAAAAGAGTTTTGTCCTTAAAAATTCGGTCCCTGTGGCATACACGGAAAAGTCCCGATTTTCTGTGTGCGCGATCGTAAAGATCGATGTGTGCTTGCGATCCCGAGTTTCTTCGTGGACAAAAAATTTATTGGCCGATTTTAGTCTAAGACATCGGCAGCATGTAAACAACACGCGATCGCGAAACAAATCGGCGGGGATTTCTCCGGTTTTGGACAAGATTTTGACTTTGGATTTTGCTGAAAATATCAAAAGTTCTTCCTAACGGCCATTTGAGGTAGGAGTGAGATTTTTAAGGGCTGAATTTGAAAGCAAGTATTTAAAATATTTATCTTATTTTCCCCCATACCTTTACTACACGCGACAGAAAATACCAACTATTTTTGCATGTTGTATTCATAGTGGTCAATATGACCACTATTCGTGGTGTGTTCTACATCACGAAGCCAGGCGTTCTTACCCAGCAATCTAACTGCGCACGGGTTAGCAGGACTGGAAAATGCCCTGAAATATCACTTTTCTGATAACTCCCGCGACCGACAGCTCCTTCACCACAGCGTATCCTCCTAGGAAAACGTTTAGAATTAGAATGTCTTTTTGATCGTACGTATTTTTACCAAAAAATCCAAAAAAGATCGTAAGAAATTTCCGAAAACTCACCAGTGTTTGTGTGTATCCATGCCTCCTCTTGTCATGCAGATAAGGCATGACAATGGATACACACAAACACTGGTGAGTTTTCGGAAATTTCTTACGATCTTTTTTGGATTTTTTGGTAAAAATACGTACGATCAAAAAGACATTCTAATTCTAAACGTTTTCCTAGGAGGATACGCTGTGGTGAAGGAGCTGTCGGTCGCGAGAGTTATCAGAAAAGTGATATTTCAGGGCATTTTCCAGTCCTGCTAACCCGTGCGCAGTTAGATTGCTGGGTAAGAATGCCTGGGTAAGAAGGCGTATAGCCATTTTTTTTTTTTTTTTACATTCACGAAGCCAATCCTGGCTACCCGTCCGCGCGTCCTCCTTTCTCTTCTGCACTACTAGTCATGCTAGTAGTGCCTACTCCACTAGTGACATCGCCCTCTCTCAATTGGATCGATCGCACAACTATGATTTGGACAGTTTAGTACTGATTGTGAAAAAACTAGTCTAGCATGGTCTAACTCTAAGTTAATTACTAGATGTAGGCCTATAACTAGTAACAAGAATTCAAGCCTGAATAATAAAATGAATTGCTTTATTTAGTCGGGATCTCTTCTTCATCTCTTCTATCTCAATGAGCATGAGAGTGTTGGCTCGTGATCTTAGTTGGAGGTTGCAACTGTCTTAATATAGTCGTGGTTGAGGAAACCAGCATGTACAAGCCTATGGAGACTGGTTCATAGGTTTGTGCACGCTGGTTTCCTCAACCACGACTATATTATAGAGAGTTGACAAGTGATTTTAGAGTTTTCAACTGTCTTAATAATACTTATAGAGATATAGAGTTGACTAGTCGTGGTTGAGGAAACCAGCGTGTACAACAAGCCAAGCATGCTCCATAGGCTTATACACGCTGGTTTCCTCAACCACGACTATACTGTCTTATTGTACTTATAGAGAGTTGGCTAGTGATTTTGGAAGTTTTAGTAATCTCGATCATTTGTAGCTACATTGTATCTGAAAGTGGCAGAGTTGTCTTGAAGAGGAGCAAAATGCAGGGTAGATGGAATATACATGTTAATTACGTATATATTTTGTTCGAGAATATGGTGGCCTGTAATCCAGCTACCAGTCATGCCAGTGGAAGTTATAAACTGATTCATCGGACCCAGGTTCAAGACTGAGTCACGTCTTTCGGATGGTGACGTTAAAGGTCGGTCCCAGACGTAAATAATCATATCGGGTTGATAAACGTCTGTAAAAACCCAATTACACACACACATACACACACGGTGGCTTATTACACGACTAATATAGAGAGTTTCTTATGAATTTCCATGGTTTTCTTTGCTTTTCAAGGTTTTGTAACTGTCTGAAAGTGGCAGAGTGGTGTTGAGTAGGAGGGAAATGAGGGGTAGATGAAATATACAGGTTAATTTTGATTGATTCTTTGCCGACAAACGGATTCTTTCACGACTATAAAGACAAAATCAAGAAAATAACTGACAAAATAAACCTAACATGAGGGAAAAGTGAGGGAGATGAATGTGCTTTATTCCGTCGGGATAACTTAAAAAAAAAAAAACTGAAGTGAGGAAAAGTTTGTAGGAGTGTTCGTGAGACGAAATAAACCTATATCTCTTTAATTATGAACTTGAGCGATGATGGGTTAAGGTAGTGTGTTGCATGTCATCTGAAAAAGTGTCCCCTGCTGAGAATCTTGTATCAATGGAAATCTGCGTGATGGAAATAGGATACCAAGTTGTGTCCACTGTGCGGAAGGTTTCGCATCGAGAACGAAGCGTTTCGCATCAAATCTTTTGAAAATCGTTGAAGCGAGAATTTCTTTAGAAATTGAGCAGAAAGAAGGTACCAGTTCGTTTAGGTGTCCGGTAGCCTCGAGCACGATATATCCAAAATCTCACCCTTACCTTTAATGGCCATTACACTGCCAACCGTTTGTTACAAAAAAATTGTAGAGTAAATTAGACAGTAAAGGCCACTCACGCTCACTCATTCTACTTCATGTGCAGATTAGGCAGTCATACACCTCAACTTTTTCAAACACCAGTGCTGCACAAAAGTCACCAACATTCACTCAAAATCAGCATTTAATTTACAAAAACCGACCTTAACATATCCATGAAATACAATAAATTCAACTCACCGATGTTGGAAAAGATGATTCCAAAAATGAAATCCGTAATTTACCGTCAGCGTCGAAACGGGGTATCGGAGTCATTGTGTGTACATTTCCTGATCGCCGCGAGCGCTGACATCTCCCCCAAAGAATTTTGTCGTTGAAAGTTTGGTCCCTATCGCGTACACGGAAAAGTCCAGATTTTTTTTTGTGCACGATCGTAGAGTCCAAAGTGCGCACGCGATACCAAGTTTCTTTGGGGACAAAATTTTATTGGCCGATTTTAGTCTCAGACATCGTCATGTCACCGGGCCTAGTGTAAACAACGAAGCCATTTTCGGTCAAGGGGCACGTACCGTGAAGCGTTCCGTTATGACGGTGCACACAGGAAGAAAATCACGATTTTGGGGAAATTTTTTTGTTCCCTTAAACGAGAATCGGGACGAGGTAAGGGAAATTCTTCCCTAACCAATCAATTTTTTTTTTGAGCAGTAGTGTATATCTATATCTACATATTATTATTGAATTGGTTAGGCCTAGGCTCTACTATTTAAGGAATCGGTTCAACTTGCCAATTTGAAGGAATAGTCCGTTTTAAGCTCCATTTTCAGGTAATTCAGGGTCCAAGGTATTCTCTGTTTGAAACTCTTGCAGCCATATTCAAACTGTTATTAGTGTGTAAGTCAATGTGTATTTGATTTGCACAGCAGAGTGATAGGACCGTTTCTGTCTCTAAGTGAAGAGCTAACAAACGAGAGACAGAATTTACGGTCTACTTCATGAGCAATTGCCTCCCATAGCAAGTGTGTGATATCTTGCCCTATGTGTGCTGGAGAGGAGCAAGATCACCGACCAAAAACAGCCTGAAAATTTCACTTGATCAAGATGATCAAGATCCTATTAAAGAATCTGGCATGAAATTAGATATTCTATCATCCTAAAATGTACTAGAGGGAAGTAATTTCTCAAAATTTTGCAGATAATATTGGTGTTTTTACCTCTTCAACTAAGAGGACGTGAATTAAATTAACACAGCCAATTTTTCAGCTTGTCCAGTACGGAAAAGCTTGGCCAGAGATTGGCAGCTCTGTAGGAAGAACTTGTGATATTTCCAGGACTTTGGTTTACGTAGGAAAACGGCCTTGGAGCAAGTGTTCCCAGAGCGTACATGTACATGTAATACCACCCTCACATCAAAGAAATTTCTGCTGAATTTCCGTTGTTAGCCCATTACTATGTTTCTTTGTTTCATGCAGGTGGCACCCAAGGTGTCCTTCAAGATGTCAATGTCGCTGACAGTGCAGGGGGTTTCGCTTTCAAGGACAGTCACAAGGTCAGCAGTGTGACTGCTAACAGGTTCATATACTGGTAAGATTGCCAAGGTGTATCTTTCATTTTTGAATGAGAGAGAGAGAGAGAGAGATAGAGAGAGAGAGAGAGAGCAGGAGGGAGGGGGAGAGACAGACAAAAAGACAGTGCACATGACTGCTTACAGATTTATATTCTAATCAGATTTGTAGATTTACATGTATCTTTGTTTGGTAAGGAGAGAAAGACATGAAGACAGAACGTGTGACTGCCAGTAGGTTTATATACTGGTAAGATTTAAAGCAGAGAGACACACACATACATACAGAGAAACAGAGTGGCAAATGAAAGGAGTGGGAGATAGTGATAGTACATAGAGAGAGAGAGAGAGACGGGGAGAGACATACCGAGAAATGGAGAGGTGAGAAAAGGAGCGCTTAGAGACATCGCTGATATATCAGGCGCTATATAAATGCGGAATATGAATATTATTATTATTAGATAAAGCTCTTCTGTCAAGTCGGGCCAAAATGTTTCGAAAGAGATGGACATACCAGTTACAGATTGAGAAAGAGACAGACAAACAGAAAAAGATGTGGATAATACAAGGTAATTTGGTGGAGGTGGGGGAGAAAGAGAAAAAGGGCAACACCCGTTCATGCTCATGGACTAGAAAAATTCATTGCTCTCTTTCTCCTTCCATTAGGCGCACATCTCAGAATCGTGTAGAACTTGTGGAGAGCTCCCTCAACCATAATCTCCACGGCAACGCGTTACGTCTCAACTTCCAGGGCTCCCCCATCATCCCCAGGGTGTCCATCCATGAGACCCATTCACATGTGGTGGTTCTAATCGCTACGTTCACAACGGTTCATCGTCTTCCATTCCCACACCCCAACAAACTGAACAGACAGGTAAGCCCAGCAAATGTAGGTGAACTTCTCTAAAAATGCACCTGGGGGTGTTTCATGAAGCTGTTCGTAAAGTTACGAATGACTTTACGAACGACTGGAACATGTTCTTGGGTGTTATACTAATCAGATTCTCAATC